>CM038680.1:111729662-112093962 GCA_021605205.1 Aegilops longissima
CTTCTCAACTATATTTTTGTCTTTGATATTGCTTATTCAAAAATAATTGACAACTAATTTATATTGACAGCTTATCTCCATTCAACCAAACATGTCCGACGCTTAGTAGACAGGACCTACTACTGTCCTGGAGCTGAACTAAACTGCAAGGAGATAAGTCATTATGTTTCATGGCTTGAGGATCTTCATACTGTCAAGACAAATTTTCTTCCTGCACTTAGAAATGTTAGTACTCAAAATGTGCGACCAATAGTGATGGTATTGAACTACGGTCACATCTATTTAGGAATGATGGTAAGATTTTACTATTTGTCCTCAGTGCATCTTTTGCATACATAATTTTTTTGCTAAACTTTCATTGCTAAGTATATTAATTAAGTACTATACGATGTTCTTCAACAGGGACTCCCGATGACAGTTGTGCCTCAGGGGATCGAGACTAAAGGTAGCATGTCAATTGTTAGCTTACGGCCAATATATCCTGCATTGCACATTAATGCATTCAGGATTTCTAGAAGCGATGAATGCTTAATAGTGAAAGATTGGAGGAAAATTGTTAACGATCGCAGAGAAGTACTAGGGGGCAGCAATGAGAAGCGCAGGCCACGATTAGGAGACAGGTTCATCTGCATGCTCTAGTATGATGAATCAGGAGAGCTATACATGTTCTATGCTATTTTACCAGAGAGAGAGTAGCTAGCAGGAGTGATTTAGCATGCTGCTCTTAGTACTTGTCCTTTCATGCCCGTGTTCTTCGTTCTGAACTTAATCTCAAAGAGTGATTTGCTTTTGTGGTGTTATATATGAACGCTTATAATATCATGACAATTATGTTGAACTCGATGATATTTTTGCTTCTGGTACAAGTGAATGTTTCTTCTTTAAGCTGGATGGATCCTACCTAAATGATCAATTATATATATGCCATATCCATATATATTATACTTGATCACCTAATTAGGTGATCAAGTATATAATATCGATATGGCATATATATATATATACTTTTGATCACTTAGCTATAGCTAGCTATATATATATAGCTAGCTAGATCCTCCAGTCGAAACTAATCCGCGGTACTTTCACCTAATGATTTAAAAACTCATTATAATGTAAAACAATCACTAAATTAAATTGAAAACACAAAACTAAAACAAAAATTAAAAAAAATACCCAAACATTTAGTACCGGTTGGTGTTACCAACCGGTATTAAAGCCCCACGCAACACTCGGCCTGGCTCGTACACGTGTTCAAGATTTTAGCGCCGGTTCGTGATTTAACCGGTACTAAAGGGGGGACCTTTAGTCCTCATTTTTAGTGCCGTTGGAGAACCTAAGACTAAAGATCATAGCATTAACCGCACTAAAGGCCGGTTCTGCACTAGTGTGAGAGCTTTTTATTCAAATGCAATGTTAATAAATGCAATGCCATCTGTTCTTCCAAAAATTCACCTACACTACTAACTACATGTTTGGTTGGTTTGTAGGCTATAGCTACTCAACAATCTCAAACAGAAGGCAGCTCCTCTACCGTAAAGCCGTTCATTGCAAACCATGAGATGCCCTGCCACCTCCAAGAAGCCATACTACTGCTACACTAGGTTTGAAGAGAAGGAAGAAAGTGAATAAAACTAAGGAGAACAAAGCCCCAACAACTCAGAAGTGAAGAGCTACAAAGTTGTTATGGAAAGAAGCAGTGTAGGATGTTTTTCTTTTGCTTAGGAAACAAGATGGTTTGTAATGAAACCTCGTGCTGAGATGTGGCTTTGGGTTTCACACAAACCATGGAAATGTAATGCTATTTGCTACTTTTGTTGCACAACTTCAAGACCTTGTAATGTTGAATCCATCTATCTATCTTTCAGACTGCTTTTAAGTTCAATTACTAGTAAAAGAAAGGCCTTGTATATTACTGTTTATTTGTGCTGTCAATGCTAGTAAAAAATTGCTGCCTAAGTACAAAAAAACAACCAAAATGCTGCCAAATTTTAGTTCAATTTCGTTGCAACAGTACATGAACAACATCTGGATACACCAACAAGCATTGAACACTGGATACATCATACTACCACATCATTTCTTAAATCCTACATACACCACTACTACAATCAGTACAACAAGTGCACTGAGAATATTCCTACAGAGAAAAATGAGCTCATTCATCTTTTGCATTGCTTCTGCATACACCACAGTCTCAACAGTGCTCTGCTTTACTCCTGCACATTCCTCTTGCACCTCTGTTTCTTCACTTGCAATAACACCAACCGAATCAAAACTGCTCAATCCAGGACTGACGTACCCACCTCTCACCAAAAAATCAAAATAGTTATCAGGTCCATCTTCCCAATAATAATGTTGGCAAGGATTTGGTGGAATCTGACAGAAATTGAGTAAAAAAAATTCAGCCAAAAAGAAACACAAAAACATCAAATTGATTGGGCACTTGTAGAAGATCTTACATGGTGATTGGGGCACTTGTAGAAAATCCTGCCAGGATTTGCCTCTGATTTTGACACAACACGAATTGTAGATCGGATGCGGCAGCTAGGGCATGGTACCAACGACAGCATACCCGCTTGGGCCGGCGATGAGGCGGGCGGCGAGAAAAGGGCTAATGCCGGAGGTGGAGGAGGCGCTATAGCCTTCTTCCATGCATGGTGCTTCACTAAGATACGAGCTAGCGGCACATGACATGGCGTGACGGACGGCGCCAGAGAGAGAGAGAGAAAGCGTAAGACCTAGGGACCGGGAACAAGGAAAGCATAAACCCAGGGCAAACCGCTTAAATTTAACCTCCAACCGCTGGAAATCTCCGCTGGTTCCTCGAGTCGACGTGGCGCCGGCCAAAGCGCCACGCGAATGGTCGGCCGTGGTCGATTAAATTAGGACCTCAGGTGAACAACTTAGAAAGAATTAGGATCCAGATGTGCATTTTGAAAGAACTAGAACCCAATCGACACTTTTGGAAAAGAATTAGGACCGCTCTTGCATTTTACTCAAAAACTATACCCACTGAAAAAAAAACCTATACCCCCTGAAAAAAAACTATACTGTTCTCGAAGTCCGACCGACCCAGACTTTGGCGTCGCATCCATGGCGATCTTCGCTGGCCTTCTCACCTTCGTCTCCGCCCTCCTCGCTCTCGCCCTCCGGCACCTCTTGCGCCTCCTGCGCCGCCGCGCGCCCGACCCCGCGGCCGCGGCGGGGTTCTTCCACCCGTACACCAACGACGGCGGTGGCGGGGAGCGCGTGCTCTGGTGCGCCGTGCGCGCCGTCCAGGACCTCTGCCCCGACCTCCCCTGCGCCGTCTTCACCGGAGACGCGGACGCGTCCCCCGATGGACTCGCCGCCCGCGCGCTCGATCGCTTCGGTGTCCGCCTCCTCCGCCCGCCGCAGGTACGGCACGGCCCCATGGAGCGCAGTTTCTTGCGTAGTAGAAATTGGATCTCGGGAGACGGTCCTAGTCGTAGCTGCTTTGCTTCTTGCAAATTGAGCTTGCTTTAGTTCTGCAATGGACCCTCTTGCCGTTCTGATTGCTTTTTCTTGTAAATTTTTATCTGGACGACCTCCCGGTTAGTTTAACACTGCATTCTACTTCTGTTATGAAATGAGAAAAATGCATTCTAGTAGTACTGTAGTACTACTTAACATAATGACATACCACTGCAAGTCTGCATTCAATTGGAACTTAATCAAAACAAGTGTGGTGTACTGGCACGTACATAAAAATGTTTGAACTGCATTTTCAGGTTGTTCATTTGAACAAGAGAAAGTGGATCGAAGCAAGCACATATCCGCGCTTCACAATGATAGGGCAAAGTCTTGGCTCAGTATATCTTGCATGGGAGGCTCTTAACAAATTCACCCCACAGTTCTTCTTTGATACAAGTGGCTATGCTTTTACGTATCCACTGGCTTGGCTGTTTGGTTGCAAGGTCCTCTCCTACACTCATTATCCCACGATCAGTTCTGATATGCTTGAACGTGTTAAGCAGCGCAACTCAATGTACAATAACAACTCTCTTATCTCTGGAAGGTATGGGAACAACTTTAGATTCGATTCTTTTTATTGGAGTATCGTAATTTGGAAAACAGTGGTGCATTATTGTATCTCGGAGTTTAAAATCTTACTCTGCATGACCAAAAGAATGTCCAAAAACGTGTTACTTAATCATGCATGTCCTCTTGGCCTATCTATGATATGGTCGGTGTTCTTAACATATGTTTCTTTCCTCTTATGATATAGTCTGAATTAACAGGATTGTGCATCTACAAAGGAATAATATTCTTTATATTTTCAATAGCTTGTATCAATTATATCAACCATGCAAAACTAATTGGATGTTCTTTTGGTTGTAGCATTTGGTTATCTCGATGCAAAGTTCTGTACTAATTGGATGTTCTTTTGGCTGTAGCATTTGGTTATCTCGATGCAAAGTTCTGTACTAATTGGATGTTCTTTTGGCTGTAGCATTTGGTTGTCTCGATGCAAAGTTCTGTACTACACCATATTCAGTTGGTTGTATGGTTTAGTTGGTTCCTGTGCACATCTTGTGATGGTGAATTCCTCATGGACAAGATCCCATATTGTAAATATTTGGAAAGTCCCAGAGCGTACTAAGAGGGTATACCCTCCATGCGATACTTCCGCCCTGCAGGTTATGTCCAGATTCCCATCAGTCACAATCAATTATGTGCTGTGATCCTGTGGTCCCGTTACGAAAGCAAGTCATCGACTAAAATTACTTCTGCATTCTTGTTTAGGGTAGGCTAAAATCTAATTGCACAAAAAGATTTGGTTTGTACTCACAAGAAACATTTGATGAATTAAACAGATGCTTCCCCTGGAAAGATCAACAACACCTCCTATTCTTATATCAGTTGCACAGTTCCGTCCTGAAAAGGTATGTCAACTTACTATTGCATCAAAATCTGTTACACTTACATTTCACTCACTAAAGATACCTCTACCACTCTCTGCTCTCTTCAGGCCCATGGTCTTCAGTTGGAGGCATTTGCACTTGCTCTTGAAAGACTAGATCCAGACTTTCTTAAGCCAAAACTTCAGTTTGCTGGCAGTTGCCGGAATAAAGAGGATCTGGAAAGATTACAAAAGCTTAAGGACAGATCTGTGGAGCTTCAGATAGATGAGCTTGTAGAGTTCCACCAGGATATCTCTTACAGGTTTTGCTTTCAAAACTTCATCTGAAAACTGCTCACCACTTTTTTTTGCCTGGTAATTGACATGTATGTTATTGGATGAAACAGCGACCTTGTACAGCTTCTGGGTGGCGCAATTGCTGGGCTCCATTCAATGACAGATGAGCATTTTGGAATAAGTGTTGTTGAGTACATGGCTGCTGGTGCTATCCCGATTGGTGAGTAACTGCAGAAGTGTCCTATTAATCTCTAGTTGATGTCCTCAGTTTCACTTTCCCAATGCCACTTTGCATGCTTTGTACTATAGCTGTTTCGTTCAAAGTTTTGGCTTGCAGATTGCAATTATTATAAAAACATTACATTTTTTCTTTGCTGTGAACAAGTCCCTATTTGAAATGTACTCCACATTGCAATTCTTGGGTGTCAAAGGTAAGGTAAAGATGGATTTCTAGAACCATGAACCGTGCACCACTGCAACTGAGAGCTAGTCATGCAGAAATTGTTTGTTTCATAAACTCTCTGCAGCTCATAAATCTGCAGGACCGATGATGGACATTGTGCTAGAGGAGGACAGCCACAAGACAGGATTTCTGGCCTCCAAGAAGGAAGAATTCGCGGAGGCAATTCTCAAGGTCTTGATGATGCCGGAGCCAGAGAGGCGAGAAATGGCGGCAGCAGCACGGAAGCGGGCTCAAAGGTTTTCAGAGCAGAAGTTTCACGAAGATTTCACAAAGGCGGTTCGCCCAGTTTTATTAGGGCATCCATAGACGTTTGCTCTCGTAGTCCAAGAACACTAACAAGTTGCGCGTGATGTAGATTCTGAGGTTTGAAAGCAGGGTTTCGTTTGATGCATTTGCAAAGTTATAGGTTGAGCCTTTCCAGATTATCACTAATACTTTCGTGTACCACACACTGTTGTATACTGTGTAGAGTCAAAAAATGTCTTTACATTATGGTGGAGGGAGTACTAAGAGAAGAACTAATGAAGGATATGAACTACTGACTGTTATTTGGCACTGTGCTGGTATTACATGTATATTGGCCAAGTGAAAAGATTACAGGCCCTAATACCTGAACTTGAGGAATTCAATTCCATGCAATTAACACAAGAAACAACGTGAAACCCTATCTGATATGAACACATTCTTGAAGTTATCTGGATCAGAAGATGTAGTGTGGAACCGCAACGAAGATTCTTGACTTGTAAGCCTCCTCTGCGCAGTCTTGCTGATGCCTGTTGGTGGCCTTGAAATGGGGACTTCGGGTGATTTGGGGAAATTAGATGCCATGTACTTCCTTCGTCCCAAAACAAGTGTCGCTAATTTAGTACAGCTTTATACTAACTTCGAAGTGACGCAAGGGGTTGGGACCTCACCCTCTCAAGTCTTAGCTCCGGCCAAACACCGTTTGAAGGGGATGCGAAGGTGATGAAGGGTCTGTGTTTCAGAATCTGATGCACATTTCCGCCTTGTTCGGAATCACGCCGCTCCACAACTCCGCTCCCGAAGCGGGCGGAGCTGCAGTTGAAAATCACGGAGCTGCAGTTTCCCTGCTCCGCAGATTCCGAGAGTGGGTGGGTTGCCGAACACGGCCTTCATGTGTAGATGTGTTCATGTACTTTCATGCACTACTACTACTCTCAAAATGAGTTCTTCTAAACACTTAAACACTTCAATTTCGTAAACAATTCTTACAAAATTATTCTGCTGCTTGACTGACTGGTGGGCCGAGGCTCATACTGAGTTCGTTTCTATTGTTATTACCACTGTTTCTCAAAATAAATTGGTAATTAAGCAAGTGATGGCCAGGGCTTCTCATATGAGCCATCTGCCATGCATGGAGCAAAATGAATTCCACACCAACACAACCTAACTGCAATTTGCAACCATGGAACACAACAACAAAACTGGTCAGCCTATGCCATGTAGCAGATGGGCGCCAGGTCCAGGGAGCTCCACAGCAGCACGTCGCCGTCGCTGCTGATGTTCGTCGCCTCCGGTGACGACGAGCTCCCTGCCTCCGTGAGGCTGCTGCTGCCGCTGCTGCTGCCTGAACACTCCTCTTGCACGGAAGCTTTACCGTCCTCCTCCGTGCCATGATCAGCAGAAGCTGGTTCCGAGGATTGCTCCGATGCTGGCTGCTGCACCGCCGCCTTCTGCTTCTTGCGGCACGCCTCGCGCAGGCCGGAGAGCTGATCGCGCGCGGCGGAGGCGCCGCCGCCGAGGCGCATCCTGAGGCACTCGGACACACCGCTGAGCGCGTAGAGCGATGCGGACACCTTCCTCTCGTAGTCCATCCTCCTCATCGCCTCCTGCACCGCCGTCGCCGGCTCGCCGTCCACGTCGTTAGCTTCCACCGGCGCCGAGCCGCCGAGCTCGGCGGCGACCATCTCGAACGGGGAGCAGAGCCCGGGGTCCTCGTCTTCCGCCACCGTCGGCTTGTCCATGAACTGGAAGTCCAGCTCCTCCTCCTCCTCCTCCTCCTCTTCCACCTCTTCTTCTTCCTCCTCCATTTCTGGCGAGTTGTTGCACTCCTCGCTCAGAAAGTCGTCTACCTGGAAGCAGTACTCGTCGTCACGGCCATGGATGTAGGATTCTTGGCACGACGACGTCGACGAGGACATCTGCTTCTGCATCTGCTGCTGCAGCAGCGCAGCCTCTTGCGGCTCCGTGGCGTCGTTGAGGAGGAGTTGCTGGTTGCGGGCCTTGAGGCGGAGGAGGAGGAGGTTGGAGACCTTGGAAGGCAACGCCGGCGCCTGCATCGACAACATAGCCGGCGGCGGCGGCTGCAAGGCGGCAGGCGGCGAGGGGCGGGGCCAGAAGTTGGTGCGGGTGTTGGCGCCGCGGAGGAGGCAGGCGGCCTCGTCGTAGGCCCGGGCGGCCTCCTCGGCGGTGTCGAAGGTGCCGAGCCACACGCGGATCTTCTGGATCGTGTCCTTGATCTCCGCCACCCACCGGCCGGACGGCCGCTGCCGCACGCCCACGAACCGCTTCCTACCCCGCTGCTGCTGCCTCGCCGCCGTCGCAGCCGCAACCGTGGACGTCGTCCATGCGTCCGACGAAGCTAGTGATAGAGGTATGCCGACGTCGATGTCATTACTGTCAGAGACGTCGTCGGATGCCTTGCGCTTCCTCGCCATGGATGGAACCATCGATCCGGCTCGGCGTGGAGTATGGTCTGGAGGCTGAAAAGAGATGATCAGGTAATAGGAGTATATATAGGGGAGGAGAGGATGAGGAAGATGCCTTTTGTTGCTTGTGTTTGTGCTAGTCTAGCTCATTTGTGTATTCATATTAATTCATATAAGTTTACTAAGTATCTGTATGCAATGTGTTGCATTTATGTTGTTAATGGTGATGGGTTAGTATCACTGATTGGGAGTACAAGAATTGCATTCCATTTGTTTAGTTGTGGTGTTCAACAAATGGGGGGACAAGGAGATCTAGTGAGAGAGATTGGATCTCTAGTTAATTCATGTGTTCATGCTGTGAAAAAGTTGTCTTTTAAATCTGCTTAGCTAAGGATGAGGCTGTGGTCGTGTTGGCCTGGTCATTGACAGGTTCATATGGCTATGCATATATGATTTAGTTGGTGTAAAACTAGCTAGGTACACCTAGTCATTTCAGACCTCAAAGTATGAGCGTATATATTGCTGGCCTTTTTCTAGGAGTGTATTGCTGCATGGATACTCGATATGGTATGAGAGCCAAGAAATTTTAAGTTCAAGACCTCTTTGATCCTCATCGGGCTAAACTTTTGTGTGAAATGATCTGTATATGCAAGAAAGATGATTAAACCACTATGCTAAGGCTCAAAGTTTGTATAGGGTAGACCTAAGCATGGCCAGCTCGGCTCAGCGGGTTGGCCCAAAGCCCTGCCATCAAGTCATAATGGCTATGAGCTCCAATTTTTAACCCCGTCCAAAAGCCTAAAATTCTTCAAAAAAGATATGGTGTTAAAAAATAGAAGAAATGCTGTTTTTATTACTAAAAATATTATTGTAGTACCAAATTAATATAATTATATTTCTCGTCCCTCTGGTTAGATGGGATCGGTTGGCATTTTCAGGTTGTTGCAACCCGGCCTAAGAAAATGATTTAGGTCTGGTACGACGAGGGAGGGGTGGCAGGGTCAAAATATGCCAGCATAGGCTATTTTCGTACTACCCCTCCCATCACATCCTCCTCGCGTCGCTCATTAACACCACCTTGCCATGCGTGTTCCCTCATCATCCATGCTACTTAGGCTGGTCACAATGGGGAGGAACTTAGGAGTAACATCACACACTTCAATACAACTTTGCTTATGTGGCACATATTTAATGAAGAGAGAGGTGCTTATGATAACTAGCTAAGTTACCGGAACATCAAACACTCCAAAAAACAATGAGTCTATAACCTAATAAATACATCGTTGCATGACACTACATAGACGTTCCTACCCACTATGGAGGTAGTAACATAGTCTAGAAAAATATGTAAGTTACTAGCTTATGTTCTTGCCCATTGTGACCATCCTTAGCCGGGGTAGAGACGAAGCCATCAGGTAGCGATGACCCCTTTCCCACCTTTCATTCCAACACGTGAATTCTGGTGGTATGGTACTTCCCCTTAACTACGCTTCATCTCTTATTTAGATCCCTCCTGTCTCACTACGATGTGGCTAGATCAATCATTCCTCATGCGATCAGAACTGAAAGTCATCCATAAATCGAGCATTTTGACATGGCCGGATTGCTGTTGATATTATTCTAGGATCGTGATCGTAAAAACACTTGATATGAATGGTATGAAATCACCATTTCTCTCTTTAGAATACACCCTGTGAGATGTATCATACTACATATAATTGATGCCAAGATGCATTTATAACATGATCGCTGGCTCGAGGCCCATTCAAGGGCTGGGTTTTCAGGATATAATACTTCAAATACAAACCTTACATAAAGACAGTTATATTATGGTATGTTGTGCAAATCATTGATCTTTTGTTAATCTCTTAGAACATAAATTACACTGTTAGAATAATTCCGAGGCGCTCCGTCGATCATCTGAGGACCAAGCAATCGCACAAGACACAACACCGAGATTTGTTAACGAGATTCACCGATATGGCTACATCCCCGGGGCCTGACTACGGGCGCTCCTCCCTGTGACACCGTCACAATACCGCACACTGGCCACCCGGGCGCCGGCACACACAGCCGGCTCCCCCTTGCGCGCCTGTGCTATTATGTTGGCATAGGTTACATCATGTGTCTACCTTCGCTATATATGAGAGGCTTAGGATACAAGTATCCTACTTGGACACGACTCCATATTCTATCTAAACACAATACAACTACAAGTCCAACTGTAACCTATCTTGTACATTATATTCGACACAACTCTAACATACACCAATGTATTTTATCATCCCGGGTTTGCAACGTAGATCATTGTCACACAAGAATTTGATGTTTGTCACTTTCACCGTAGCAATGAAAGGGAAATAATGCAGGACAGGTACACCGCTCTTTGACCAGTTCGGCGACATCCAGATATTACCTTTTGGCGATTAGCTCATGTCTAGTGTGCAAAATCCAGGGCATTTTGACGATGATGTGTGTATGGCATATATTATACATATGCGGTGCAATATGAGACCTCAGTTGAGCAACTAGGTAGTTTGGTAGTGTGTTCTTTGATTGAGCCAACTTGGCTCTTCTTATTGTTAACTAGCTTGCTTAGCAATGCACACTACTTGGATTGCAACGTCAAAGGAAAGGTTAAAAAGTGGGAGTTGATGATCTCACTTTGTACTACCAGAAAGTGTGTAGTGAAGTTGATGTTTTGCAGTCCCACTAGGACACTCACATAGCAAGGCCACAAGTGAGTGATGGTATCTGAAAAAGAGATGCTGTAAAATTTTGTAACTGTCTTAAGCACAGTCCAACTGACATACCCCGGACGCCGCAAACTGTCTTAGTTCGAAATACATGATTTTGACAGTGATGGCCTCGAATATAAGTACATCTTTTGTTCTTACTTTTCATATGCACAGTATTTTTTGTGTTAAATCTGAATGTTGTTTTCATCTTAACGTGAGTAGTTTTTAAATACCTTAACAGACAAAATTACACAAATTTGACTGTCACATTTTCTAAGACTAGCATGCACTGTATTTTGGAACTGGATACTCCTTCCGACTCCGAAAAGAGGCATATGTCCTTGGATAGGTCATCAATTGACGGTGTGCGAGTATGTCCGTTGTGGTGGTGACGCTATATATGTCTATTCTGTACGCGGTGCTCGTAAAAGGAATCTAGTTAAGTTGCATAATAACACACGACCAAGTCAGCAGTCACTACGTGCGTGTGCTTTTTATTTACATGATTTCCAAATGAGTTTCCGTTTTCACAGTTCCCAAGGCACGCTGAGCTGCAGCCATGGAGTTAACGCCTGTGTCCAAGAGCGACGACGTAAGCAGAACAAAACAACAGCCCTAGGGGTTGAAATCCTTGACCCCTAACCGGTTTCTTAATCAACCAGAGGCGGGGGTTAAAATTAAACCCGGCTGTCAATTCGTTTTTGTTCCCACCCGTCCGCGTTTTGTCATGCATGACGACGACGGTGTCTCCGATGCTCCAATTGAAAATTGAAAATTGAAGAACATCCTCCGATGTTCTCTGTATTGGTTTTCCTGAAGGAAAAAAAAAGGTATTTTGGTGGCATATACCACCCTTGATGTCCTCGTCACAATTAGGACATGCAACTTGTGAACCTCTAGCGATTTGGCCCCAGCTGCGGACTGAGCTTCTCGACCTTTTTTAGCTGGCCATCTTTTTTGTCCTGCACTCCTGGTCAGGTCTACCTAGCAGTGATATGTTTGACAAGGTCAAGCTTGCAACTGCACTGGGAATTCCTCTTCATCAGAATGCCTTTTCAAGCTCTGTGAACCAAGGTCAGGTCTACCTGGTACTGGTAGTGATATGGTTGACAAGGTCAGGCTTGCAGCTGCACTGGGAGTTCCATGAGTTTTGGCCAGGAAACAGAGATCAGGAAGTATATATCATTGTATCACATCAGAATGCCTTTTCGTGCTCTGTGACCCAAGATACGTGAGCTGATGGTTTAACGAGTAAATGACAGTGACTAGGTACAAAGGAAGGCATGTCATGGGGCACTGTTCAACCTACCCGTGAAGAAGACAAATGGCGCACCACTGTTAGCCAATGGTTTACACGGACTGTTTGGCTTACCAAGTTAGCATTAGCATTATGGGTCCTGCAGTACCTGCACATTTTATATGAACAGAGGACAGGAGAGCCAAATGGCACAAGATTTGCCCAGAATGCCACCTTCGTCTTCTCTCCAAGTGGCAATCAACCAATCACATAATTTGTTTTTTGGGGTCCAGCCAAGCAGTAGGATAATCGGTCATGGAGGAAGCATCACTGATCCAAGACAAGGCAAGCTCTACTGAATCTGATATCAGTTAAGACAAAGCAGTAACGCATAGTCCTGCAACCGTTCAGCCTTCTCGGTTGATCTGGATTGTTATTTTGGGTAATTTTTACGCCCTTATGTCTCGCAATTGTACCCAACAAAGATATGCTTGCATCAGTTGATTGTACTAGATATATGATGAAAAAAGGAGGAACACTTGACCGGTATGGTTTTGCTATGGCGGCAAGACATTTTCAGAGCCAGTGTAGTGTGAATGTAGAGTATGCGGCTGTCGACTGACCTCAGCGTATAACTGGGTAGTAGCACAATGTAGGCGTAGATAGAACACCGCACCATGATCGGTTCCATACCGTAGCCGGCTTTAGTGTTTAGAGAAACTCAGATTTGATGTTGAAGTAGCATAAATATACTCAGAGCGGCCAGATCTAAATGCACTTAACAAGGACTGAAGGAGAAAAACCTGGTCCTCCTGATCACATTGCTCCAGCCTCCAAGTGGCAAACAATCTCATATGGGTTTACACCGACCACTATTTCACATGGGTTCCTGCTTTGACACGGGTTCTTGCTTGCCATATTAGCACTAGAGGTCCTGCAGTACCCACACATTTTATATGAACAGGATAAAAGGAGAGCCAAATGGCACACGCATAATTGATCCAAGACAAGGCAAACTCTATTGAATCTGATTATCAGTTAAGACAAAGCAGTAACGCATAATCTTGCTACTTTGGGCCATTTTGACGACAGAGTACGATACAGAGTACGATCAACTGATGCAAGCATATCTTTGTTGGATACACCTGAGAGCCGTTGAGGAAAAAATAACACCTGGCCAGGTTGAAATAGTACGGTTTTGCGTTGCCAAGACATTTTCAAAGCCAGTGTGAATGCGGAGTAACATGAGCTTGTCAACTGACCTCAGCGTATAACTGGGTAAACAACAGAATATAGGTGTAGAACGCCGCACCATGATCGGTTCCACACCGTAGCAGGCTTTTGTGTTTAGAGAAACTCAGCCTTGACGTTTAAGTATCATATATATACTCAGAGCGGCCATATTTAAATGCACTTAAGAAGGACTGAAGGAGGAAAAACAGCAGCTCCTGATCACATTGCTCCAAGTGGCAGAAAATCTCATATACTGAATTATATGGAGTAAAACAATGTCCACATAAACACATAGTTAGAAGAGACAGTAAGTAGGTTGCATGGAACTTGAGATCTACAACTTGCGTGGTCGGTTCAAACAGTTTGCATTGCCAACCCAAAACTTAAGGGGAAAATGTATTATTCATCTCTACAAAGCGAGCACCAAATCTGATACACAAAAATATGCACAGCAAACTCCTCCAAGAAAAATATACAACACAATAATACAAGAATTTATGTCCTAAAGAAAAATGTACAACATAATAATACAAGGATTCATGTCCTAAGTTTTGCTTCACCGTGTAAAAAAACACAACAAGAAGCACACCTGTACTGTTATATGTACCTGATCATCAAAAGCCCAAAACCAAACAAAAATCTCACACCATGGGAGCCAGGATGCCACCTATGACTTGTCTGGATCTAGACAGAAGACAAGAGTGGTGAAGTACGTTCATCAGAGTTTGAAGACCGCTGGATAGGCTTCAGTGCCGGGTCACAGTAGGCTGTTTCAAGACTGCTGAAGAACTCTGCCATCTCTGGTTTGCTTTGTTCTTGTATATCTTTGTTTACCAATGACTGCATGAACAAAAGTGAGACATGAAGGGTTTGTATGCCACAGAAATGATATCTAAATATTCCGAATAAGAAAACAGCAGCTGCTGTTGCTAAGGTAAACAGGTGCACACATAGAGTGGCCTCCTATGCATTTACAGAAGGAGAAACTAATAAAAAAGTACCTCAGTAGAGTATGCTTCGAAGATGGGGTAAAATCGGTTTCCACAGTATGCATAGAACAGAAGTGTGAGAATCGGCAGAGGCACCAGCAGACTTGAACCAAGTGGAAATTCCTTTACTCCAAATACTCCGATTGAAATCAAATGCATCAGCACAAGAGAAAATATGGTTGCATTGTGCACAATGGGCCAAAATCTTCCACCGGTGTCATACTTGGGTGCATACACATTACAAAGCTGCATTTGTAGTAGCAAAGTTACAAAGTGTAGATACTTAAACTGATGAATGATAAAGTTAAACATATGCAAATTGCGCTATCCAGTTTATAAAGCTGAAGCAAGTATTTCACTACTTCTGACAAATTTATCCAGCAGTAAAGAACAATTGCACATGGAAAATATGTCTTCTACTTGGCAATTTTGACCCAGCAAAATTATCTCGTGGTGCAGTCACTCCTCAGAACGGTGTAACCAGGACACCTGATATACTACTGTCAGCCTCCCAATATATGGAAGTATAGTTCAATCAACAACTATATTTTCCATATTACATATTTAATTTTACATAGTTTCAAGGCATGTCCACGTTTATCAAGAAAGGTTCTAGTTAAATTCCACCACTAGATGATCTAGTTCATCTTCCAGAAAGGAACACTTTGGTTCTGCCCTAAACATATTAAGAGAAAGGTAGGCTTGCATCATACGCCTTAGACCACATCAATTTGATTTTATCCGCTCATAAATGGCGACAGCAATGAATCAATCATTGCAACACTGGCGGCCAAATCCAGGAAATATCTATCCAAAGTTCCTCAAAACAGTAGTTCACTACCCAAAATTTGGGAAGACCTAGATATTGAAGTCCACATTTCAACCTCCATATGCACAAAGAGATCACGCTACGATGTGTAGCAGCAACAGGAAGCTAAAAGGGGCGATTAATAATCTGCAGCGTTTTCACCTGATTGCGAAATATGAAGTAGCCAAGGCAGAAGTAAGTCAACACAAATGGGAGGATAAGTGGAGCTACAATGGAGTACGTGAGCCCGAGAAGTCCAAACAAGAGAATCCGAGGAATTTCACTATGATAGTGCATCGATGGAGCTTCTGAGTCTTCCCTCTTGCAACACTTTGCGCAGCTCCCCCACAAGTGATACAGAAGGGCAGAAGTTTGAGTGAGTTCTGATGTTATACTTGTCCACGAAGTCACCACATATGCAATAAAGAAAGATGCCTGCAGAATCATCATGAAACCAATGATTGTTTAGCAACACACGTGCTCTGGCATGGACTAATACCATATGCCACAAGTGAAAATTGTGTAAGCAGGTATATATTGAAGTTGATAAGTAGCCACAGCAAGGAGCCAAGGACGTCGACAAAACAAAGAACGTTGATGAAGGCTAAGGTTTGGAAGCCTGTTATTAAAGCTATTGACTTAAAAACAGTACAGAATTGTATCCATGTAACTGTATAAGTATATTATCCATGTCAACAGAAAGGTTATTGTCCATGTTCTATGAAGCTTGGAGGGGAGAGCACGATCTCAGAAGCAACTCGTGGTATCTTTCTCGTAGTATACACCAAACTGAACTTGTCATGCTGACGACAATCAAAAAACACATGCCCTACCTGTGCAGGTACAACAACCGCAAGCCGTTCAGGTATTTTCTTTGGATCAACGAATATGTTAAGTTGATTTAAGGCTGAGCCAGTAAGAACATTTGCAAAGAACACAGTCCATATGGTAAATCGAAGCATTTTGTTGCAAGCACTTCTCTCAATCCCACTGACAGACACAAATCCTTGCATGGTCGAAAATAGCTTCATCATTGAGGGCACATAAGAGGAAAGGAAGTGAAGAATGACACTAGGAAGATACCCAGTAACCAATTGACTGACAATGGCTCTGGAAAGATCAAAGAAGACAAAGGTCAGGTGTTTAGCCATTCTGATGTGCCATACATTAGATAAATAAAACCAACATAATAAGAACGGCTAGCACTAGTATCACTAATTCAGCATCTGAGCATATATGCTGACTAGGCCCTTTCCAGATAACAAAATAAAGAACCAATGAGAGAAACATATATGATTATAATCTATGAACAGAAACTAACATTTCCAGTATGTTCCTCAGGAAAGGCAGCCATGCCTCAAGTTGCTCCATATAAGTGAGCCCTTGAATAAATCCCACAACTAGAAGAAACACGATTATCAGGAGAACTGAAGCTAGAAATACTACAAATTTGGATATCCACCGTTCCATGAATGATGTAGAAAAGGAAGGCCAATAAACATCATGAGGATCAGGAGCATGCTCAGTTTGCCACTCAGTTGGATTGTCTGACTGCCTTATGTAAATTGCATTTGCTGAAGCATATCGAGATTTGAATGAAACAAAAGCAGCGGGAATCTCCTGAAGAGTTATGAAACATTAAGTATAGATAAGAGAATATCAATATGTTTGCATTTCATTTGTCAGAACCAAAGGACAACTAGGAAGATAAACTAATCAATACACCATAGTTAACTTAGCCAAGACCAAAGAAAAAACAGAAATACATACCCGTCTCCTAGTAGCATCTGATTGTTCCATTCTAACATTTTCCTCTAGGTCTTCCAGCCTTTTCTGATATTTCCCAATAGGATTATTTCTTCCAAATAGTCCAAGAAACTTATTTGGAGGGTTGTCAGTAGAAGGTCGTTGTGGTACATATTTTAGGTTCTTTAGCTTTGTCCACATAATTTCGGTCTCATTCTGGATAGAAATCAAACAGGCAATCAGAAGTGGTGAAACGGGACACTGTTCAACAAGCTAGAATGCAGTGTTCCTTACGAAGTTCGGGAGAGCAAACAAACCAGTGTGCCATTACTATCATATACATCTAGGGGAGATGAGCAAAGTTTTTTTCACATGAAAATAAAATGTTCTAAGAAGGTTAGAAGTATGAGGATAAGCATCCAGTTGGCATGCTTATATAGAAAATCAGTAACTACTTAATTACTACATGTATATGTGAAATATCGACCCAGAACACTTCACTGGACAGACATGACATCCAATATATTTCTTTGAGAATAAATGCATACAAAAATCTATTAACAATATATTTCTTTGAGAATAAATGCATACAAAAATCTATTAACAGATTGGTTGTCGAAAAAGAATGCTATATTGCTATGTGTAGAGTAAGAATGCTATGTGGTAAGCTTATAAAATTTTGACATCCATGAAAGTTGACCTATGCAAATATTGCATACTGAGTGCATTTAGATCACGTTGTAAAAAATATACAAATTAATACATACTGAGTTGATGAAGTTAAAATAAATTCAACAAAACAAGGTTGTTCATCGACCGGACATCGCCTCCACCGGCCCTGCCCCTGGCCTCCTTGTGCACCGCCCCCGTGGGATCGTCGGCCACTCCGGTGGCCGCACCCCCACCTCCCCCTCGGACTGCGGCCTACTCCAGGCGGGGCCGATCGACCTCGACCCCGGTGACGTCCTCTCGCCGCAGTGCACGGATCGAGGCGGCCAGGCCGGAGGGCAGCCCAGCTCTGCCTATCCCGAGTGGGCGGAGCTCCGGGCCGCTGCCCGGAACCTTGAGCCAGGTACTCCGTCCATCCCAGCTACCCCCGCTACATGTTCGTTCTCTGCAAGGTGGCCGCTGATTCGGCCATCGTGTTCAAGGGAGAGATTGCGCCCCCGTTAGCTCAGATAGAGGCAATTCGCGCGCGGGAGATCCTGGATGGTCGCCTTGCTGAGGCCCGCGCGCGCCTTCAGACCGCCTCGGGTCCCTCTACTGAGGCCACCCCGCGCGCCCCGCAGCTTGCGCTGGCCGATCCTGCTGAGATCCGCGGCCGCACCCGCTCCCGCACCACAGCCCTTCGCGCCCAGAGCGCATCTCGAGTCTTGGGGTCAAGCAGCCCCCCGATGGTCTCGTGATGCGTACGCTGTTCTGGAACATCCGCGGTTTCAGCCAAGATGGCCGACGCCGCCAACTAATAGAGTACATGCACAATGAACGAATCGACATTGTGGCCATCCAAGAAACGATGCGTACAGAATTTTCCCTATCGGAGCTCGAGCATTTGAGCTCCGATCTATATGCTTGGCACTGGCTCCCTTCTAGTGGGAGCGCGGGCCACTCGGGTGGCATCCTTCTAGGGGTTAAGGGTGCCACCTTTGAGGTAGGAAGCATGGACTGAGGCGAGTTCTTCGTTAGCATGGAGATCTTCGAGCGGGCCCTAAACTTCAAATGGGAGATCATAGCGGTCCATGCCCGGCCGATCACCAACGCTCAAGCTTTCTCGCTGAGCCAGCCAGAGTTGCAGCCGCCCCACCACGGTGGTGGTGGCGGCGATTTTAACCTCATTCGGTCGGAAGACGACAAGAGTAACAACTTGGTTAACTTCCCCCCGGATGCAGATGTTCAATGACTGCATTGCAGACATGGGGCTTCGCGAGCTTGATACGGTAGGAGCCAGATTCACTTGGACCAACCGCCAAGCGGAGCCGACCCGCTCAGTCCTCGACAGGGTCTTCGCATCTCCTGAGTGGGACATTCGTTGCCCCCTAGCTTCGCTCCGGGCGATTACTCGGATTGGATCCGATCACGTTCCCCTCCTACTCTCTTTGGAGAACGAACGTCCTCCCCTGCCGCCCCGCTTCCGATTCGAAACCTTCTGGTTGCGCCAGCCTGGGTTTGCCGCTACGGTGGTCGCTAGGTGGCAAGAGGCGCGCAAGGCTCCCCATCGCTCCCTCTCGGCCGTTGACTCCGGGCACTTCTGTGCAAAGCGGTCACGGCAATTCATGAAAGGATGGGGTGCTAACGTGGGCCGTGATATTCGGGAGCGCAAGAAAGTCCTCTTAGAGGCCATCCAGGCCCTCGATCTCCGCACGGATGGCGCGGGTTTATCTGCCGAGGAATGGATGCTTAGATATGATTTGGAGGATCAGCTCACGGTCATCTACACAGATGAGGAGGCTTACTGGCGCTTGCGGGGTACGCAGAATTGGGTCCTCAAGGGGGATGCCAATACCGCTTACTTCCAGGCCATCGCCAACGGCCGGCGACGCCGTAACTCCATCCCTCTCCTATGGGATGGAGAGACCCTCCTGCAGCAGCCGGAGGACATCCGGGCCCATGTAGACGGCTTTTACAAAGACCTATTCGCTGCCTCCCCTCGGGGAGGGCTGGCCCTCGCGCACGACATTTGGCCGGCCCACCGACGTGTCTCGCCGGCGGACAATGTGGCCCTGACGGCCCCGTTCTCCGAGGCAGAAGTCTGGGCAGCCATTAAGGGCATGAATCCTTCGTCGGCCCCTGGCCCGGATGGCCTCCCAGTGAAGTTCTTCCAGACCTTCTGGGAGGTGATTAAACCGGAGGTGATGGCCCTCTTTGAGGAGTTCTATGTTGGTTCCATCGACCTTACCAAGCTGAACTTTGGGATTATTACCCTCATCCCCAAAATAACTAGAGCTTCGGATATCCGCCAGTTCCGCCCGATCACGGTGATCAATGTCATCTTCCGCATCCTTGCGAAGGGGTACGCCATTAGGGTGGCCCCAATAGCGGACCGGGTCACCCACCCAGATCAGTCGGCATTCATCCAGGGCCGGTATATCCTTGATGGAGTCCTGGTGTTTCACGAAGCACTCCATAAGGTGCACACCAAACACCTCAAGGCAGTTTTCCTGAAACTGGACTTCCACAAGGCATACGACAAGGTCAGCTGGCCCTTCCTTCGGGAATGCTTGCTCCGGAAGGGATTCGACGATAGATGGGTAACCCGCGTGATGCAAATGGTCTCCTCGGGCCGGACTGCGGTGAACATAAATGGCGAGATTGGTCCCTACTTCCCCACATCCTATGGGATCCGTCAGGGCGATCCCTTCTCTCTGTTCCTCTTCAACGTGGTTGTTGATGCTCTGGCAGCCATCCTAGATAAGGCCAAGGCTGCGGGGCATGTAAGGGGCATTGTACCGCATCTGGTTGGCGGAAATGGGATTTCCCTGCTCCAATACGCAGATGACACCATTATAATGGTGGAGGGCTCTGCGAACGACATCACGAACATGAAGTTTCTCCTGCCCTGCTTTCAGCAGATGTCTGGCCTCAGGATCAACTTCGATAAGAGTGCGGTCATGGTCTTGGGACACCCCCAAGACAAACGACAGAGCATCGCGGACCGCCTCAACTGCTAGCTTGGGTGCTTCCCCGCGACTTACTTGGGGATCCCCATTAGCGACTCGAGGCTCACGGTGGCCGAGCTGCACCCCACGGTGGGGAAGCTCCAGCACCGCATTGAACCTTGGCAGGGCCGCTGGCTATCTAAGGCCGCCTTGACGGTGCCCATTAACTCGTCCCTCTCCAGCTTGCTCCTATTCATTATGAGCTTCTACAGCCTACCTGAGACTGCACCATGAGATTGCCACAGTCCAGGGGCGCTTCTTCTGGGTTGGCGAGGGCGACAAGCAGAAGTACCACATGGTTCGGTGGTCGGAGATCTGTAAACCTCGCGATCAGGGCGGACTCGGGATCATGTCCTTCAAACGCATGAACATAGCTCTCCTAACTAAGTGGCTGTGGCGGATTGCGAACGAAGAGGGTGGCTTGTGGCTTCGCATCATCCAGCAGAAATACCTCCTTGGTCAGCCACTCGCCTTCAGCCAGCGATCCGATGGGTCCCAGTTCTGGCAATCCATCATACAACTCCTCCCAGTCCTCCGCATCGGGACCTCGATTGCGGTTGGATCTGCACCGCCCATTGTTTCGTTCGATAGATGGGCCGGGACTCTTCGCGCTCGCTTCCTCGACTGTTCTCCACCGCGTAGATCCGCGGATTTCTGTTGCGGTGGCCCTTATTAACTTAGGGCACCTCGCGTTCCGGAGACCTTTTGGACCGGCGGAGAATGATGCATGGCAGGACCTGCTCGACTGCATTGCTTTGCACGAGCCGGATCTGGAGATAATAGAGGACTGCACCAGGTGGCGGCTAGAGCCATCTGGATAATTCTCCTCTAAATCTCTCTACCAGGCCATAGCCCCTTCGCCGGGCCCAGAGGCTCTCACCACCATCTGGGCGATCTGGCTCCCCTTGAAGATCAGGATATTCTTGTGGCAATGGATTCGCGGCTGCCTTCCGTCCGGCGCAGAGGTCCTGAAGCGCAACGGCCCTGGTGATGGGCGGTGCCCGCTCTGTGGGCCTGAAGAGGATACAAACCATATCTTCTTCACCTGTGTGTCCGCACAGTTCCTCTGGAGCTGTTTCCGCGAATTAGTGGGTGGAAGCTGGGACCACAACAACTTCCCCTCTCTCTTCGCCGAACTTCAGGCGTAGCCACCCGCGTCTCGCCACATTAGGTGGTTGACCATCGGTGTGCTAGCCTGGACGCTGTGGAGTGTGGACTATTAGGAATAAGCTTGTGATTCAACATGTCCCTCTTCGTCGCGCTACTGACGCTTTGTTCAAATGGTCTGGTTACTTGCAGCTTTGGTGGCCACTTAGCCGCCCCAGGGAGAGAGACGCCATCACCTCCATCATCACCCAGCTTCGCGCGATGGCTCTCCGGATGGCTCCTCCGCTTCCCCCACCACCACCAGAGCGGGATTAGATCTTCTGTACCTCGCCGCCACCGCCGTTTATGTGTTGTGCGTGCCTCTTTTCTGTGTTGGGCTTGTTGTGTTGTGCCCACAGCTGAACCTTGTGTAGTGTTTGTGTGCATGTGTGTTGGACCTTGCCTGCGGTGGCGTTGTGTGTGTGTTCGGTTGGTAGCTTGTTGACTTTGTGCTCGGTGGTTCGCTTTATTTATAAAGCGGGGCGAAAGCCTTTTTCGGTAAACCTCATGCTAGTATTTTTCATACAACTATATTCCCTAGAAACCCTTACGTCATGTAAGAAGTCGATAGACAGCCATATAAACGTTTTATTAGGACCATTGATGATTCATGGACATCTGTTCATAATTATGCAATACAAATGTATCCAAAGGAACTGAATCTTACAAGGAGGCGGCGGAGTTTGCCAGTTTGATGAACAACAGTATGTGACAAGTAGGTGGATGAATGATACTCTTTGAAGAACTTATCAACAGCATCACTCACAGAACCACCATCAGTTACAGGGATAGCTCGAACCAGAACTGTGAAATACTGAGGTAGTGGCTTCGATGTCATAAAATACTCGAGCCTCTTGCCAGAAATATATCTGTACTCCTGCAAAGAAAAAACACAAAGTATTGCTTACAGAGAAAACTGAAACCAGTCAAGCACCAAATTTTTTTTTTACAAACAAAATACGTAATAAACAGATGCCAGATCCAATGAGCATGTATTCGTTATAAAAGGATAATGCGTTCTGTCCAACTGATACTCTGATACACAAGGAATCATGTTACAAATGAAGAAAGAAAATGCAAATTAAAAACTAAACAAAAAGTAGAAGAAACATTAAATTACTTACATAATAGAGCAGGTAGCATGCGACTCCAGTTATGATGTACACAGCAGAGAAGTGAAGCCATAATCTGTGAAGCATGTTACCACATGTAATAAGCATGACTTAGAGCTCAGACAGGAAGATAATTTCCAATAGAAACATCTAATTAGACTCCAACGAAATGTTTTGCATAAGCAAGAAGCCCTGGAGAATGCCACGACGTGAAGCCCCCGTGATTAGAGTGGTTAGAGCTGTTCCACACCATCCTAATCAAATTCTATGTACTGAATACTTAACAATGTTTCTTTTTTAAAACAAAGATGCAGCATCATCTATTAATCTACAGTTCTACATGTTATAAAACAACATAAGTGATATGAATAGCTGTAGATATCAGAATTCTGGAATAGCTACCTAATTTTGATTACACTGGCCATTTAATACGTAGAAAACACAAAACAATTATATCGCATGGAGATTGGTCATCAGGTTCATCAACACTAGACAAGCACTCAGAAAAGTGTAACTCCTTATATGCACTCCATGAAATAAAAAACTGCAGCATGAGGAGAATTAACCTGCTATAATACCAAACCTGAACAGCATAAACAGTACTTCCTCTGTTCACTTTTATAAGACCTTGAAGACATTTCAGACAATGTGCAAAACAGACTATTTTGAGTTGTCTGAAATGACTTACAAAAATGAACGGGGGGAGTATTATTAGTTACAAAAGTAAACTACTATAGAATTATATATCATGGGGCTAACTGACCAGTTAAATTCACCTTCAGACACTAACCATGACATGTAGAACTCCCAAAATAAGCGCACCAAAATTATAAAAAATAAGGGGTTAAAATATCTCACTTGTTGGACCCGTCCTGGACATTGGAGATGCTCAAGACATCGACGGACTTGCTGGGCAGGTCGGTGAAGTCGATCAGCCGCAGCTGGTCCCCCATGAAGTTTATCGGCATGAGCACGCCGACGCCCACCACAGCGACTACGGCGAAAAGCCTGATGCTGCAGCATCCCATAGCCCCGCAGCACCCTCGGATTCAGTAACAAAGCCAAGGGAACGAACAAGCACAGCTGGTGAGAGGGGATGGGGGACCTGAAGACGAAAATGCGGACGAAGACGACGCCGTCGAGCCCCGCGGCGGCGTGGATGTCGTCCTCGGAGCGGCGCCACGCGGCGGCGAGCCAGGACTCAAGCGGCGCGTAGGGGCGGCGGGGGGCGTACACGGAGACGAACGGCGGGCGGCGGCGGAGGAGCGAGTAGGCGGAGACGAGCAGCACGGTCAGGCCCAGGTTGACGCCCACCGCCGTCGCGAGCGCCGACACGATCATCTCGCCGGCGAGTCACTGAGCCTTCTCCCGAGGGGCTAGAATCTTCCGCGGCGAGGTGGGGCCCAGCGGTCAGTCAAGTTCAAAGTCATGTGCTACACTGTTACCATTATCACACGAAGACTTGTAACTAGAGGTTGGAGGTTATTGACGATTAAGTCCGTGGGCCCGTGATGTCGGCGGGCCACGTGGCACCGGAGAGCGTGACGCGATGGTCGGCATGGGTCTATCCGGAAGGGGGACATGTGGCACCTCCATTGTTTAGAATACACATTCCTGCGGATACGTGTTCCTTCCCCGGTTAACGCGTAATTGAAAACACACAAATAGAAAAGAACACCAAAGTAAGAAATGGTATGACTAAAAACAAATGCGCGCTTTGTCGCACCGTTATTACAAGTATATTTTTCATCCTCAGTTCGTAGCGAAGTCCGAATTTAGTCCTTAATAAAACCGGACAACTTACGTCCTTAATTTCTAAAATCGGACAAGTTAGTTCCTTGTCTTGATTGTTTCGGTATCACTGCTGACTCAGCATGGTTTTGACCGGTCTTCATTCACATGGCAGTATTTCTCTCTCCCACTTTCTTCCTTCCCACATTGGCTTAGTGGGGCATTTCATCAAACACATTGCATGCATTGGGTGTGCCGTCCACGGCAAACCCACATGAGTCCCTTTAGCCAGCCACGATGCCTCTGATCTACCTCGCCAGCAACCTCGAGCTTCCTTCACCTCGCTGGACATCGCGATCCCATTCTACCTCGCCGGACACCACGGCCCACGGCCACTCCCGCTTCATGATGGATGAAGGAAAGTGGGCGGCGTCACCATGGTGGCCGCGGAAGATGAAGGCAAGCCACGCGGGCGGTGGCGCTACCTCATGCTCGTCCTCGATCTCCTTTTCTCTATTGCCTGGGAGCGCGTGATCTGTCAGGTGCGTGGGCGAGGGAGCCCAGTCTACGGCCGGCGCACGAGGAGAAGCTCAAGAGCGCGTCGGGCATCTCCATCTGGTGCTCAGCAGCACCACGAGCATGATGGGCAGGGTGGCAGCCCTCCCGTACAGCGACAACGGAGCACATGTACACCATGTACACAGCCAAAAAAGGGACAAGGCAGCGTCGCCCATGTACACCATGTGCGCTCTCATACAACGTCCTAAGATACTAGGGATAAAAACACGTTTTTTTAACAGACTAATGACACATTTGGTTGCTCCCATTTTGGCCAACCAGACCCGTGCATGATGAAAATAAGCTGTTTGGTTGCCTAGGCTGCACCCACGTCTTGGCCCACACGGAATTTAAAGCAGTCTCGAGCCAGGCTCGCGAGCTACTGCCGAATCGACAGTTTCTCCACAGCCAGGCTGAGCGCGGCCATGCGTGGCTCTTCGCTGCACGCCTCAGGGAGCGTGGGAGACGGACAAGACGGCTCATAACTCCCTCCTCTCTTGTCTCACCGCCCACTCCCTTTCACACCACGCTTCCTCACTCTTCTCTCACCACCCGTTGCTCTTCTCTCCTCTCCTTCGATGAGTCGCCC
The DNA here is from genome assembly GCA_021605205.1 of Aegilops longissima. Taxonomy (NCBI): domain Eukaryota; kingdom Viridiplantae; phylum Streptophyta; class Magnoliopsida; order Poales; family Poaceae; genus Aegilops; species Aegilops longissima. The sequence continues at coordinate 111,755,496 of CM038680.1, forward strand.
GCTATCGCGACGTCTGCTGACCCCCATCAGCGGCGGCAACAACCGCATCCACGAGCGGCAGGTTGTCGGGTTGGCAAACTCCGGGGTCGATCTCATGCGGGCTTTGCGCGTGTCGTCTCCTCTTTGCACCAGACCGTCTCGTCCATCCAATGTGGTGACGGTCGCTCCGACTCCTCCTCCGTTTCCGGACCTCGTAGTCCTGGGTTCGGTGGCACCGCCGGAGGGGGTGGCCACCGCGCCGCTGCTCGGAACTGAAAGTGTGTTATATCGATTAGAGGGAGGTGAATTGGCGACTTTTACAAATTCATCACTGAGGAAATTCTAAGTGAGGAATTTCCTAAGCGACGAACTACAAGCAGCAGAATAAGTACTCAGGTGCAAGTATAACATGGCAGTAACACAGTCATCATGATGATATGAAACAAGCTCAGAGTACAGGTAGTGTGAAAACAGGATAAGCAGGTTGAAGATAAGATGACTGAAGAAATAGGATTGAGGGAATTGAGAAAGTCTTCAGTCAAAGTCTTCAAACAATAATGATCAAGTTCATCAACACATGAATGAGGAAATGAAAGGGTTGAGGAAGTAGAACCAGTAGCTTGGTGAAGACAATGATTTGGTAGATGATACGTCCATTTTGCATCATGTTTTCTTACTGTTATTTATAATATTTTCACCCATAATAATCATTTTTGAAGTAGTTCTAATGCCTTTTCTCTCATAATTTGCAAGGTACTGAGGAAATATGCCCTAGAGGCAATAATAAAGTTATTATTTATTTTCTTATATCATGATAAATGTTTATTATTCATGCTAGAATTGTATTAACCGGAAACATGATACATGTGTGAATACATAGACAAACAGAGTGTCACTAGTATGCCTCTACTTGACTAGCTCGTTGATCAAAGATGGTTATGTTTCCTAGCCATAGACATGAGTTGTCATTTGATTAACGGGATCACATCATTAGGAGAATGATGTGATTGACTTGACCCATTCCGTTAGCTTAGCACTTGATCGTTTAGTATGTTGCTATTGCTTTCTTCATGACTTATACATGTTCCTATGACTATGAGATTATGCAACTCCGCTTACGGAGGAACACTTTGTGTGCTACCAAACGCCACAACGAATCGGGTGATTATAAAGGTGCTCTCTGGTGTCTCCAAAGGTACTTGTTGGGTTGGCGATTTTGAGATTATGATTTGTCCTCCGATTGTCGAGAGGTATCTTCGGCCCACTCAAGAATGCACATCACTATGAGCCTTGCAAGCATTGTAACTAATGAGTTAGTTGCGGGATGATGTATTACGGAACGAGTAAAGAGACTTGCCGGTAACGAGATTGAACTAGGTATAGTAATACCAACGATCGAATCTCGGGCAAGTAACATACCGATGACAAAGGGAACAACGTATGTTGTTATGCGGCTCGACCGATAAAGATCTTCGTAGAATATGTAGGAGCCAATATGGGCATCCAGGTTCTGCTATTGGTTATTGACCAGAGAGGTGTCTCGGTCATGTCTACATAGTTCTCGAACCCGTAGGGTCCGCACGCTTAACGTTCGTTGACGATATAGTATTATATGAGTTATGTATGTTGGTGACTGAATGTTGTTCGGAGGCCCGGATGAGATCACGGACATGACGAGGAGCTCCGGAATGGTATGGAGGTAAAGATTGATATATAGGATGATATGGTTCGGCCAAGGGGTGAAGCCCACGAGGCTTTAGGTCGGTGCAAAAGGAGTTTTGCGGAGGCCAGGGGGCCAAACGCCGGAGACCCTGGCGTTTGGCCCTGGGCCAGACGCCGAGGATTGTGGCGTTTGGTCCTAGAGTCCGAGTGGGACTCTTGCCTTTCGGGCAAAACCGACTTCGAGGAGGCTTTTGCTCCAAGTTTCGACCCCAGGGCTCAACATATAAATATTGAATATGAAATCCCTTCGGGTATGATAGAACAACTGCTAGCTAATCCTTATGCAGGAGACGGAACTAAACATCCTGATATGCACTTGATATATGTGGAACAAATTTGTGAATTGTTTAAGCTTCCAGGTTTACCCAGGGATGAAGTGATGAAAAAGGTTTTCCCTTTATCTTTGAAGGGAAAAGCATTGGCATGGTATAGGCTATGCGATGATATTGGATCATGGAATTGGAATCGTTTGAAACTGGAGTTCCACCAAAAAAAATTATCCTATGCATCTAGTTCATCGTGATCGGAATTATATATATAATTTTTGGCCTCGTGAAGGAGAAAGTATCGCTCTAGCTTGGGGGAAGCTTAAGTTAATGTTATATTCATGCCCCAGACATGAGCTCTCGAGAGAAATTATTATCCAGAACTTTTATGCTCGGCTTTATCGTAATGATCAAACCATGCTTGATACTTCTTGTGCTGGTTCTTTTATGAAGAAGACTATTGAATTTCGGTGGGATCTTTTGGAAAGAATTAAACGCAACTCTGAAGATTGGTAACTCGACGAAGGTAAAGAGTCAGGTATTAAACTTAAGTATGATTGTGTTAAATCTTTTATGGATACTAATGCTTTTCAAAAGTTTAGCAATAAATATGGACTTGACTCTGAGATAGTAGCCTTCTTTTGTGAATCATTTGCTACTCATGTTGAACTCCCTAAGGAGAAGTGGTTTAAATATCAACCACCTGTTAAAGAAGAAATTAAGGAACCGGTACCAATTAAAGAAGAAACTATACTTTATAATGTTGATCCAGTTGTTCCTTCTGCTTATATTGAGAAACCACCTTTCCCTGTTATGATAAAGGAACATGCTAAAGTTTCAACTGTGGTTAACAAAAGCTATATTAGAACACCTAAACCTGATGAACAAATAAAAGTAGAACCTAGCATTGCTATGGTCAAAGCTCTCTTAGAAGAAGATATAGATGGGCATGTTATTTACTTCTGTGAAGAAGCTGCTAGATTTGCCAAACCTGATAAAAAGGATAAACATAGACCTGTTGTTGGCATGCCTGTTATTTCACTTAGAATAGGAGATCACTGTTATCATGGTTTATGTGACATGGGTTCTAGTGTGAGTGCTATTCCTTACACCTTATATCAAGAAATTATGAAAGACATAGCACCTGCTGAGATAGAAGACATAGATGTTACTATTAAACTTGCTAATAGAGTCACTATATCACCAATTGGGATTATTAGAGATGTTGAAGTCTTGTGTGGGAAAATAAAATACCCTACTGATTTTCTTGTTCTTGGTTCCCCACAAGATGACTTATGTCCCATTATCTTTGGTAGACCTTTCTTGAACACAGTTAATGCTAAGATAGATTGTAAGAAACAAACTATTGGTGTTAGCTTTGGTGATGAGTCTCATGAGTTTAATTTTTCCAAGTTTAGTAGAAATCTTCATGAAAAATAATTTCCTAGTAAGGATGAATTAATTGGTCTTGCTTCTATTGCTGTTCCACCTACTGATCCTTTAGAACAATATCTGCTAGACCATGAAAATGATTTACATATGCATGAAAGAAATGAAATAGATAAAACTTTCTTTAAACAACGTCCTCTACTTAAACACAATTTGCCTATTGAAACTCTAGGAGGTCCTCCTCCAGCTAAAGGTGATCCTGTGTTTGAATTAAAACAATTGCCAGACACTTTGAAATATGCTTATCTTGATGAAAAGAAAATATATCCTGTTATTATCAGGGCTAACCTTTTAGAACATGAAGAAGAAAGATTATTGAAAGTTCTAAGGAAGCACCGAGCTGCTATTGGATATACTCTTGATGATTTAAAGGGCATTAGTCCCACTCTATGTCAGCACAAAATTAATATGGAACCTGATGCTAAACCTGTTGTTGATCACCAACGTCGGTTAAATCCGAAGATGAAAGAAGTGGTAAGAACGGAAATATTAAAACTTCTGGAAGCAGGTATAATCTATCCCATAGCTGATAGTAGATGGGTAAGTCCTGTTCATTGTGTCCCTAAGAAAGGAGGTATTACTGTTGTTCCTAATGATAAGAATGAGCTTATTCCACAAAGAATTGTTACAGGCTGTAAAACGGTAATTGATTTTAGAAAATTAAACAAAGCAACTAGAAAAGATCATTACCCTTTGTCTTTCATTGATCAAATGCTTGGAAGATTATCTAAGCACACACACTTTTGCTTCCTTGATGGATATTCTGGTTTTTCACAAATACCTGTTTCTTAACTTGATCAAGAAAAGACCACTTTTACTTGTCCCTTTGGAACTTATTCTTATAGATGTATGCCTTTTGGTTTATGTAATGCACCTGCTACCTTTCAAATATGTACGACTGCCATATTCTCTGACTTTTGTGAAAAGATTGTTGAGGTTTTCATGGATGACTTTTCTGTTTATGGGAAGTCTTTTGATGATTGTTTAAGCAATCTTGAGCGAGTTCTGCAGAGATGTGAACAAACAAATCTTGTCTTGAATTGGGAGAAGTGCCACTTTATGGTTAATGAAGGCATTGTCTTGGGTCATAAAATTTCTGAAAGAGATATTGAAGTGGACCAAGCTAAGGTTGATGCAATTGAGAAAATGCCATGTCCTAAGGACATCAAAGGTATTCGTAGTTTCCTAGGTCATGCTGGTTTCTATAAGAGATTTATCAAAGACTTCTCTAAAATCTCTAGGCCTCTCACTAGTCTCTTGCAAAAGGATATTCCCTTTGTTTTTGATGATGATTGTTTAGAAGCCTTTGAAACACTTAAGAAAGCCTTAATATCTGCACCTATTGTTCAACCACCTGATTGGGACTTGCCTTTTGAAATCATGTGTGATGCTAGTGATTATGTTGTTGGTGTTGTTCTAGGATAAAGAGTTGATAAGAAATTGAATGTTATTCATTATGCTAGTAAAAATCTAGACAGTGCTCAAAGAAATTATGCTTCTACTGAAAAAGAATTCTTAGCAGTGGTGTTTGCTTGTGATAAATTTAGACCTTATATTGTTGATTCCAAAGTAACTGTTCACACAGACCATGCTGCTATTAAATATCTTATGGAAAAGAAAGATGCTAAACCTAGACTTATTTGTTGGGTTCTTTTGTTACAAGAATTTGATTTACATATCATTGATAGAAAAGCAGCTGAGAACCCCGTAGCTGATAACTTTTCTAGGCTTGAAAATGTGCTTGATGACCCACTTCCTATTGATTATAGTTTTCCTGATGAGCAGTTAGCTGCAATAAATGTTTCTTATAGTACTCCTTGGTATGCTGATTATGCTAATTATATTGTTGCTAAATATTTACCACCTAGCTTTACATACCAACAAAAGAAAAAATTCTTCTATGATTTAAGACATTACTTTTGGGATGACCCACATCTTTATAAAGAAGGAGTAGATGGTATTATTAGATGTTGTGTACCTGAGCATGAAGAGGGACAAATTGAAGGAAATATGCCCTAGAGGCAATAATAAAGTTATTATTTATTTCCTTATATCATGATAAATGTTTATTATTCATGCTAGAATTGTATTAACCGGAAACATAATACATGTGTGAATATATAGACAAACAGTATGTCACTAGTATGCCTCTACTTGACTAGCTTGTTAATCAAAGATGGTTATGTTTCCTAACCATGAACAAGGAGTTGTTGTTTGATTAACAAGGTCACATCATTAGTTGAATGATCTGATTGACATGACCCATTCCGTTAGCTTAACACTTGATCGCTTAGTATGTTAATGCTTTCTTCATGACCCATACATGTTCCTGTAACTATGAGATTATGCAACTCCCGTTTACCGGAGGAACACTTTGGGTACTACCAAACGTCACAACGTAAATGGGTGATTATAAAGGAGTACTACAGGTGTCTCCAAAGGTACTTGTTGGGTTGGCGTATTTCGAGATTAGATTTTGTCACTCCGATTGTCGGAGAGGTATCTCTAGGCCTTCTCGGTAATACACATCACATAAAGCCTTGCAAGCATTGCAACTAAAGAGTTAGTTGTGAGATGATGTATTACGGAACGAGTAAAGAGACTTTCCGAACGAGATTAAACTAGGTATTGGATACCGACGATCGAATCTCGGAAAGTAACATACCGATGACAAAGGAACAACGTATGTTGTTATGCGGTTTGACCGATAAAGATCTTCAGAGAATATGTAGGAACCAATATGAGCATCCAGGTTCCGCTATTGGTTATTGACCGAGAATAGTTCTAGGTCATGTCTACATAGTTCTCGAACCGTAGGGTCCGCACGCTTAAGGTTTCAATGACGGTTATTATGAGTTTATGTATTTTGATGTACGAAGGAGTTCGGAGTCCCGGATGTGATCACGGACATGACGAGGAGTCTCGAAATGGTCGAGACATAAAGATTGATATATTGGATGGTTATATTCGGACACGGAAAGGTTCCGGAAGTTTCGGAGAAAACGGAGTGCCGAGGGGTTACGGAACCCCGGGAAGTTATGGGCCTTATTGGGCCAAGAGGGGAGAGAGGGCTGCACCAGAGGTGGTGCGCCCCCTCCATGGGGAGTCCGACTGACTAGGGAGGCGCAGCCCCTTTCCCTCTCCCTCCCTCTCTTTCCTTCCCTTCCCTCTTCCTAGTAGGACTAGGAAAGGGAGTCCTACTCCTACTAGGAGGAGGACTCCCCCCCTCCCTTGGTGCGCGCCCAAGGGCTGGCCGCCCTCCCCTTGCTCCTTTATATCACGAGGCAGGGGGCACCCTAGAACACACAAGTTGATCTACGGATCGTTCCTTAGCCGTGTGCGGTGCCCCCTCCACCATATTCCACCTCGGTCATATTGTAGCGGTGCTTAGGCGAAGCCTGCGACGGTAGAACATCAAGATCGCCACCACGCCGTCGTCTTGTGGAACTCCTTCCCGACGCTTTGCTGGATCGGAGCTCGGGATCGCCATCGAGCTGAGCGTGTGCCAAGAACTCGGAGGTGCCGAGTAACGGTGCTTGGATCGGTCGGATCGTGAAGACGCACGACTACATCAACAGCGTTAATATAACGCTTCGCTTTCGGTCTCACGAGGGCGTGGGCGGACACTCTCCCTCTCGTTGCTATGCCATCACCATGGTCTTGCGTGATCGTAGGAAAATTTTTGAAATTACTACGCTTCCCAACAAAGGCATCCGAGCCTGGTTTTATGCGTTGATGTCATATGCACGAGTAGAACACAAGTGAGTTGTGGGCGATACAAGTCATACTACCTACCAGCATGTCATACTTTGGTTCAGCGGTATTGTGAGATGAAGCGGCCGGACCGACATTACGCCAGACGCTTACGCGAGACTGGTTTCACCGCTGTGAGCACTCGTTGCTTAAAGGTGGTGGCGGGTGTCTGTCTCTCTCACTTTAGTTGAACCGAGTGTGGCTACGCCCGTCCTTGAGAAGGTTAAACGAGTCTATTTGACGAAGTATCGTTGTGGTTTTGATGCGTAGGTAAGAACGGTTCTTGCTCAGCCCGTAGCAGCCACGTAAAACTTGCAACAACAAAGTAGAAGACGTCTAACTTGTTTTTGCAGGGCATGTTGTGATGTGATATGGTCAAGACGTGATGCTATATTTTATTGTATGAGATGATCATGTTTTGTAACCGAGTTATCGGCAACTGGCAGGAGCCATATGGTTGTCGCTTATTGTATGAAATGCAACGCCATGTAATTGCTTTACTTTATCACTAAGCGGTAGCGATAGTCGTAGAAGCAATAGTTGGCGAGACGACAACGATGCTACGATGGAGATCAAGGTGTCGGCGCGGTGACGATGGTGATCATGACGGTGCCGGAGATGGAGATCACAAGCACAAGATGATGATGGCCATATCATATCACTTATATTGATTGCATGTGATGTTTATCCTTTATGCATCTTATCTTGCTTTGATTGACGGTAGCATTATAAGATGATCTCTCACTAAAAATTATCAAGTAGAGTTCTCCCGAGTATGCACCGTTGCCAAAGTTCGTCGTGTCGAGACACCACGTGATGATCGGTGTGATAAGCTCTCACGTCCATCTACAACGGGTGCAAGCCAGTTTTGCACACGCAGAATACTCAGTTATACTTGACGAGCCTAGCATATACAGATATGGCCTCGAACACGGAGACCGAAAGGTCGAACGTGAATCATATAGCGAGATATGATCAACATAAGATGTTCACCATTGAAAACTACTCCATCTCACGTGATGATCGGTTATGGTTTAGTTGATTTGGATCACGTGATCACTTAGATAACTAGAGAGATGTCATCTAAGTGGGAGTTCTTTAATAATATGATTAATTGAACTTAAATTTATCATGAACTTAGTACCGATAGTATTTTGCTTGTCTATGTTTATTGTAGATAGATGGCTCGTCTTTGTTGTTCCGTTGAATTTTAATGCGTTCCTTGAGAAAGCAAAGTTGAAAGATGATGGTAGCAATTACACGGACTGGGTCCGTAACCGAGGATAATCCTCATTGCTGCACGAAAAGTTACGTCTGGAAGCACCATTGGGTGACAGCTCTGCTGCAGATGCCGAGAAGTTGTGAACGTCGCAAAGCGGTGATGACTACTCTATAGTTCAGTGTGCCATGCTTTACGGCTTAGAACCGGGTCTTCAACGACGTTTTGAACGTCATGGAGCATATGAGATGTTCCAGAGTTGAAGTTGATATTTCAACAGAATGCCCGGATTGAGAGATATGAAGTCTCCAATAAGTTCTATAGCTGCAAGATGGAGGAGAATAGTTACGTCGGTGAGCACATACTCAAAATGTCCAGGTATTACAATCACTTGAATCAACGGGAGTTAATCTTCCGGATGATTGTGTCATTGATGTAATTCTTCAATCACGCCACCAAGCTACAAAGGCTTCGTGATGAACTATAATATGCAAGGGTTAGTAAAGACTATGCTCGAGCTCTTCGCAATGCTAAAAGCTGGAGGTAGAAATCAAAAAGGAGCATCAAGTGTTGATGGTCAATAAGACCACTAGTTTCAAGAAGAAAGGCAAAGGGAAGAAGAAGGAACTTCAAGAAGAACAGCAAACAAGTTGTCGATCGGGAGAAGAAACCCAAGTCTGGACCTAAGCCTGAAATCGAGTGCTTCTACCGCAAGCAGATCGTCCTTTGAAGCGGAACTGCCCCAAGTATTTGGCGGATAAGAAGGATGGCAAAGTGAACAAAGGTATATGTGATATACTTGTTATTGATGTGTACCTTACTAGAGCTCGCAGAGTACTGGTATTTGATCTGGTTACATTGCTAATATTTGCAACTCGAAACAGAACTACGGATTGCTTAACACCGGCAAAGGACGAGGTGGCGATGCGCGTGGGAACGGTTCCAAAGTCGATGTGATCGCGATCGGCACGCTACCTCTACATCTACCTTCGGATTAGTTTTAGACCTGAATAATTGTTATTTGGTGCCGCGTTGAGCATGAACATTATATCTGGATCTTGTTTGATGCGAGACGGTTATTCATTTAAATCAGAGAATAATGGTTGTTCTATTTATATGAATAATATCTTTTATGGTCATGCACCCTTGAAGAGTGGTCTATTTTTAATGAATCTCGATAGTAGTGATACACATATTCATAATGTTGAAACCAAAAGATGCAGAGTTGATAATGATAGTGCAACTTATTTGTGGCACTTGCCGTTTAGGTCATATCGGTGTAAAAGCATGAAGAAACTCCATCTTGATGGACTTTTGGAGTCACTTGATTATGAATCACTTGGCACTTATGAACCGTGCCTCATGGGCAAGATGACTAAAACACCGTTCTCGGTACTATGGAGAGAGCAACAGATTTATTGGAAATCATACATACGGATGTATGTGGTCCAATGAATGTTGAAGCTAAATGGCGGATATCGTTATTTTCTCACCTTCACAGATGATTTGAGCAGATATGGGTATATCTACTTAATGAAACATAAGTCTGAAACATTTGAAAAGTTCAAAGAATTTCAGAGTGAAGTTGAAAATCATCGTAACAAGAAAATAAAGTTTCTACGATCTGATCGTGGAGGCGAATATTTGAGTTACGAGTTTGGTCTACATTTGAAACAAAGCGGAATAGTTTCGCAACTCACGCCACCCGGAACACCACAGCGCAATGGTGTGTCCGAACGTCGAATCGCACTTTCTTTGGATATGGTGCGATCTATGATGTCTCTTACAGATTTACCGCTATCATTTTGGGGTTATGCTCTTGAGGCGGCCGCATTCACGTTAAATAGGACACCGTCAAAATCCGTTGAGACGACGCCTTATGAACTATGGTTTAGCAAGAAACCAAAGTTGTCGTTTCGAAAGTTTGGGGTTGCGATGCTTATGTGAAGAAACTTCAACTGATAAGCTTGAACCCAAATCGAGAAATGTGTCTTCATAGGATACCCAAAGGAGACAATTGGGTACACCTTCTATCACAGATCCGAAGGCAAAACATTCGTTGCTAAAATGGATCCTTTCTAGAGAAGGAGTTTCTCTCGAAAGAAGTGAGTGGGAGGAAAGTGGAACTTGATGAGGTAATAGTACCAGCTCCCTTATTGGAAAGTAGTTCGTCACGTAAATCAGTTTACGTTACACCTACACCAGATTAGTGAGGAAGATGATGATAAAGATCATGAAACTTCAGATCAAGTTGTCACCGAACTTCGAGATCAACTAGAACAAAATCCGCACTGAGTGGTACGGTAATCCTGTTCGGAAGTCATGCTACTAGATCATGATGAACCTACGAACTATGAAGAAGCGATGGTGAGCCCAGATTCATAAAATGGCTTGAAGCCATGAAATCGAGATGGGATCCATGTATGAGAACAAAGTATGGACTTTGGTAGACTTGCCCGATGATCGGCAAGCTATTGAGAATAAATGGATTTTAAGAAGAAGACTGACGATGGTAATGTAACTGTCTACAAAGCTCGACTTGTTGCAAAAGGTTTTCGACAAGTTCAAGGGGTTGACTACGATGAGACTTTCTCACCAGTAGCGATGCTTAAGTCCGTCCGAATCATGTTAGCAATTGCCGCATTTTATGATTATGAAATTTGGCAAATGGATGTAAAACTGCATTCTTGAATGGATTTCTAGAAGAAGAGTTGTATATGATGCAACCGAAGGTTTTGTCGATCCAAAAGGTGCTAACAAAGTGTGCAAGCTCCAACGATCAATTTATGGTGCAGTGCAAGCCTCTCGGAGTTGGAATAAACGCTTTGATAGTGTGATCAAAGCATATGGGTTTATCTGAGACTTTTGGAGAAGCTTGTATTTACAAGAAAGTGAGTGGGAGCTCAGAGCATTTCTAATATTATATGTGGACGACATATTATTGATTGGAAATGATATAGAATTTCTGGATAGCATAAAAGGATACTTGAATAAAAGTTTTTCAATGAAAGACCTCGGTGAAGCTGCTTACATATTAGGCATCAAGATCTATAGAGATAGATCAAGACGCTTGATTGGACTTTCACAAAGCACATACCTTGATAAAGTTTTGAAAAGGTTCAAAATGGATCGAGCAAAGAAAGGTTTTTACCGTGTTACAAGGTGTAAGATTGAGTCGGACTCAATGCCCGACCACAAGCAGAAGATAGAGAGAAAATGAAAGATGTTCCTATGCTTCAGCCATAGGCTCTATCATGTATGCAATGCTGTGTACCAGACCGACGTATGCTTAGGCTGTAAGCTTGGCGGGAAGGTACCAAAGTAATCCGAGTGGATCATTGGACAGCGGTCAAGAACATCTGAAATACGAAAAGGACTAAGGATATGTTTCTCGTATATGGAGGTGACAAAGAGCTAGTCGTAAATGGTTACGTCGATGCAAGCTTTGACACCGATCCGGACGATTCTAAATCGCAAACCGGATCGTGTTTTTATTAAACGGTGGAGCTGTCGGTTGGTGCAGTTCTAAACAAAGCGTCGTGGCGGGATCTACATGTGAAGCGGAGTACATAGCTGCTTCGAAGCAGCAAATGAAGGAGTCTCGGATGAAAGAGTTCATTTCCGATCTAGGTGTCATACCTAGTGCATCGGGACCGATGAAGATCTTCCGTGACAATCTTGGTGCAATTGCCTTGGCAAAGGAATCCAGATTTCACAAGAGGACCAAGCACATCAAGAGACGCTTCAATTCCATTCGGGACCAAGTCCAAGTGGGAGACATAGAGATTTGCAAAATACATACGGATCTGAATGTTGCGAGACCCGTTGACTAAGCCTCTTCCACGAGCAAAACATGATCAGCACCAAGACTCCATGGGTGTAAGGATCATTACTTTGTAATCTAGATTATTGACTCTAGTGCAAGTGGGAGATGAAGGAAATATGCCCTAGAGGCAATAATAAAGTTATTATTTATTTCCTTATATCATGATAAATGTTTATTATTCATGCTAGAATTGTATTAACAGGAAACATAATACATGTGTGAATATATAGACAAACAGTATGTCACTAGTATGCCTCTACTTGACTAGCTTGTTAATCAAAGATGGTTATGTTTCCTAACCATGAACAAGGAGTTGTTGTTTGATTAACAAGGTCACATCATTAGTTGAATGATCTGATTGACATGACCCATTCCGTTAGCTTAACACTTGATCGTTTAGTATGTTAATGCTTTCTTCATGACCCATACATGTTCTCGTAACTATGAGATTATGCAACTCCGTTTACGGAGGAACACTTTGGTACTACCAAACGTCACAACGTAAATGGGTGATTATAAAGGAGTACTACAGGTGTCTCCAAAGGTACTTGTTGGGTTGGCGTATTTGAGATTAGATTTTGTCACTCCGATTGTCGGAGAGGTATCTCTAGGCCTTCTCGGTAATACACATCACATAAAGCCTTGCAAGCATTGCAACTAAAGAGTTAGTTGTGAGATGATGTATTACGGAACGAGTAAAGAGACTTTCCGGTAACGAGATTAAACTAGGTATTGGATACCGACGATCGAATCTCGGAAAGTAACATACCGATGACAAAGGGAACAACGATGTTGTTATGCGGTTTGACCGATAAAGATCTTCAGTAGAATATGTAGGAACCAATATGAGCATCAGGTTCCGCTATTGGTTATTGACCGAGAATAGTTCTAGGTCATGTCTACATAGTTCTCGAACCGTAGGGTCCGCACGCTTAAGGTTTCAATGACGGTTATTATGAGTTTATGTATTTTGATGTACCGAAGGAGTTGAGTCCGGATGTGATCACGGACATGACGAGGAGTCTCGAAATGGTCGAGACATAAAGATTGATATATTGGATGGTTATATTCGGACACCGGAAAGGTTAGGAAGTTTCGGAGAAACCGGAGTGCCGGAGGTTACTGAACCCCGGGAAGTTATGGGCCTTATTGGGCCAAGAGGGAGAGAGGGCTGCACCAGGAGGTGGTGCGCCCCCCTCCATGGGGAGTCCGAATTGGACTGGGAGGGGCAGCCCCTTCCCTCTCCTCTCCTCTCTTTCCTTCCCTTCCTCTTCCTAGTAGGACTAGGAAGGGAGTCCTACTCCTACTAGGAGGAGGACTCCCCCTCCTTGGTCGCCCAAGGGCTGGCCGCCCTCCCTTGCTCCTTTATATACGGGGCAGGGGGCACCCTAGAACACACAAGTTGATCTACGGATCGTTCCTTAGCCGTGTGCGGTGCCCCCCTCCACCATATTCCACCTCGGTCATATTGTAGCGGTGCTTAGGCGAAGCCCTGCGACGGTAGAACATCAAGATCGTCACCACGCCGTCGTGCTGACGGAACTCCTTCCCCGACGCTTTGCTGGATCGGAGCTCGGGGATCGTCATCGAGCTGAACGTGTGCCAAGAACTCGGAGGTGCCGGAGTAACGGTGCTTGGATCGGTCGGATCGTGAAGACGTACGACTACATCAACCGCGTTAATATAACGCTTCCGCTTTCGGTCTACGAGGGTACGTGGACGGACACTCTCCCCTCTCGTTGCTATGCCATCACCATGGTCTTGCGTGATCGTAGGAAAATTTTTGAAATTACTACGTTTCCCAACACAAATCCTATAGAAATGTCACTCCGAGGCTTATGGAGGGCATCATGCTGGAGATAGAACTGCTCACAAGGTATTGCAGTCTGGATTTTATTGGCCTACTCTCTTCAAGGATGCACGTAAGTTTGTCTCATCTTGTGATGAATGTCAAAGAATAGGTAATATCGGTAAGCGTCAAGAAATGCCTATGAATTATTTGTAACGCCCCGGATCCGATGCGCCAGGTGTCTGCCAGTTATTCGCCGTCTTTGCCATGTCATGTGCTTGCGTGTTGCACTTTGCCATGTCATCATCTGCATTTCATACCATGTCATCATGTGCATTTCATTTTGCATACGTGTTCGTCTCATGCATCCGAGCATTTTCCCCGTTGTCCGTTTTGCAATCCGGCACTCCTATGTCTCCCGGCGCCCCCTTTTTCCTCTTTTCATGTGTGGGTGTTAAACGGTCTCGGAATGGACCGAGGTTTGTCAAGCGGCCTTGGTATAGCACCGGTAGACCGCCTGTCAAGTTTCGGGTCATTTGGAGGTCGTTTGGTACTCCAACGGTTAACCGGGTAACCGCAAAGGCCTCTTTTATGTTGCAGCCCAACACCCCTTTCAAAGTGGCCCAAAACCCATCTAACTCCCCTCCATGCTCTCGGTCGTTCGATCACGATCGTGTGGGCGAAAACCGCACCTCATTTGGACTCTCCTAGCTCCCTCTATCTATAAATATGTCCTCCCCCGAAATTTTCGCAGCAAACCCTAGCTCTCTCTCCCACGCCACGGACGTTTCCCCTTGGCCGGACATGTCCGCCGGTCCCTCCGCCGCCACGTGTCAGCCCGCCGTTAGCGCGCCGCCCTCGCCCGCCGCGCGCCCGGCCCGCCCGGCCCGAGCCGCCCATGATCGCAACCGCCTCCCGCGCCCCCCGCTGCCGCTCGCTCGGCCGGTGCGCGCGCCGCCGCCATCAAGACCTCCGGCGACCTCCGCCGGTCACGGAGGGCTGGGCCGCCCTACGCCTCCTCCGCGCGCGTCCGGCAGCGCCGCCCGGCCGGCGCCCGGCCGCCCGCTGCCCTGAGCCCGCGCCGGCCGGCTGGCTGCCGCGAGGAGCCCGCCCGGCCGCCCGGTCGCCGGGCCGCCTCCGGCCGCCTCTCCGGCCTCCTCCCGGCCGTCCGCCTAGCTCCGCGACGAGCTCCGGTGAACCTCGGGAACCGCGCCCCGATCCAGATCTATCCGGAAGGTTGACTTTCCTCTCCCTCGAAAATGCCAAGTCCCAGGATTTTTGTTATTTTCATGCATTTTCATCCTGCCATAACTCTGTGCATATTGCTCCGTTTCGTGCGTGTAATATGTCAAATTGTTCGCCTCGGAGAGTACATCATTTCATTCCATTGCATCATATTCATTTGAGCTCATCTAGGTGCCCGAAATGCTGTAAGAAGAGGGCTATGTGATGTTAGTTTCTGTTTCGTAAAAGAACATGCACTTTTGTCATTTTTTCCATGATTGATGTGTGCACCCTATGATCTTGAGTCCTACATGTCTTTTGTAATATGCCATGCCATCTTTACAGGGATGTATGCCATGTATTTTTTTGATCTCTGTGGTGACTAGCACAAGCATGCAAACTAGGCTTCATGATGTTGCTGATTTCAGCCCCTTTTCTTGATATTTTTATGCCATGTTAACTTGATGCTACCGAGAGATCCATGCATATTTTGAGATACTTCAGTAAGGATGTTTTGAACATATGGTTATGCTCTATCCATCCATTCCCTTGTTTGCAATTATGGAGTGCCACAGCTAGAGTCAATCAAGCTCTACTTTTGCTATAAAATGTTTCCTGGCAGGTTGTTTACATGTTATTCAATTTTGCCAAGGTTGTTGTAGTTGATACAAGCATGCTATGTTGTTGTTCTTGCCATGTATAGCTTCTATGCCATGCCTTCTTATTGTTGGTTACCTTGCCATGCCATGTATTTCTCTGTGGTGAGTTGTTCAAGCTTACCAACATGCCTACTTATCGTTGTTCCTGCCATGTATGAATCTGTAATATAACTTGCCATGTTTACATGGGTGCCATCATATTTTCTGATCCTTTTTGGCTTATGGTCAGTAAGGGACTTTTGTTATATGCTTTGAGTAGATTCATGCCATGCCTTTGTTTGCCATGTTAAGTTCCTGTAACATGTTGTTTGATAGCTCTAAACATTGCAACCTGATGTTATTTCCTGATAAGCCTGAAACTGTTATTATTTGCAATCTTGCCATGTCATTTTGAGCATGTTCTAGTGATTTCTGGAGATAGCTCAGTGTTTATGTTTTGTAATGCTTTACCTGTACATCATGCCCATGCCTTTTGTTTTCATGTTATGGTGCTGTAGAATATTGTTTTGATGCTTGCAATATGCCTACTTACTGTTATGGACAGATTGTTGCTATAACTTGTTACATGTGTATGTGTTGAACCGTTGCTCCATTTTGAGTGTGCTCTATATGAAACTTGCTTGATTTTGCATGTAGCTTCATATTATCATGTTGCATCCTTGTTTTGAGGTGTTTGTGTGATGTTTGTATGCATTTTGCATCAATGCCATGTTTAACTTGTTTTGCTCATATCTTCTAGGCCGTAGCTCCGAATCTAATGAACTTTATATGTAACTTGACTAGAATTTCGTGTAGATCATCGTGGTGCATCTTAACTTGCTGTTTAACAACTTGAACATAAATTTATTCAGATCTGGACCAATTTCAAAATTTGCATATGAGGACTTACCGGAATTGTTCTATGTTGTTTCCGGCCTCGTTTAAACTTGTTTTGATGTGTTGCTCGTGTTTGCATCATCTCTTGCCATGAGTAGCTTCATCCAGCTTTGTCATGCATCATGCTTGATTGTGCATCATGTCTTGTTCATGTGTGGTGTGTTTACTATGTTGTGTGCTTCTTCTTGTTAGTTCCCGTTTCGTTGCGATCGTGAGGATTCGTTCGTCTACGCTTGGTTCATCTTCGTGGCTTCATCTTCTTCATGGACTCGTTCTTCTTCCTAGCGGGATTTCAGGCAAGATGACCGCTACCCTGGATCTCACTACTATCATTGCTATGCTAGTTGCTTCGTTCTATCGCTATGCTGCGCTACCTATTACCTGTTTATCAAGCCATCCCAAATTGCCATGTCAGCCTCTAACCTTTGACACCTTTCCTATGCAAACCGTTGTTTGGCTATGTTACTGCTTTGCTCAGCCCCTCTTATAGCGTTGCTAGTTGCAGGTGAAGACGAAGTTTGTTACTTGTTGGAACATGGAGATGTTGTTCCTTGTTGGAACATGTTTACTTGTTGGGATATCACAATATATCTTATTTATTTAATGCATCTATATACTTGGTAAAGGGTGGAAGGCTCGGCCTTATGCCTGGTGTTTTGTTCCACTCTTGCCGCCCTAGTTTCCGTCATATCGGTATTATGTTCCCGGATTTTGCGTCCCTTACGCGGTCGGGTGATTTATGGGACCCCCTTGACAGTTCGCTTTGAATAAGACTTTTCAAGCAAGGCCCAACATTGGTTTTACCATTTGCCTCACCACCACCTACTTTTCCTTGGGAGTCGCTCTCTCGAGGGTCATCTTTATTTAGCCCCGGGCCAATGCTTGTCTAAGTGTTGGTCCAAACTAGAGCCACTTGCGGTGCCGCCCGAGGCAACTTGGGGTATCGTCGGTTGTCAGACGATTGCTCATCCGGTCGTGGCTCGAGACGAGATCTGCGGCTACTATCGGGATGTCGCACGCGGGAGGTCTTGCTGGTCTTGTTTTATTCTTGTCGAAATGTCTTGTAGCCGGATTCCGAGACTGATCGGGTCTTCCGGGAGAAGGAATATCCTTCGTTGATCGCGAGAGCTTATCATGGGCTAAGTTGGGACACCCTGCGGGGTTTGAACTTTCGAAAGCCGTGCCCGCGGTTATGTGGCGATGGGAATTTGTTAATGTCCGGTTGTAGAAAACCCGAAGTTGATCTCAATTAAATACACCAACCGTGTGCGTAACCGTGAGCGTCTCTTTTCGGGGTTGATCGAGAGGAGAACACGGTTTCTGGGTTATGTTTGACGTAAGTAGGAGTTCAGGATCACTTCTTGATCATTAATAGTTGACGACCGTTCCTTTGTTTCTCTTCTCGCTCTCATTTGCGTTGGTTAGCCACCATATATGCTTAGCCGCTGCTGCAACCTCACCACTTTACCCCTTCCTTTCCCTTTAAGCTTTGCTAGTCTTGATACCCATGGTAATGGGATTCTTTGAGTCCTCGTGGCTCACAGATTACTACACCACCGATTGCGGTACAGGTTGTGCGATGATCATGACGCGAGAGCGATGTTTGCTTGTATTGGAGTTCTTCTTCTGCTTCTTCTTCGATCAGGGGATAGGTTCCAGGTCGGCAGCCTGGGCTAGTAGGGTGGATGTCGTTTGAGTTTCTGTTTATGTTTCATCCGTAGTCGGATGTGGATCTGTATGATGTTGATGTATTCTTGTGGCATTTGTGCCTTATGAATGTATCCCCATCTATTATGTAATGTTGATGTAATGATATCCACCTTGCAAAAGCGTTTCAATATGCGGGTCTATCCTTGGTGGGACCGTCGAGTTCCTTTTGGATAGGGTCGCATATTGGGCGTGATAAGTTGGTATCAGAGCCTCGACCGACCCTAGGAGCCCCCCTTGATTGATCGTGTAGTTTGGCCGTTGTTGAGTCTAGAAGAAAACTGTTTTCGAAGTCTAGTTATATCGAGAGTAGGAATTCTTTTACTCCTCCGCCTTCGTCGCTCTCGGTGAGGAATCTTGACGAGGTGTTTTGAACTACTCCTCTTCCCTTCAAATTTTTCTTTAGGATCACGCAGTTGGTTTTCCGGTAGTTGTTCCTCAGCTCTTTTGATCTGGTGCATTTCTCGTCAAGTTGACTCGAGCTTCTTCATCTTTGAGTTCAATCCTCAGTTGTCTTATTTTCCCACCCACCCACCCTTCTTCTTCTCGAAACCGGAGCCCGTGATCGAGTATCCATCCTACTCGTGCGAAGTCTTTGCTTTCTTTCCTCGATGATTTCAACCGGTGTTTTCTCTTCAAAATATTTGTCGATTCCCCTTCCAGTTGCCTGTGTTTTTCCCGCCCTCCCACCCTCTTCTTCCCGGAGTTCGAGTTTCTTCCGACCATCAATTTCATTTGTGTGGAGCCTCTTCAGTCTTTCCTCAATTATTTTAACCGGTGAATTCTCGTCTCGTTCGTCATTCTTCATCCTTTTCTTTTTCCGGTGCACTCAATTCAAGTTTTTTCGGTTGATCATATTCTTTTCCTCGGCTCAAATATTTCCCTTTGCTCGTTCGCCTCTCGCCAGTTTATCCTTCCGGAGTGCTCAAGTCATCTCAGGAGATTCGTCTGTGTTCGAATTAATTCGAGGTTGTCACCTCAGTCAAATATTTCAGTTCTTCCGGTGCATCATCTATCTGTTCAACATCCCTTTCCAACGGTGTTTTCTTTTAGTGGGCCCTAACCCACAGGTCTTTTCCCAGGATCTTACCTGACTCTTCTAATTATTCCGGAGCTATTCTCAAATTCTTTTCGAAATTTGACGTAAGTATGAATTTCATCAGTCAGATATTTTTCCAAGATCGATTTCAAATCATTTTCATTGTTGACTCAACGTCTTCGTTTTTCATTCTACCGGAGTATCTCAACAATTTTGGTGGTGTTTCGCGTCATCAGTTAAAGACCGAAGAAGAGTTCTCCTCTAAATCTTGTCCGTCCTCCCGAAGATTCGTGGTTCTAGCTTCATGCTATCCTCTCGAATTATTCCGTTTGTCAGATATTCTTTCTTACCCATCCGGAGTATTTCAGGAGTTGCTTTTCTGTTCCGATCATCCGGAGGCCATCTTTTCGGAATATCTCTCCATTCTAAGTTTTTCAAATTCGTTCTCCAATTATTCCATATTCGTGCCCCTTCGTTCGTCTCAATATTATCCCGGTGCTTCGTTCAGGTGTTCTTTAATCAGCTCATGATCTCTTTGTTCTTTTGCATCTAAATCCCCTCTAGCATATTGGTTCTTCTAATTTTCCCGGCGATTCTGCCATCAGTCATTTCCGAATTTCTCACGGTGGTTCGTTCAAGATTCTTTTCCTTGGTTATCATTTTAATTCATTCGTTCTTTTCAATCCTACCGGTGGTTCATGAACTCCTTCTCAAGTTTGCGATATGTCACTTCTCAATCCTTTTTCAAGAAGAATAAGTATTATGCCAAGCCCATTGCTTGTCATCAATTTAATTTGATGAAGGATAAGCATACAATAAATCTTATTCTTATTTCATCCTAGTGAGTAATCCCTTCCTTCAGAGTTTGTTCTTGAGGAATAAATTCTACTTCCAAGTGTTTTCATCTTTTCTTTTCCGGAGTTCAATTATTTCCTCGACCATTTCGTCGGAATCCTCCATCTAATTCATCGCAAGGTTTTAGTCTTATTCTTTCCTCCTTCATTCTATCTCATCATCCTTTGTTACCGGAGTTCTTCACGGTGGTTCTTCATGATTTAATTCATTTCTTCAAGAGTTCATCAAGATTTTTTGGTGGAATTCAAGTATCTTTTCTTCTCGCGTCTCGAAGTGCAATTAAGTCTCCGTATTCTTTTGAAGTGGATTTTTGCATTTCTTCGTTCCTCTCAGCTACCCAATCATTTTCGTTTGTGGCCGGTTATCACCTCATAATTTCTGAGATGTTGTCCATAAGACCACAACAAGCTTATTCTTTTCGTTGGTGATTTTTTCAACAACTCCGTTCAATCCTTCCTTCTAAGTTCTTTTCATTCAATTCTTTCAATTCTTCCGGAGGCATTGTGTTGTTCCTCTCGTCAACTATCATTCCATTTTGTCAAACTCCGTTCTTTTTCCTTCCTTGTTCAACCGGAGTGCTGCCTAAATCTTTTCAGTCTTATTCGTTTCTTTTCTCATTCTTACCACTCCGGTTAGAACGAGTGGTTTCATAGTCTATCTGATTCCGTGAGCTTTTGATTCCTGTCTTTCTCGTCGTTTCTCTATTCTTCTCTTGTGCTCTCGATTCTTTGCTTCTTCTATTGAGTTCATGTTTTCACCTCATCCCTTTTCCCTTCCGTCTCGGTCCTAAGATCTCGGGACGAGATCTCTTGTTAGTGGAGGAGTGTTGTAACGCCCCGGATCCGATGCGCCAGGTGTCTGCCAGTTATTCGCCGTCTTTGCGATGTCATGTGCTTGCGTGTTGCACGTTGCCATGTCATCATCTGCATTTCATACCATGTCATCATGTGCATTTCATTTTGCATACGTGTTCGTCTCATGCATCCGAGCATTTTCCCCGTTGTCCGTTTTGCAATCCGGCACTCCTATGTCTCCCGGCGCCCCCTTTTACCTCTTTTCATGTGTGGGTGTTAAACGGTCTCGGAATGGACCGAGGTTTGTCAAGCGGCCATGGTATAGCACCGGTAGACCGCCTGTCAAGTTTCGGGTCATTTGGAGGTCGTTTGGTACTCCAACAGTTAACCGGGTAACCGCAGAAGGCCTCTTTGTGTTGCAGCCCAACACCCCTTTCAAAGTGGCCCAAAACCCATCTAACTCCCCTCCATGCTCTCGGTCGTTCGATCACGATCGTGTGGGCGAAAACCGCACCACATTTGGACTCTCCTAGCTCCCTCTATCTATAAATATGTCCTTCCCCGAAATTTTCGCAGCAAACCCTAGCTCTCTCTCTCGCGCCACGGACGCGTTTCCCAAGGCGCCCGGACATGTCCCGCGGTCCCTCCGCCGCCACGCGTGTCAGCCCGCCGTTGGCGCGCTGCCTGCGCCCGCCAGCGCGTCGCGTCGGCCCGCCTGGGCCCGAGCCGGCCCATGCCCGCAACCGCCCTCCCGTGCCCTTTGCCTTGCTCCCGGCGGTGCCGGTGCGCCGCCGCCGCCCACCAGACCTCCGGCGACCTGCCGCCCGGTCACGGAGGGCTGGGCCGCCCTGCCTCCTCCGCGCTGCGTCCGGCCGCGCCGCCCGCCGGGCGCCCGGCTGGCCATGGAGTCCCCGCCCGCCCGCCCGTCGCGGCGCCTCCTCGGCCGCCTCTCCGGCCTCCTCCCCGGCCGTATCCGCCTAGCTCCGGCGACGAGCTCCGGTGAACCTCGGGAACCGCGCCCCGATCCAGATCTATCCGGAAGGTTGACTTTCCTCTCCCTCGAAAATGCCTAAGTCCCAGGATTTTTGTTATTTTCATGCATTTTCATCCTGCCATAACTCTGTGCATGTTGCTCCGTTTCGTGCGTGTAATATGTCAAATTGTTCGTCTCGAAGAGTACATCATTTCATTCCATGGCATCATATTCATTTGAGCTCATCTTGGTGCCCGAAATGCTGTTAGAAGAGGGCTATGTGATGTTAGTTTCTGTTTCTTAACAGCACATGCACTTTTGTCATTTTTGCCATGATTGATGTGTGCACCCTATGATCTTGAGTCCTACATGTGTTTTGTAATATGCCATGCCATCTTTACAGGGGTGTATGCCATGTATTTTTTTGATCTCTGTGGTGACTAGCAAAAGCATGCAAACTAGGCTTCATGATGTTGCTGATTTCAGCCCTGTTTTGCTGATATTTTTATGCCATGTTAACTTGATGCTACCGAGAGATCCATGCATATTTTGAGATACTTCAGTAAGGATGTTTTGAACATATGGTTATTATCTATCCATCCATGCCCTTGTTTGAAATTATGGAGTGCCATAGCTTGAGTCAATCGAGCTCTACTTTTGCTATAAAATGTTTCCTGGCAGGTTGTTTACATGTTATTCAATTTTGCCAAGGTTGTTGTAGTTGATACAAGCATGCTATGTTGTTGTTCTTGCCATGTATAGCTTCTATGCCATGCCTTATTACTGTTGGTTTCCTTGCCATGCCATGTATTGCTCTGTGGTGAGATGTTCAAGCTCACCAACATGCCTACTTATCGTTGTTCCTGCCATGTATGAATCTGTAATATAACTTGACATGTTTACATGGGTGCCATCATATTTTCTGATCCTTTTTGGCTTATGGTCAGTAAGGGACTTTTGTTATATGCTTTGAGTAGATTCATGCCATGCCTTTGTTTGCCATGTTAAGTTCCTGTAACATGTTGTTTGATAGCTCTAAACATTGCAACCTGATGTTATTTCCTGATAAGCCTGAAACTGTTATTATTTGCAATCTTGCCATGTCATTTTGAGCATGTTCTAGTGATTTCTGGAGATAGCTCAGTGTTTATGTTTTGTAATGCTTTACCTGTACATCATGCCCATGCCTTTTATTTTCATGTTATGGTGCTGTAGAATATTGTTTGGATGCTTGCAATATGCCTACTTACTGTTATGGACAGATTGTTGCTATAACTTGTTACATGTATATGTGTTGAACCGTTGCTCCGTTTTGAGTGTGCTCTATATGAAACTTGCTTGATTTTGCATGTAGCTTCATATTATCATGTTGCATCCTTGTTTTGAGGTGTTTGTGTGATGTTTGTATGCATTTTGCATCAATGCCATGTTTAACTTGTTTTGCTCATATCTTCTAGGCCGTAGCTCCGAATCTAATGAACTTTATATGTAACTTGACTAGAATTTCGTGTAGATCATCGTGGTGCATCTTAACTTGCTGTTTAACAACTTGAACGTAAAGTTATTCAGATCTGGACCAATTTCGAAATTTGCATATGAGGACTTACCGGAATTGTTCTATGTTGTTTCCGGCCTCGTTTAAACTTGTTTTGATGTGTTGCTCATGTTTGCATCATCTCTTGCCATGAGTAGCTTCATCCAGCTTTGTCATGCATCATGCTTGATTGTGCATCATGTCTTGTTCATGTGTGGTGTGTTTACTATGTTGTGTGCTTCTTCTTGTTAGTTCCCGTTTCGTTGCGATCGTGAGGATTCGCTCGCTCACGCTTGGTTCGTCTTCGTGGCTTCATCTTCTTCATGGACTCGTTCTTCTTCCTAGCGGGATTTCAGGCAAGATGACCGCTACCTGGATCTCACTACTATCATTGCTATGCTAGTTGCTTCGTTCTATCGCTATGCTGCGCTACCTATTACCTGTTTATCAAGCCATCCCAAATTGCCATGTCGCCTCTAACCTTTGACACCTTTCCTATGCAAACCGTTGTTTGGCTATGTTATCGCTTTGCTCAGCCCTCTTATAGTGTTGCTAGTTGCGGTGAAGACGAAGTTTGTTCCTTGTTGAACATGGAGATGTTGTTCCTTGTTGGAACATGTTTACTTGTTGGGATATCACAATATATCTTATTTATTTAATGCATCTATATACTTGGTAAAGGGTGGAAGGCTCGGCCTTATGCCTGGTGTTTTGTTCCACTCTTGCCGCCCTAGTTTCCGTCATATCGGTATTATGTTCCCGGATTTTGCGTCCCTAACGCGGTCGGGTGATTTATGGGACCCCTTGACAGTTCGCTTTGAATAAGACTTTTCCAAAGAAGGCCCAACATTGGTTTTACCATTTGCCTCACCACCACCTACTTTTCCCTTGGGAGTCGCTCTCTCGAGGGTCATCTTTATTTTAGCCCCCCGGCCAATGCTTGTCTAAGTGTTGGTACAAACTAGAGCCACTTGCGGTGCCGCCCGAGGCAACTTGGGGTATCGTCGGTTGCCGTCGACGATGCTCATCCGGTCGTGGCTCGAGACGAGATCTGTGGCTACTATCAGGATGTCGGCACGCCGGGAGGTCTTGCTGGTCTTGTTTTATTACTGTCGAAATGTCTTGTAGCCGGGATTCCGAGAATGGTCGGGTCTTTCCGGGGAGAAGGAATATCCTTCGTTGATCGCGAGAGCTTATCATGGGCTAAGTTGGGACACCCCTGCAGGGTTTGAACTTTCGAAAGCCGTGCCCGCGGTTATGTGGCAGATGGGAATTTGTTAATGTCCGGTTGTAGAAAACCCGAAGTTGATCTTAATTAAATACACCAACCGTGTGCGTAACCGTGAGCGTCTCTTTTCGGGGTTGATCGAGAGGAGAACACGGTTTCTGGGTTATGTTTGACGTAAGTAGGAGTTCAGGATCACTTCTTGATCATTACTAGTTGACGACCATTCCTTTGTTTCTCTTCTCGCTCTCATTTGCGTTGGTTAGCCACCATATATGCTTAGCCGCTGCTGCAACCTCACCACTTTACCCCTTCCTTTCCCTTTAAGCTTTGCTAGTCTTGATACCCATGGTAATGGGATTGCTGAGTCCTCGTGGCTCACAGATTACTACACCACCGATTGCAGTGTACAGGTTGTGCGATGATCACGACGCGAGAGCGATGTTTGCTTGTATTGGAGTTCTTCTTCCGCTTCTTCTTCGATCGGGGATAGGTTCGTGTCGGCAGCCTGGGCTAGCGGGTGGATGTCGTTTGAGTTTCTGTTTATGTTTCATCCGTAGTCGGATGTGGATCTGTATGATGTTGATGTATTCTTGTGGCATTTGTGCCTTATGTATGTATCCCCATCTATTATGTAATGTTGATGTAATGATATCCACCTTGCAAAAGCGTTTCAATATGCGGGTCTATCCTTGGTGGGACCGTCGAGTTCCTTTTGGATAGGGTCGCATATTGGGCGTGATATTATTCACTTGCTGTTGAACCATTTGATGTTTGGGGATTTGATTACATGGGACCTTTTCCTTTTTCTAATGGGTATACCCATATTTTGGTTGCTGTTGATTATGTTACTAAATTGGTAGAAGCTATTCCAACCAGTAGTGCTGATCACAACACCTCTATTAAAATGCTTAAGGAAGTTATTTTCCCAAGGTTTGGAGTCTCTAGATATTTAATGACTGATGGTGGTTCACACTTTATTCATGGTGCTTTCCGTAAAATGCTTGCTAAGTATGATGTTAACCATGAATTGCATCACCCTATCATCCTCAGTCTAGTGGTCAAGTTGAACTTAGCAATAGACAAATAAAATTAATTTTGCAAAAGATTATCAATAGGTCCATGAAGAATTGGTCTAAGAAACTAGATGATGCACTTTGGGCTTACAGAACAGCATATAAAAATCCTATGGGTATGTCTCCTTATAAAATGGTTTATGGAAAAACTTGTCATTTGCCTCTTGAGTTAGAACATAAAGCATATTGGGCAGTCAAGGAGCTCAACTCTGATTTCAAACTTGCTGGTGAAAAGAGGTTATTTGATATTAGCTCATTAGATGAATGGAGAACCCAAGCTTATGAAAATGCAAAGTTATTCAAAGAAAGGGTTAAAAGATGGCATGACAAAAGAATCCAAAAGTGTGAGTTTAAAGTTGGGGAATATGTTCTTTTGTACAACTCTCGTTTCAGATTTTTTGCAGGAAAGCTCCTCTCAAAATGGGAAGGCCCATATGTCATCGAGGAGGTTTACCGGTCTGGAGCCATCAAAATAAATAATTTCGAAGGTACTAACCCGAAGGTTGTCAATGGGCAACGAATAAAGCATTATATCTCAGGTACGCCTATTAATGTTGAAAGTAATATTATCCAAACTTTGACACTGGAAGAACACATAAAAGAGTCTTTCCGGAACACTCCAGAATCGTGAAAATAATGAGGTACGTGATACGGTAAGTAAACGGACTCCGAAAAATCTGCAAAAATATTTTTTATGAGTTTTGGAATATTTTAGAATTTTGGAAATAAAGAAACTTCCAGGAAGCGTCCCCTGGTGGGCACAAGACACCGGGGCGTGGCGCGCCCAGGTAGGTTGTGCCCACATGGGACACCTCCCGTACCCCCATTTTTCTTCCATATGCTTGTCCTCTAAGATAAAAAAAAAATCTATATATACTTCCCGAACCTGTTAACCACCGTATCGCGAAGAAAATTCTCTGTTCTCTTTTTCCTGGCTGTTTTCTATCAGATCCCATCTACCATGGCCTCTTCAAGCTCCTCCAAGGACAAGTTCTTCAAGAACGTCATCAACCCATATCCGCGGGAGGTGGTGCAGCACCCTCAGGTCATCCAGATGCATGAGGGGTTGCTTCATCTCCGCAACGTGCCATGTCCCAAGGGGACGGGAACTGTGGAGGACAGGCTTGAAGCTGTGGAGCAAGACGTCTTCCGGTGCAAGGGGATGGTGGAGCGTGGACCCAACGCCAATCACCTTATGATCACGGACCTCTCCCATGATCTCAAGGTGGATGGCAAGCCCATGAAGGACATCGTCTTCACCCTCAACGAGCAAATCAACTTCCTCCAAAGCCAGATCTATGATCTTCAAAACCAAGTCTTTGAATATGAGGCGAAGTTTAAAGGTATGAGTTTGGCTGCTAGTTGCAGGACCCGTGAGACTCACTCCTCTTCTTATGATGGTGGACCACTGCGCCATGGAAATCCGAGGACAAGACCTCTACTTCATCACCACCATCTTCTTCACCACCAAAAGAGAACTGAGTATCGGGTATGGGCACTCCCCTTGGCTTCCGCCAAGCTTGGGGGAGGTGCCCCGGTGGAGGGAACCGCCGCCACCGCCGCTCGGCTCATCAACAACTTCAAGCCCGACGGCGGCGAGCACTTTGTCATCAAACAACTCCCCCTCTGCGGGCGCCCCGGTGCCCGCCGTCCCTGGGAGGTGGACGAACAGGTCGTCGCTCACCCTCAGGTACCTGCCCGAGCCAGAAGTAGCAGAGGAGGAAGGTTGGTCGTCGACCGCCCCCTCCTCAGTGGCGGCCTTGCCGGTCTCCCCGGCAGGCCCCTCGTCGGCCTCCTCGGCAGCAGCCTTGCCGGTCTCCTCAGCAGACCCCTTGGCGGCCTCTTCAGCGGCAGCCTTGGCGGCCTCCTCGGCAGCAATCTTGTTGGCCTCGGCCGCGGCGTCCCTGGTGACCTCCTCGATGACGGTGTCAACATCCTCCGGGTCCGCCGGGGAAGGATCTAGACACCGAGAAGGGGAGTGAGGCGAGGCCAAGACCAAGATTCAGAAAAAAGAAGAAGAAAAGAAGAAACAAGAACGAACAAGGACAGAAGGGGGATCACTTACCCGTGCCGGCCTGGGAAGAAGTAGCCCCTTCCCCGCCAAAATCTGGCGCCGGGACGGAGCCACCAGCACCCGGGTTCTCCTCCTCCTCCTTCGTACGCATAGGCTCGACGCTTGGCGCCCTTGCCGGGGACGCCCCTCGGGGCGACGTAGTTGATGGGGGGCGGCGTGTTGGGGGCGGCCCCCAATGGCTCCTCCTGCTGCCGTCCTCCTCCTGCAACCATGACAAGGTCAGCACCAAGGGATCATACCCCAGCACGTGTTGAGGGGGAGCGAGTGGTGAACTTACGCTGGGGGCTGCGCCGGCGACTGCTGTCCGGGCTGCTCACCACCACTAGCGGCGTACTCGAAGTGCCCGCCGAGGGCTGACCGCCCGTCGAGGCCCTGGCCCTCTTCACCCTTTGGGCCAGCGTCTCCGCGTCCCTGCGAAAGTGAAAACAAATCAAGATTAGCGGCACAGTATGAGGAGACGGAGATGACAAAAAAGAGCAAGATACTTACTCATCCTCCACCTCCTCTTCTGTTGCCTTCCTCTTCCTCCTTCGGCTGAGGGACCCAAAATCGAAGATGACCTCCGCATCGACGTCTGCCGGAGGAGGGGAGGAGGGTGGAGTCTGGCCACGCTTGGACGAAGAAGAGGCAGTTGCTTTCTTCTTCGCCACCGCGGCCTTTACCAACTTCCTCGCCGTCACGACCCTCGTTTGGTGCATGGACGCCTCCTGGGCTAGCTGCAGTTGCACGGCCCTGCGGGCCGGACCGGCTCGCCAGAGGTGGCCCGCCGGAGGACTCGCCCTCTCCCCATGACCGGAGGGTCGACGGCCTCGACCTCCTCCTCTTACGACTCGTCGACCACATCTTCAATGAGAGGGGTCCCGGTGCCAGCGCTGCTGGCCTCCCCAGCGGACTCCGCCCACTGGGCGAGTGATACGTCTCCAACGTATCTATAATTTTTGATTGCTCCATGCTACTTTATCTACTGTTTTGGACTATATTGGGCGTTATTTTCCACTTTTATATTACTTTTGGGACTAACCTATTAACCGGAGGCCCAGCCCAGAATTGCTGTTTTTTGCCTATTTCAGTGTTTCGAAGAAACAGAATATCAAACGGAGTCCAAACAGAATGAAACCTTTGGGAACGTGATTTTCTCACCGAACGTGATCTAGGAGACTTGGACCCTACGCCAAGGAACAACAGAGGCAGTCACGAGGGTGGGGGGCGCGCCCCCCTGCCTCGTGGGCCCCCTGTTGCTCCACCGACGTACTCCTTCCTCCTATATATACCTACGCACTTCAAACGATCGAGGAGGAGCCAAAACCTAATTCCACCGCCGCAACTTCCTGTATCCACGAGATCCCATCTTGGGGCCTGTTCGGAGTTCACGAGGGGGCATCCACCACGAGGGCTTCTACATCATCACCATAGCCTCTCGATGAAGTGTGAGTAGTTTACTTCAGACCTTCGGGTCCATAGCTAGTAGCTAGATGGCTTCTTCTCTCTTTTGGATCTCAATATAATGTTCTCGCCTCTCTCGTGGAGATCTATTCGATGTAATCTTCTTTTTATGTGTGTTTGTTGAGACCGATGAATTGTGGGTTTATGATCCAGCTTATCTATGAATAATATTTGAATCTTCTCTGAATTCTTTTATGTATGATTGAGTTATCTTTGCAAGTCTCTTCAATTATCCGCTTGGTTTGGCCAACTAGATTGGTGGTTCTTGCAATGGGAGAAGTGCATAGCTTTGGGTTCAATCTTATGTGTCCTTACCCAGTGACAAAAGGGTTGCAAGGCACATATTGTATTGTTGCCATCGAGGATAACAAGATGGGGTATTTATCATATTGCATGAATTTATTCCTCTACATCATGTCATCTTGCTTAAGGCATTACTTTGTTTTTAACTTAATGCTCTAGATGCATGCTGGATAGCAGTCGATGAGTGGAGTAATAGTAGTAGATGCAGAATCGTTTCGATCTACTTGTCACGGACGTGATGCCTATATACATGATCATACCTAGATATACTCATAACTATGCTCAGCTCTGTCAATTGCTCAATAGTAATTTGTTCACCCACCGTCGAATACTTATGCTCTTGAGAGAAGCCACTAGTGAAACCTATGGCCCCCGGGTCTATTCTCATCATATCAATCTCCATCACTTTTATACTTGCTTTGTTTTTACTTTGCTTTTTACTTTTCACTTTGCATCTCTATACCAAAAATACCAAAAATATTATCTCTATCAGATCTCACTCGTAAGTGACCGTGAAGGATTGACAACCCCTAATCGCGTTGGTTGCGAGTAGCTATCGTTTTGTGCAGGTACGAGGGACTTGTGCGTGGCCTCCTACTGGATTGATACCTTGGTTCTCAAAAGCTGAGGCAAATAGTTACTCTACTCTGCTGCATCATCCTCTCCTCTTCGGGGAAAACCAACGCAAGCTCAAGACGTAGCAAGAAGGATTTTGGCGCCGCTGTCGGGAGTCTCATAAAAGTCAACATACCAAGTACCCATCACAATCCCTATCTCTCGCATTACATTATTTGCCGTTTGCCTCTCGTTTTCCTCCCCCCCACTTCACCCTTGCCGTTTTATTCGCCCTCTCTTTTCCAATCTCCTCCTCTTTTTCCCGTTGCCTTTTCCTCGTCCGTTTGTTTGCTCGTGTGTTGGATTGCTTGTTTGTCACAATGGCTCAAGATGCAACTAAATTGTGTGACTTCACCAATACCAATAATAATTATTTCCTTAGCACTCCGATTGCTCCTCTTGCCAATACTGAATCTTGTGAAATAAATATTGTTTTGTTGAATCTTGTTATGAAAGATCAATTCGCCGGCCTTCCTAGTGAAGATGCCGCTACTCATCTGAATAGCTTCGTCGATTTATGTGATATGCAAAAGAAAAAAGATGTCGATAATGATGTCGTTAAGTTGAAGCTATTTCCTTTTTCGCTTAGAGATCATGCTAAAGCGTGGTTTTCATCTTTGCCTAAAAATAGTATTGATTCTTGGAACAAGTGCAAAGATGCTTTTATCTCTAAGTATTTTCCTCCCGCTAAGATTATCTCTCTTAGGAACGATATTATGAATTTTAAGCAACTTGATCATGAACATGTTGCACAAGCTTGGGAGAGAATGAAATTAATGATACGTAATTGTCCTACTCATGGTTTGAACTTGTGGATGATTATACAAAAAATTTATGCCGGATTGAATTTTGCTTCTAGAAATCTTTTAGATTCGACCGTGGGAGGCACTTTTATGGAAATCACTTTAGGAGATGCTACTAAACTCCTAGATAATATTATGGTTAATTATTCTCAATGGCATACTGAAAGATCTACTAATAAAAAAGTGCATGTGATAGATGAAATCAATGTTTTGAGTGGAAAGATGGATGAGCTTATGAAATTATTTGCTACTAAGAGTGTTTCTTCTGATCCTAATGATATGCGCTTTGTCTACTTTGATTGAGAATAATAATGAAACTATGGATGTGAATTTTGTTGGTAGGGATAATTTTGGTAACAACGCGTGTAGAGGGAATTTTAATCCTAGGCCTTATCCTAGTAATCCTTCTAATAATTATGGAAATTCCTACAACAACTCTTATGGAAATTTTAATAAGATGCCCTCTGAATTTGAGAATAGTGTTAAAGAGTTTATGAATTCACAAAAGAATTTTAATGATTTGTTTGAAGAGAAATTGCTTAAAGTTGATTATTTGGCTAGGAACATTGATAGAATTTCTCTTGAGGTTGATTCTTTAAAGCTTATATCTATTCCTCCTAAGCATGATATCAATGAGTCTCTCAAAGCTATGAGAATTTCCATTGATGAGTGCAAAGAAAGAACCGCTAGGATGCGTGCTTCTAAAGATGCCTTTATTAAAGTGTGTTCTTCTAATTCCTATGAAAATCAAGATGAAGATCTAAAAGTTATTGATGTGTCCTCTATTAAATCTTTGTTTTGCAATACGAATCTTGATGAAACTGAATATGATCTTCCTTTACCTAGAAGGCGTTCTAAGAATTCGGAGTTTTTAGATCTTGATGATGAATGTTGGATTGAAAGAAATAAAAATCTAGATGTTGCTAAACCCACTATATTGGATCTCAAGGAATTTGACTATGAAAATTTCTCTTTAATTGATTGTATTTCCTTGTTTCAATCCGTGCTAAATTCTCCTCATGCTTATAGTCAAAATAAGGCCTTTACCGAACACATTGTTGATGCCTTGATGCAATCTTACGAAGAAAAACTTGAGTTGAAAGTTTCTATCCCTAAAAAACTCTATGATGAGTGGGAACCTACTATTAAAATTAAAATTAAAGATCATGAGTTTAATTCCTTGTGTGATTTGGGTGCTAGTGTCTCTACTATTCCCAAAACTTTGTGTGATTTGTTAGATTTCCGTGACTTTGATGATTGCTCTCTAAACTTGCATCTTGCGGATTCCACTATTAAAAATCCTATGGGAAGAATTAATGATGCTCTTATTGTTGCAAATAGGAATTATGTGCCCGTAGATTCTATCGTTCTTGATATAGATTGCAATCCTTCATGTCCTATTATTCTTGGTAGACCTTTCCTTAGAACGATTGGTGCAATTATTGATATGAAGGAAGGAAATATTAGATTCCAATTTCCCTTAAAGAAGGGCATGAAACACTTTCCTAGAAAGAAAATAAAATTACCATATGAATCTATTATGAGAGCCACTTATGGATTGCCTACCAAAAATGGCAATACCTAGATCTATCCTTGCTTTTATGCCTAGCTAGGGGCGTTAAACGATAGCGCTTGTTTGGAGGCAACCCAATTTTATTTTTAGATTTTTGTTTTTGCTTCTGTTTAGGAATAAATAATCCATCTAGCCTCTGTTTTTATGTGGTTTTATGTTTTAATTAGTGTTTGTGCCAAGCTAGACCTATTGGATCTTCTTGGATAATAGTTATTTGATATTGCTGCAATTTCCAGAAACTTTGCGCTCAGTGCCCGAATTGTTAAAAATCACCAGAACGTGATAAAATATTGATTCCAATTGCTGCTGATCAATAAACAAAGTGTCCAGGTCGTCCAATTTTTGTAGAATTGTTTGAGTTCCAGAAGTTTGCGTTAGTTACAGATTACTACAGACTGTTCTGTTTTTGACAGATTCTGTTTTCCGCGTGTTGTTTGCTTATTTTGATGAATCTATGGCTAGTAAAATAGTTTATAATCCATAGAGAAGTTGGAATACAGTAGGTTTAACACCAATATAAATAAAGAATGAGTTAATTACAGTACCTTAAAGTAGTCTTTTGTTTTCTTTCTCTAACGGAGCTCACGGGATTTCTATTGAGTTTTGTGTTGTGAAGTTTTCAAGTTTTGGGTGAATTCTTTTGATGGATTATGGAACAAGGAGTGGCAAGAGCCTAAGCTTGGGGATGCCAATGTAACCCCCAAGATAATCCAAGGACACCAAAAAGTCAAAGCTTGGGGATGCCCCGGAAGGCATCCCCTCTTTCGTCCACTTCCATCGGCAATTTACTTGGAGCTATATTTTTATTCACCACATGATAAGTGTTTTGCTTGGAGTGTCTTGTATTATTTGTGTCTTTGCTTGTTAGTTTACCACAATCATCCTTGCTGTACACACCTTTTGAGAGATCCATGCATAAATTGGAATTTGATAGAATACTCTATGTGCTTCACTTATATCTTTTGAGCTTGATAGTTTTTTAGTGCTTCACTTATATCTTTTGAGCGTGATATTTTTTGCTCTAGTGCTTCACTTAGATCTTTTAGAGCACGGTGGTGGATTTGTTTTAAAGAAACTATTGATCTCTGATGCTTCACTTAGATTATTTTGAGAGTCGTTAATATCATGGTAATTTGCTTAATGTTAATATACTTGGTATTCAAGATATGTGAAACTTTCTTTTGAGTGCGTTGAATACTAAGATAAGTTTGATGCTTGATAATTGTTTTGAGATATGAAGATAGTGATATTAGAGTCATGCTAGTTGAGTAGTTGTGAATTTAAAGAATACTTGTGTTGAAGTTTGTGATTCCCGTAGCATGCACGTATGGTGAACCGTTATGTGATGAACCCGGAGCATGATTTATTTATTGATTGTCTTCCTTATGAGTGGCGGTCGGGGACGAGCGATGGTCTTTTCCTACCAATCTATCCCCCTAGGAGCATGCGCGTAATACTTTGCTTTGATAACTTCTAGATTTTTGCTATAAGTATATGAGTTCTTTATGACTAATGTTGAGTCCATGGATTATACGCACTTTCTCCAATCCTTCCACCATTGTAAGCCTCTCTAATACCGCGCACCTTTCGCCGGTATCATACACCCACCATATAACTTCCTCAAAACAGCCACCATACCTAACTATCATGGCATTTCCATAGCCATTCCGAGATATATTGCCATGCAACTTTCCACCGTTCCGTTTATTATGACACGCTCCATCATTGTCATATTGCTAGCATGATCATGTAGTTGACATCGTATTTGTGTCAAAGCCACCATTCATAATTCTTTCATACATGTCACTCATGTTTCATTGCATATCCCGGTACACCGCCGGAGGCATTCATATAGAGTCATATTTTGTTCCAAGTATCGAGTTGTAATTGTTGAGTTGTAAGAAAAATAAAAGTGTGATGATCATCATTATTAGAGCATTGTCCCAAGTGAGGAAAAGATGATGGAGACTATGATTCCCCCACAAGTCGGGATGAGACTCCAGACGAAAAAAAATATAACAAAAAGAGGCCATAAAAAAGAGAGAAAAAGCCCAAATAAAAAAATGAGAGAAAAAGAGTCTCTCATGATAGAGAGTCTCTCATTTTGTCACTTTCATATACTAGTGGAAATTTTCATTATAGAACTTGGCTTGTATATTCCAATGATGGGCTTCCTCAAATGCCCTAGGTCTTCGCGAGCAAGCGAGTTGGATGCACACCCACTCAGTTTCTTTTGTTGAGCTTTCATATACTTATAGCTCTAGTGCATCCGTTGCATGGCAATCCCTACTCACTCACATTGATATCTATTGATGGGCATCTTCATAGCCCGTTGATATGCCTAGTTGATGTGAGACTATCTTCTCCCTTTTTGTCTTCTCCACAACCACCATTCTATTCCACCTATAGTGCTATATCCATGGCTCACACTCATGTATTGCATGAAGATTGAAAAAGTTTTGAAAATGTTAAAGTATGAAACAATTGCTTGGCTTGTCATCGGGGTTGTGCATGATTTAAATATTTTGTGTGGGGAAGATGGAGCATAGCCAGACTATATGATTTTGTAGGGATAACTTTCTTTGGCCATGTTATTTTGAGAAGACATAATTGCTTAGTTAGTATGCTTGAAGTATTATTATTTTTATGTCAATATGAACTTTTGTCTTGAATCTTTCGGATCTGAATATTCATACCATGATTAAGAAGATTTACATTGAAATTATGCCAAAGTATCACTCCGCATCAAAATTCTCTTTTATCATTTACCTACCGAGGACAGTAGGAATTAAGCTTAGATGCCCGATACGTCTCCAACGTATCTATAATTTTGATTGCTCCATGATACTTTACCTACTGTTTTGGACTACATTGGGCTTTATTTTCCACTTATATATTACTTTTGGGACTAACCTATTAACCGGAGGCCCAGCCTGTAATTGTTGTTTTTGCCTATTTCAGTTGTTTCGAAGAAACTGAATATCAAACGGAGTCCAAACGGAATGAAACCTTCGGGAACGTGATTTTCTCACCGATCGTGATCCAGGAGACTTGGACCCTACGCCAAGTAACAACAGAGGCCGTCACGAGGGTGGGGGGCGCGCCCCCCTAGGGCGCACCCCCTGCCTCGTGAGCCCCCTGTTGCTCCATCGACGTACTCCTTCCTCCTATATATACCTACGTACCCCCAAACGATCAGAGGAGGAGCCAAAAACCTAATTCCGCCGCCGCAACTTCCTGTATCCACGAGATCCCATCTTGTGGCCTGTTCCGGAGCTCCGCCAGAGGGGGCATCCACCACGGAGGGCTTCTTCATCATCACCATAGCCTCTCCGATGAAGTGTGAGTAGTTTACTTCAGACCTTCGGGTCCATAGCTAGTAGCTAGATGACTCCTTCTCTCTTTTTGGATCTCAATACAATGTTCTCCCCCTCTCTCGTGGAGATCTATTCGATGTAATCTTATTTTTGCGGTGTGTTTGTTGAGATCGATGAATTGTGGGTTTATGATCCAGCTTATCTATGAATAATATTTGAATCTTCTCTGAATTCTTTTATGTATGATTGAGTTATCTTTGCAAGTCTCTTCAATTATCCGCTTGGTTTGGCCAACTAGATTGGTAGTTCTTACAATGGGAGAAGTGCATAGCTTTGGGTTCAATCTTATGTGTCCTTACCCAAAGGATGTAAAGGGTTGCAAGGCACGATTGTATTGTTGCCATCGAGGATAACAAGATGGGGTATTTATCATATTGCATGAATTTATTCCTCTACATCATGTCATCTTGCTTAAGGTGTTACTGCTTTTTAACTTAATACTCTAGATGCATCTTTGGATATCGGTCGATGAGTGGAGTAATAGTAGTAGATGCAGAATCGTTTCGATCTACTTGTCACGAACATGATGCCTATATACATGATCATACCTAGATATACTCATAACTATGCTCAATTCTGTCAATTGCTCAACAGTAATTTGTTCACCCACCGTCGAATACTTATGCTCTTGAGAGAAGCCACTAGTGAAACCTATGGCCCCCGGGTCTATTCTCATCATATCAATCTCCATCACTTTTATACTTGCTTTGTTTTTACTTTGCTTTTTTACTTTTCACTTTGCATCTCTATACCAAAAATACCAAAAATATTATCTCTATCGATCTCACTCGTAAGTGACCGTGAAGGATTGACAACCCCTAATCGCGTTGGTTGCAGTAGCTATCGCTTTGTGCAGGTACGAGAGACTTGTGCGTGGCCTCCACTGGATTGATACCTTGGTTCTCAAAAACTAAGGGAAATACTTACGCTACTCTGCTGCATCATCCTCTCCTCTTCAGGGAAAACCGACGCAAGCTCAAGACGTAGCTGCGAGCTCCCTCTCCTCCGCGGCCGCCGCGGCCTCGTCCTCCACGCCGTCGGTGCTGCCGGCCTCCAGAGCTCCGCCTCCACCGCCCTGGCGGTGATGTAGTCCTGCTCCACCTGGGTGGTGTCCTGGACGAGCAGCGGCTCGTCGCGGACGTACCTCTCCACCAAGGTATCGAAGAACTCCTGCACTTGATCCGCCGGTGGCCCGACCCAACTTGGGATGAGGCCGTGCGCATTGAACTCCGTCATCATGGCAATGATGTTGGTTTGGCGCGAGTTATTGCTCAGCGGGACCACCCCCGCCAGCAGCCTAAACAAGGGCCCCTTGGCGACCTTGCCAGCCTTCGCGGCCTTGCCTGACCTCTCGACCTTGCCGTCGCGGTTCACGTCGAGCTGGAAGAGCCGCTGGCAGAAGTGGGTGTGCCCCATCACCGTGAAGTTGTGATTCAGGCCGGGGCGAAGCCTCATGATGTCAGCCGCATTCCTAAAAAGCCAGGCCGGCCTCCCCTTGTTGTGCGGAGGAGCGATTCGGCGGCAAATGAAGTCCGCCCCAGTCATCTCCAGGATGAGCTCGGCAATGGTGAGGCGATAAATCCTGGTGGTGGTGATCGTGATCTTCCCGTTGTCGGCGTCGACATCGCCCCAGCCGTTTCTGTGAGCCGGCGGCGCCTGGTGAACCTGACAGAATTCCTGTGGGTCCTCCTCCTCAATCCAGCACCACCGGCCCCGCCACTCCTCCCACCTCTCCTTCTGAGCGCCCTCCGGGTATGTCCCCTTGGATCTTGGGATCCAGGAGACACAACCAGAGATGGCGCCTCCCTTTTGGATTCGAGGGTAAAAGTAGTGGCGGAAGAGCGCCGTGTTGGGGAGCACTCCGCTGAACACCTTGCAGAGATGCGCAAAAAGAGCCATGCACGCCACAACGTTTGGAGTGAAATCCAGAAGGTGGAAGCCAAAGGTGTGCATGATATCGTTGAAGAAATCAGAGAAGGGGGGCAGAGGCCACAGGAAAAGTAGTCGACGAAGAATGGGTACCGATTCAGGCCGGCTTCGGCGAAAGCAGCAGGGATGACACGCGTGGCCGGATGCCCCGTCGTCTTCCCCCGTCTTGCACCCCCACAGGTGCTTGAAGTAGTCCCAGAGATGGACCGCATCGACCATCGAGGGGAAGTAGGCGGACTGCGTCCGCCGCGCCGCCAACTCGCTCTCCGGCGGCTCCTTCGCCCCGGCGTCCTTGGCCACTCCCTTGCCTTTACTAGTATTGGGTGCCATGGCGGCTGCGAGAGGCGAACGGGGAAGGACGATGAAGACGCGGCGGCGGCGAGCAAAGGCAAGAGCTTAGGAGGGAGGAAGAAGGGGACGGCGGTTCCGAGATTGGAGAAAGCACAGAGGGTAAATGGGCAGCACGCCTGCGGTTATTCCTTTTTATGGGGAAGGTGCGGGCTGCCTCTTTACCATTTACTGTGATGTGATGCATGCGTGCGGGAACCGTCCCATGCATGCCCCCCTCGTCATGCCTGACCCTCCACGAAGCGCATTCAATGCGGGTCGTGGGGAAGCGCAAACGAGCGAAAAAGTTACCGCGGTAAAAATCCGCCCCACCTGCCCGCGCACCATTCTGGGCCTGGTGTTGGGGAACGTAGCAATTTCAAAAAAATTCCTACGCACATGCAAGATCATGGTGATGCCACACTCGGTTCAACTAAAGTTGGAGAAACTGACACCCGCTAGTCACCTTTGTGCATAGCACGGCGGTAAAACCAATCTCGCGTAAGAGTACGTGTAATGTCGGTCCGGGCCGCTTCACCCAACAATACCGCCGAACCAAAGTATGACATGCTGGTAAGCAGCATGACTTGTATCGCCCACAACTCACTTGTGTTCTACTCGTGCATATAACATCAAGGCATAAAAATTGGCTCTGATACCACTGTTGGGGAATGTAGTAATTTCAAAAAAATTCCTACGCACACGCAAGATCATGGTGATACATAGCAACGAGAGGGGAGAGTGTTGTCTACGTACCCTCTTAGACCGTAAGCGGAAGTGTTATATCAACACGGTTGATGTAGTCGTACATCTTCATGATCCGACCGATCCAAGTACCGAAAGCACGGCACCTCCGAGTTCTGCACACGTTCGGCTCGGTGACGTCCTCGCCTTCTTGATCCAGCAAGACGGGCGAAGTAGTAGATGAGTTCCGGCAGCACGACGACATGGTGACGGTGTTGGTGAAGAACAATCTCTGCAGGGCTTCGCCTAAGCACTACGAAAACTATGACGGAGGATAAACTAGAGGGGACGGGGTTGCCGGCACACGGCTTGGTGTTTCTTGATGTGTCTTGGGTGCTAGCCCTGCCCCTCTATTTATATGTTGAGCCTTGGGGTCGAAACTTGGAGTAAAAGCCTCCACAAAGTCTTTCACCCGAAAGGCAAGAGTCCTTCTCGGACTCCAGGGCCAGACGCCAGGGTTCCCGGCGTCTGGCCCCTGGACTTTGCAAAACTTCCTCTGCGCTTTCCAAAAACCACGTGGGCTTTGCCCTTTGGCCCAGATAAAGTGTTCTCGTGCCCAAACATTTCGGGAAACATCCGGAACCCCTTCCGGTGAATTCCGGAACCCTTCCGGAGACCAAACACTATTATCCATATATCAAACTTTATCTCCGAACCATTCCGGAGTTCCTCGTCATGTCCGTGATCTCATCCGGGACTCCTAACAACATTCGGTCACCAACATACATAACTCATATAATACTATATCGTCAACGAACGTTAAGCGTGCGGACCCTACGGGTTCGAGAACTATGTAGACATGACCGAGACACCTCTCTGGTCAATAACCAATAGCGGAACCTGGATGCCCATATTGACTCCTACATATTCTACGAAGATCTTTATCGGTCGAACCGCATAACAACAAACGTTGTTCCCTTTGTCATCGGTATGTTACTTGCCAGAGGTTCGATCGTCGGTATCTCAATACCTAGTTCAATCTCGTTACCGGCAAGTCTCTTTACTCGTTCCGTAATACATCATCCCGCAACTAACTCATTAGTTACAATGCTTGCAAGGCTTATAGTGATGTGCATTACCGAGTGGGCCTAGAGATACCTCTCCGACAATCGTAGTGACAAATCCTAATCTCGAAATACGCCAACCCGACAAGTACCTTTGGAGACACCCAGAGCACCTTTATAATCACCCAGCACGCTAGACGTTTGGTAGCACACAAAGTGTTCCTCCGGTAAACGGGAGTTGCATAATCTCATAGTCATAGGAACATGTATAAGTCATGAAGAAAGCAATAGCAACATAATAAACGATCAAGTTCTAAGCTAACGGAATGGGTCAAGTCAATCACATTATTCTCCTAATGATGTGATCCCATTAATAAAATGACAACTCATGTCTATGGCTAGGAAACATAACCATCTTTGATCAACGAGCTAGTCAAGTAGAGGCATACTAGTGACATCTGTTTGTCTATGTATTCACACATGTATTATGTTTCCGGTTAATACAATTCTAGCATGAATAATAAACATTTACCATGATATAAGGAAATAAATAATAACTTTATTATTGCCTCTAGGGCATATTTCCTTCAGTCTCCCACTTGCACTAGAGTCAATAATCTAGTTCACATCGCCATGTGATTTAACACCAATAGTTTACATCACCTTGTGATTAACACCCATAGTTCACATCGTCATGTGACCAACACCCAAAGGGTTAACTAGAGTCAATAATCTAGTTCACATCGTTATGTGATTAACACCCAAAGAGTACTGAGGTGTGATCATGTTTTGCTTGTGAGAGAAGTTTAGTCAACGGGTCTGCCACATTCAGATCCGTATGTATTTTGCAAATTTCTATGTCAACAATGCTCTGCACGGAGCTACTCTAGCTAATTTCTCCCACTTTCAATATGCATCCAGATTGAGACTTAGAGTCATCTGGATCAGTGTCAAAGTTTGCATCGAAGTAACCCTTTACGACGAACCTTTTGTCACCTCCATTGTCACCTCCATAATCGAGAAACATATCCTTATTCCAATAAGGATAATTTAGACCGCTGTCCAGTGATCTACTCCTAGATCACTATTGTACTCCCTTGCCAAACTCAGTGTAGGGCATACAATAGGTCTGGTACACAACATGGCATATTTTATAGAACCTATGGCTGAGGCATAGGGAATGACTTTCATTCTCTCTCT
This sequence comes from Aegilops longissima, assembly GCA_021605205.1. NCBI lineage: Eukaryota > Viridiplantae > Streptophyta > Magnoliopsida > Poales > Poaceae > Aegilops > Aegilops longissima. The sequence continues at coordinate 111,796,853 of CM038680.1, forward strand.
ATTTTCTGCCGTGGTCGGGCTTTGAGTCTTACTTAATTTCACACCTTGTAACACAGGCAAGAACTCTTTCTTTGACTGTTCCATTTTGAACTACTTCAAAATCTTGTCAAGGTATGTACTCATTGAAAAAACTTATCAAGCGTCTTGATCTATCTCTATAGATCTTGATGCTCAATATGTAAGCTGCTTCACCAAGTCTTTCTTTGAAAAACTCCTTTCAAATACTCCTTTATGCTTTCCGAAAATTCTACATTATTTCGATCAACAATATGTCATACACATATATTTATCGAAATGTTGTAGTGCTCCACTCACTTTCTTGTAAATCTGGGCTTGGTAAGAAGTCTCAGATAAAACTATATTCTTTGATCAACTCATCAAAGCATATATTCCAACTCCAAGATGCTTGCACCAGTCCATAGATGGATCGCTGGAGTTTGCACATTTTGTTAACACCTTTAGGATCGACAAAACCTTCTGGTTGCATCATATACAACTCTTCTTTAAGAAATCCATTAAGGAACGTAGTTTTGACATCCATTTGCCAGATTTCATAAAATGTGGCAATTTGCTAACATGATTCGGACAGACTTAAGCATCGCTACGAGTGAGAAAATCTCATCGTAGTCAACACCTTGAACTTTGTCAAAAACCTTTTTTCAACAAGTCTAGCTTTGTAGATAGTAACACTACTACCAGCGTCCGTCTTCCTCTTGAATATCCATTTATTTTCTATGGCTTGCCGATCATCGGGCAAGTCAACCAAAGTCCACACTTTGTTCTCATACATGGATCTCATCTCAGATTTCATGGCGTCAAGCCATTTTGCGGAGTTTGGGCTCACCATCACTTCTTCATAGTTCGTAGGTTCGTCATGGTCTAGTAACATAACCTCCAGAACAAGATTACCGTATTCATTCAGTGCGGATCTTACTCGTTGACTCCACGAGGTTCAAGAATAACTTGATCTGAAGTTTCATGATCATCATCATTAACTTCCTCATTAATTGGTATAGACGTCACAGGAACCGGTTTCTGTGATGAACTACTTTCCAATAAGGGAGCAGGTATAGTTACCTCATCAAGTTCTACTTTCCTCCCACTCACTTCTTTCGAGAGAAACTTCTTCTCTAGAAAGGATCCATTCTTAGCAACGAATATCTTGCCTTCGGATCTGTGATAGAAGGTGTACCCAACTGTCTCCTTTGGTGGTATCCTATGAAGACACATATCTCCGATTTGGGTTTGAGCTTATCAGGATGAAACTTTTTCTTATAAGCATCGCAACCCCAAACTTTAAGAAACGTCAACTTTGGTTTCTTGCCAAACCACAGTTCATATGGTGTCATCTCAACAGATTTAGATGGTGCCCTTTTTTACGTGAATGTAGCTGTCTCTAATGCATAACCCCAAAACAATAGTGGTAAATCGGTAAGAAACATCATATATTGCACTATATCCAATAAAGTACGGTTATGACGTTCGGACACACCATTATGATGTGGTGTTCCAGGTGGCATGAATTTGTGAAACTTTTCCACATTGTTTTAATTGAAGACCAAACTCGTAACTCAAATATTTGTCTTTCCAATCAGGTCGTAGAAACTTTATTTTCTTGTCACGACGATTTTCCACTTCACTCTGAAATTCTTTGAACTTTTCAAATGTTTCAGACTTATGTTTCATCAAGTAGATATACCCATATCTGCTCAAATCATTTGTGAAGGTTAGAAAATAACGATACCCGCCGCGAGCCTCAATATTCATCGGACCATATACATCAGTATGTATGATTTCCAACAAATCTGTTGCTCGCTCCATTGTTCTGAAGAACGACATTTTAGTCATCTTTCCCAAGAGGCATGGTTCGCAAGCATCAAGTGATCCATACTCAAGTGATTCCAAAAGCCCTTCAACATGGAGTTTCTTCATGCGCTTTACACCAATATGACCTAAACGGCAGTGCCACAAATAAGTTGCACTATCATTATTAACTTTGCATCTTTTGGCTTCAATATTATGAATATGTGTATCACTACGATTGAGATCCAACGAACCATTTTCATTGGGTGTATAACCATAGAAGGTTTTATTGATGTAAACAGAACAACAATTATTCTCTAACTTAAATGAATAACCGTATTGCAATAAACATGATCAAATCATATTCATGCTTAACGCAAACACCAAATAACATTTATTTAGGTTCAACACTAATCCTGAAAGTATAGGGAGTGTGCGATGATGATCATATGAATCTTGGTACTACTTCCAACACACATCGTCACTTCACCCTTAACTAGTCTCTGTTCATTCTGCAACTCCCGATTCGAGTTACTAATCATAGCATCTGAGCTAGTATCAAATACTGATGGGTTGCTATAAACACTAGTAAAGTACACATCAATAACATGTATATCAAATATACCTTTGTTTACTTTGCCATCCTTTCTTATCCGCCAATTACTTGGGGTAGTTCCGCTTCCAGTGACCTGTCCCTTTGTAGTAGAAGCACTTAGTCTCAGGCTTAGGTCTAGACTTGGGTTTCTTCACTTGAGCAGCAACTTGCTTGCCGTTCTTCTTGAAGTTCCCCTTCTTCCCTTTGCCCTTTTGTTGAAACTAGTGGTCTTGTCAACCATTAACACTTGATGCTTTTCTTGATTTCAACCTTCATCGATTTTAGCATCACGAAGAGCTTGGGAATCATTTCCGTTATTCCTTGCATATTATAGTTCATCACGAAGTTCTAGTAACTTGGTGATAGTGACTAGAGAATTCTGTCAATCACTATCTTATCTGGAAGATTAACTCCCACTTGATTCAAGTGATTGTATTACCCAGACAATCTGAGCACATGCTCACTGGTTGAGCTATTCTCCTCCATCTTGTAGGAAAAGTACTGTCAGAGGTCTCATACCTCTCGATACGGGCATGAGTATGAAATAACAATTTCAACTCTTGGAACATCTTATATGCTCCGTGGCATTCAAAACGTCTTTGAAGCCCCGATTTTAAGCCGTTAAGCATGGTGCACTAAACTATCAAGTAGTCATCATATCGAGCTTGCCAAACATTCATAACGTCTGCATTTGCTCCTACAATTGGTCTATCACCTAGCGGTGCATCAAGGACATAATTCTTCTGTGCAGCAATGAGGATAATCCTCAGATCACGGATCCAATCCACATCATTGCTACTAACATCTTTCAACTTAGTTTTCTCTAGGAACATATCAAAAATAAAACAGGGGAGCTAAACGCGAGCTATTGATCTACAACATAGATATGCTAATAGTACCAGGACTAAGTTCATGATAAATTAAAGTTCAATTTAATCATATTAATTAAGAACTCCCACTTAGATAGACATCCCTCTAATCATCTAAGTGATCACGTGATCCAAATCAACTAAACCATAAACGATCATCACGTGGAAGGGAGTAGTTTTCAATGGTGAACATCACTATGTTGATCATATCTACTATATGATTCACGCTCGACCTTTCGGTCTCAGTGTTCCGAGGCCATATCTGCATATGCTAGGCTCGTCAAGTTTAACCTAAGTATTCTACATGTGCAAAACCTGCTTGCACCCGTTGTAGATGGACGTAGAGCTTATCACACCCGATCATCACGTGGTGTCCGGGCACGATTTAACTTTGGCAACGGTGCATACTGTGGAGAACACTTTTATCTTGAAATTTAGTGAGAGATCATCTTATAATGCTACCGTCAATCAAAGCAAGATAAGATGCATAAAAGATAAACATCACATGCAATCAATATAAGTGATATGATATGGCCATCATCATCTTGTGCTTGTGATCTCCATCTCCAAGCACCATCATGATCACCATCGCCACCGCGCGACACATTGATCTCCATCGTAGCATCGTTGTCGCCTCGCCAACTATTGCTTCTACGACTATCTCTACCGCTTAGTGATAAAGTAAAGCAATTATGTATGCATTGCATTGCACACAATAAAGCGACAACCATATGGCTCCTGCCAGTTGCCGATAACTCGGTTACAAAACATGATCATCTCATACAATAAAATATAGCATCATGCATTGACCATATCACATCACAACATGCCCTGCAAAAACAAGTTAGACGTCCTCTACTTTGTTGTTGCAAGTTTAACGTGGCTGCTATGGGCTGAGCAAGAACAGTTCTTACCTATGCATCAAAACCACACGATAGTTCGTCAAGTTAGTGCTGTTTTAACCTTCTCAAGGACCGGGCGTAGCCACACTCGGTTCAACTAAAGTTGGAGAAACTGACACCCGCTAGTCACCTGTGTGCATAGCACGGCGGTAAAACCAGTCTCGCGTAAGCGTGCGCGTAATGTCGATCCAGGCCGCTTCATCCAACAATACCACCGAACCAAAGTATGACATGCTGGTAAGCAGTATGACTTGTATCGCCCACAACTCACTTGTGTTCTACTCGTGCATATAACATCAACGCATAAAACCTGGCTTTGATACCACTGTTGGGGAACGTAGTAATTTCAAAAAATTTCCTACGCACACGCAAGATAATGGTGATGCATAGCAACAAGAGGGGAGAGTGTTGTCTACGTACCCTTGTAGACCGTAAGCGGAAACGTTATATCAACGCGGTTGATGTAGTCGTACGTCTTCATGATCCGACCGATCCAAGTACCGAAAGCACGACACCTCCGAGTTCTGCACACGTTCGGCTCGGTGACGTCCTCGCCTTCTTGATCCAGCAAGACGGGCGAAGTAGTAGATGAGTTCCGGCAGCACTACGGCGTGGTGACGGTGTTGGTGAAGAACAATCTCCGCAGGGCTTCGCCTAAGCACTACGAAAACTATGATGGATGATAAAATAGAGGGGACGGGGTTGCCGGCACATGGTTTGGTGTTTCTTGATGTGTCTTGGGTGCTAGCCCTACCCCTCTATTTATATGTTGAGCCTTGGGGTCGAAACTTGGAGTAAAAGCCTCCACAAAGTCGGTTTCACCCGAAAGGCAAGAGTCCTTCTCGGACTCCAGGGCCAGACGCCAAGGTTCCCGGCGTTCGACCTGCACGCCAGGACCTCGCATCCGCCCCGGACTCCGCAAAACATCCTTTTGCGCTTTCCAAAAACCTCGTGGGCTTTCCCCTTTGGCCCAGATAAAGTGTTCTCGTGCCCAAACATTTCGGGAAACATCCGGAACCCCTTCCGATGAATTCCGGAACCCTTCCGGAGACCAAACACTATTATCCATATATCAAACTTTATCTCCGGACCATTCCGGAGTTCCTCGTCATGTTCGTGATCTCATCCGGGACTCCGAACAACATTCAGTCACCAACATACATAACTCATATAATAATATATCATCAACGAACGTTAAGCGTGCAGACCGTACGGGTTCGAGAACTATGTAGACATGACCGAGACACCTCTCTGGTCAATAACCAATAGCGGAACCTGGATGCCCATATTGGCTCCTACATATTCTACGAAGATCTTTATCGACCGAACCGCATAACAACATACATTGTTCCCTTTGTCATCAGTATGTTACTTGCCCGAGGTTCGATCGTCGGTATCTCAATACCTAGTTCAATCTCGTTACCGGCAAGTCTCTTTCCTCGTTCCGTAATATCATCCTGCAACTAACTCATTAGTTACAATACTTGCAAGGCTTATAGTGATGTGCATTACCGAGTGGGCCCAGAGATACCTCTCCGACAATCGGAGTGACAAATCCTAATCTCAAAATACGCCAACCCAACAAGTACCTTCGGAGACACCTGTAGAGCACCTTTATAATCACCTAGTTACGTTGTGATGTTTGGTAGTACACAAAGTGTTCCTCCAGTAAACGGGAGTTGCATAATCTCATAGCCATAGGAACATGTATAAGTCATGAAGAAAGCAATAGCAACATACTAAACGATCAAGTGCTAAGCTAATGGAATGGGTCAAGTCAATCACATCATTCTCCTAATGATGTGATCCCGTTAATCAAATGACAACTCATGTATATGGCTAGGAAACATAACCATCTTTGATCAACGAGCTAGTCAAGTAGAGGCATACTAGTGACATCTGTTTGTCTATGTATTCACACATGTATTATGTTTTCGGTTAATACAATTCTAGCATGAATAATAAACATTTATCATGATATAAGGAAATAAATAATTACTTTATTATTGCCTCTATGGAATATTTCCTTCACCTGGCCCAACAACGTCTCGCGCTTATGTGTGGCCCAGGCCCGGGGGATCCTGTCAGCGTACAAAAGTAGGGGCATCTCCATTTGACCCCTTTACTTGTTCACGGAAAGTCGGAGCCGCGCCCACGGCCACACCGAGCAGGGCAGGAAAGGGGAGCTGGGGCACAAGGCGATCAGAGCAACGCCAAGACCAGACCACAAAGAGCAAAGGGGCGAGGCGGACTCCCCCGGCAAGACCCTTGCCGGGTGGCCTCCGTGGCCCCGGCAAGAGCCTTGCCGGGGAAACTTGCCTGACGCCAGCGGGGCGCGCCACCCTCGAGCCCAAGGGTTTCCAACAACCACATTTGGACCAGGGCTAGGAGGCACCTCCGTGGTGGCATGCAGATCTTCGTCAAGATCATAAACACACGAGATCAGATGAGGACCAGAAGACGACGATCCTCGGCGGGATCCTAGCCGAGGAAATCCACGAGATCCCCGGCAAGGCATTTGCCGGGGTTGACTACGATGCCACGGCAAGACCCTTGCCGGGGCCCCGGCAAGGCTCTTGCCGAATAAACCTACGGGACCATAGTCGGGCCCGCGTCTGCCAATACTCCGCCGCCGTCCCCATGCAGCCGCCAGCCCGACCAGATGGGCAGCCACCTGCATGGCGACATGCAGCTTCCAGGCCAGCTCAACAAGTACCTGCGTGGTGGCATGCAGATCTTCTTGATGACCCTACCACCACGCCAGCTCAGTAGCCTACCAGCCTACATGGCACCGCATGCATCATTGGCCTGGACGCGTGTCGGAGCAGAGTGGGGCGGCGACAGATGGGACGGGCCTCATTGCCACCTCCAATAAAGCAACAAGACACCTAAGGGGGCGCATTTAATGCATCTTGTCCCGTAACGACATGCGATAAGCTTGTGTACTGTAGACCTTTCCATCTCCTGTGTGCCACTGTGGCAACCCCTTTTGCCTATAAAAGGAGGCCCGAGGCGACCAGGAGAAGGATTCGGATCTTTTGGGCTACCCACGCACCGTAGCTAGCTCAAGAACTCAAGAACACCCAAATACATACACCAAAGCAGGACTAGGGTATTACACATCCTCACGGCCCGAACCTGGGTAAACGATCTTTGTGCTTCCTGCCAGACCCGCTCTTTGCACAACCCCGCGCCCGCCAACTGTAGAAGGGGTCCCAGTGATCCCATAGGTGTCGTTCCCACCGACATCTTTGGCGCGCCAGGTAGGGGGCGCAGTTGTGAAATCTGGTCTAGCAGTTAGCCTAGCAGTTCCTCATCGCATGGCTCCGAGGAAGAAGACGACAAGCGGGCGGCGTCGCCTGCGGACGCGGTGAACGCCCGCGCAATGACGAAAAAGATAAGTCGCACGAAATCTTGGCTATTTTCACTTATTTAAGGCTGTTCTCCGCGAGAGATCTCGTTCTTTGTACGGGGAACCTGCACGCGATGGGACCCTTCCGCTACTGGTGCTACCTCTTGAGCACTGCGTTGGTTTTCCCTGGAAGAGGAAAGGGTGATGCAGCAAAGTAGCGTAAGTATTTCCCTCAGTTTTTGAGAACCAAGGTATCAATCCAGTAGGAGGCCACGCACAAGTCCCTCACACCTACAAAAACAAATAAATCCTTGCAACCAACGCAATAAAGGGGTTGTCAATCCCTTCACGGTCAGTTACGAGAGTGAGATCTGATAGATATGATAAGATAATATTTTTGGTATTTTTATGATAAAGATGCAAATTAAAATAAAATAAAAATAAAAGGCAATGGAAATAGCTTGTTGTTGCAAGATTAATATGATGGAAAATAGATCCGGGGGCCATAGGTTTCACTAGTGGCTTCTCTCATGAGCATAAATATTACGGTGGGTGAACAAATTACTGTTGAGCAATTGACAAAATTGAGCATAGTTATGAGAATATCTAGGTATGATCATGTATATAGGCATCACGTCCGCGACAAGTATACCGACTCCTGCCTGCATCTACTACTATTACTCCACACATCGACCGCTATCCAGCATGCATCTAGAGTATTAAGTTCAAAAGAACAGAGTAACGCTTTAAGCAAGATGACATGATGTAGAGGGATAAATTCATGCAATATGATATAAACCCAATCTTGTTATTCTCGATGGCAACAATACAATACGTGCCTTGCTGCCCCTACTGTCACTGGGAAAGGACAGCGCAAGATTGAACCCAAAGCTAAGCACTTCTCCCATTGCAAGAAAGATCAATCTAGTAGGCCAAACCAAACTGATAATTCGAAGAGACTTGAAAGATAAACAATCATACATAAAAGAATTCAGAGAAGATTCAAATATTGTTCATAGATAAACTTGATCATAAACCCACAATTCATCGGTCTCAACGAACACACCGCAAAAGAAGATTACATCGAATAGTTCTCCACAAGAGAGGTGGAGAACATTGTATTGAGATCCAAAAAGAGAGAAGAAGTCATTTAGCTAATAACTATGGACCCGAAGGTCTAAGGTAAACTACTCACACATCATCGGAGAGGCTATGGTGTTGATGTAGAAGCCCTCCGTGATCGATGCCCCCTCTGGCGGAGCTCCGGAAAAGGCCCCAAGATGGGATCTCACGGGTACAGAAAGCTACGGCGGTGGAATTATTTGGCTCCATATCTGGTAGTTTGGGGGTACGTAGGTATATATAGGAGTAAGAAGTATGTCGGTGGAGCAACATGGGGCCCACGAGGGTGGAGGGCATGCCCAGGGGGGGTAGGTGCGCCCCTACCTCATGCCTTCCTGGTTGATGTCTTGACATAGGGTCCAAGTCCTCTGGATGACGTTCGTTCTGAAAATCACGTTCCCGAAGGTTTCATTCCGTTTGGACTCCGTTTGATATTCTTTTTCTGTGAAACTCAAATAGGCAAAAACAGCAATTCGGCTGGGCCTCGTGTTAATAGGTTAGTCCCAAAATAATGTAAAAGTGTATAATAAAGCCCATTAATGTCCAAAACAGAATATAATATAGCATGGAACAATAAAAAATTATAGATACGTTGGAGACGTATCAAGCATCCCCAAGCTTAATTCCTGCTCGTCCTCGAGTAGGTAAATGATAAAAATAGAATTTTTGATGTGGAATGCTACTTGGCATAATTTCAATGTAATTCTTCTTAATTGTGGTATGAATATTCAGATCCGAAAGATTCAAGATAAAAGTCCATATTGACATAAAAGTAATAATACTTCAAGCATACTAACTAAGCAATTATGTCCTCTCAAAATAACATGGCCAAAGAAAGTTAATCCCTACAAAATCATATAGTTTAGTCATGCTCCATTTTTGTCACACAAGAATGCTCTCATCATGCACAACCCCGATGACAAGCCAAGCAATTGTTTCATACTTTAGTAATCTCAAACTTTTTCAACCTTCACGCAATACATGAGTGTGAGCCATGGATATAGCACTATTGATGGAATAGAGTATAGTGATGGGGGCTATGTGGAGAAGACAAAAAGGAGAAAGTCTCACATAAACATGGCTAATCAATGAGCTATGGAGATGCCCATCGATTGATGTTAATGCAAGGAGTAGGGATTGCCATGCAACGGGTGCACTAGAGCTATAAATATATGAAAGCTCAACAAAAGAAACTAAGTGGGTGTGCATCCAACTTGCTTGCTCACAAAGACCTAGGGCACTTGAGGAGGCCCATTGTTGGAATATACAAGCCAAGTTCTATAATGAAAAATTCCCACTAGTATATGAAAGTGACAAAACAAGAAACTCTCTATCATGAAGATTATGGTGCTACTTTGAAGCACAAGTGTGGTAAAAGGATAGTAACATTGTCCCTTCTCTCTTTTTCTCTCATTTTTTATTTTATTTGGGCCTTTTCTCTCTTTTTTATGGCCTTTCTCTTTTTTTCCTCACTTGGGACAATGCTCTAAAAATGATGATCATCACACTTCTATTTATTTACAACTCAATGGTTACAACTTGTAGGATCGAAATTAAGTCTAGAGGGGGGGGGGGGATTATACTACTTGACCAAAGAAAAGTCTAGCCTTTTCCCAATTTTAGTTCTTGGCAGATTTTAGCAACTTAGAACAAGTCAAGCAATCTTAACACAATTCAAGCAAGCATGCAAAGAGTATATGAGCAGCGGAAAGTAAAGCATGCAACTTGCAAGAATGTAAAGGGAAGGGTTTGGATGATTCAAACGCAATTGGAGACACGAATGTTTTTTTCGTGGTTCCGATAGGTGGTGCTATCGTACATCCACGTTGATGGAGACTTCAACCCACGAAGGGTAACGGTTGCGCGAGTTCACGGAGGGCTCCACCCACGAAGGGTCCACGAAGAAGCAACCTTGTCTATCCCACCATGGCCGCCGCCCACTAAGGACTTGCCTCACTAGCGGTAGATCTTCACAAGTAGGCGATCTCCTTTCCCTTACAAACTCCTTGGTTCAACTCCACAATCTTGTCTGAGGCTCCCAAGTGACACCTAGCCAATCTAGGAGACACCACTCTCCAAGAAGTAACAAATGGTGTGTTGATGATGAACTCCTTGCTCTTGTGCTTCAAATGATAGTCTCCCCAACACTCAACTCTCTCTCACAGGATTTGGATTTGGTGGAAAGAAGATTTGAGTGGAAAGCAACTTGGGGAAGGCTAGAGATCAAGATTCATATGGTAGGAGTGGAATATCTTGGCCTCAACACAAGTGTAGGTGGTTCTCTCTCTAAAATGTGTATTGGAAGTGTAGGTTCGTTTCGATGGCTCTCTCCACTAATGAAGAGGAGGTGTTGGGGTATATATAGCCTCCACACAAAATCTAACTGCTATATACACAACTTACCAATCTCGGTGGGACCGAATTGAAAACTCGGTCGGACCGATTCAGCAAATCTAGTGACCGTTAGGATTTTCGTGGGACCGACATGCAACTCGGTAGGACCGATATGGTTAGGGTTAGGGCATAACGTAATCTCGGTGAGACCGACATACAAACTCGGTGAGACCGATTTTGGTAATAAGCTAACCGAGAGTTGGTCGTAAACTCGGTGGGATCGATTCGCTCATTTCGTGAGACCGAAATGTTACAAAAGGGAAACAGAGAGTTTACATTGCAATCTCGGTGGGACCGATTGCTCATCTCGGTAGGACCAAAACGTTACAAAGGGAAACAAAGAGATTACAATCCCATCTCGGTGAGACCGAGATCCCTATCGGTGAGACCGATTTGCCTAGGGTTTGTGGCAGTGGCTATGATATCTGAACTCGGTTGCGCCGGATGGAAAGAATCGGTGGGGCCGAGTTTGACTTTTGGATTAGGTCATATGTGGATGTGAGAAAGTAGTTGAGGGCTTTGGAGCATATCACTAAGCATTTTGAGCAAGTAAGCCATTAAGCAACACCTCATCCCTCCTTGATAGTATTGGCTTTTCCTATAGACTCAATGTGATCTTGGGTCACTAAAATATAAAATGTAGAGTCTTGAGCTTGAGCCAATCCCTTTGTCCTTAACATTTTCAAGGGTCCACTTTTCTCATCCATGCCATGCCAATCATTGAGCTTTCCTAAAATATTAGTCTTGAAATAGTGTTAGCTCAATGAGCTATATGTTGTTAGGAATTACCAAAATCACCTAGGGATAGTTGCACTTTCAGTCTCCCCCTTTTTGGTAATTGATGACAACATATATATCAAAGCTTTGACAAATGATAATAAGAGTGAAAAACATTATCGCTTTGAGAAGTATGTGAAAAGCAAGAGCTCCCCCTAAATTTGTGCATAGTTTAAGATTTGCTTTGGACTGCAAATGCACAATGAGTTAGGATCATGGGTTACTCTTCCATGTAAGATCACATACATCTTGGTGGAGCGCTCAAAATGATAATAAATAAATACATGCACTCATCACCAAGCAAAGTGAATGATCATATGGGAGATAAAAGGATAAAGTCATCCAACAAGCATTAAGGTAGCATTTGATCAAACACATGATCATCCAAGTATCTCACAAACGCATAAAGTATCTCAAACAAGCAAATAAAGTTCAACCACCAAAACAAGAGAGAACAAAAGCAACACTCTCTCTCGAAGCCTATGATGTATACATTTTTCTCCCCCTTTGGCAACAAGTTACCAAAAAGTTCATAGAAAATGCATAGCACTAAATCGACTCTCATGCTTGGTCTTCAGGTGGTGGTGTAGACAGAACTCCAAGAATGAAGGCATCAGTCGATGTAGATGGTGCTGGAGGGGTAGGTGCTGGAGCTGGTTGCACAGAAGCTGTAGCTGGTGCATATGTAGTGGCTCGTGTCCGTAATGTGCACCGCAGCTGATCTCGCCCTGGGCACTCCGCAAAAGCATCAGTAGTAGTCTTGCCCTTCCTCTCCTGCATATCATCCTGAAGTTGCTCAACAACCGACTGTATCTCAGTGACCTTCACATCCAAGTCATAGAACTTCTGCTCCATGATCCTCTCAAGGCTCTCCTGGTTTTGAGTTAGGGTGGCCAGTACCTTCTCAATCCTCAGAGTGGAGGCAATCAAGTTGCCAAACTGATCCTGCTTGCTCTTCAAGAAGTGCTGAGATGCCTCATCAATGGTTGGCATCTTTGCAGCCTTTTCAGTCCTTGCCTTCTCCCTCTTTGCTTGTGCTTGCACAAAAGATGGTTCATCTTCATCCATCACCACTGTGTTGTCCTCAAAATCTGGATAGATGGGCATGTGTTCCTTGTCCAAGAGGTATGTGCATGTGCCCATTTGGAGTTGATGAGCTCCTGGATCTGTGGGGCATACCCACAACTTCTCTTCTGACCTGCAACAGTCCTCTTGATAGTTTCCACTATGAGGCTCATGACCTTGAACTTTTGAGGCACATCAAATATGTGAAGTAGGTTGATGGCATGGCCTCTGATCATCTTGTGATCTCCAGATTTAGGCAAAAGAGTGTGCCCGAGGATCCAGCTTGATTGTTGGCAGTCCCTGATAGAAGATAATGTATCGAGCCAAACTTGTGTGTCTCAATAGCAAGATCCGGGATCTCTCTGTACATGTGTGCCATGGAGTTGTGATCCTTCTTCTTCTTGGCATAGACATCCAAGTCATCCTCATTCTCCTTAGGATCATTGATCAACTTTGCCCATTCTTCAACTGATGATTGGTACCTAGTACCTTCAGACATCCAGACAATCCTTCCATCTGGGTAGAAGTGAGCTGTGGAGTAGAACTGCATAATAAGCTCATCGTTCCACATTGTAAGCTTCTGCCCAACAAAGTCATCCACTCCACAAGCATTGAAACTGTCATACACCCCTGGATAATGCTCTTCATTCTTCCTGATGTACTCCCAGTCTACCCATCTCATATCACAGATAATTGGCTTCTTGTCAAGCAACACTGTCTCATAGAAGTCCTGCTGTTCCTTTGTATGGAACCTGTAGTCCACAACAGTTCTCCTCCTGACTGCATAGGGATCAGTCAATCTCCACTACCTGAGTCTAGCATCCTTTCTCAGCTTCATATCCTCAGCTATAGGATGAACATCATTGTGATCTGGAATTTTGGGCTTCAACTTTCTCAAGACATGTTCCTCATCATGTTCTTCTTCAACAACAGCTTCAGGCACTGGGGCCTTGTTCTTCTTTGCAGCTGAAATACTCCTGGTGTTCCTCTTGGGTACAGATTTGGGCTTTCGAGCAGCTGCCTTAGGAGCTTCTTTGGGCTTTGATGAAGCAGCCCCTGACCTGATGGCATCACCCATAAGCTTTTGAGCTTTGGGTGCTGGTGCAGCAACATCTTCCTCTTCTTCTTCTTCCATCATGGAAGGCCTTCCAACAACCCTAGCCATGGTCTTCTTGACCCTTTCCTTCCTATTCTAGGCTGCTGCAGCAGCCTCTTTGGGTTTAGATTCCAAAGATACTTGAGTGGAGGCTCTAGCTTTAGACATGGGAATTCTTTTGGCAGGTGCTTTGGTCTTTATACCAGGCTTAGTGGCAGCAGCTGCGCCATACTCCTTCTTGAGCACCTTCTTCTTGGAAGTGGCCTCATCCTCAACAACCGCATAGTCTTCATCCTCAGAATCTGAAGTTCTCTTCTTTCTGGCCCTGGTGGCTGCCTTGGGTAAGTTGCTAGGTGTGCTCCTGCTACCCTCATCATAGCTGCTAGAGGGACTAGTGCCCTCACTCACCTGAACCTGCTCCTCTGACTTGTTCTGACTGTTACTCTGATGAGACATATTGCAAACTCTGATAGCAGACCCTGTGAATAGATATAGATGAGGTAGAATAGATGAGCATCACAAGATACAGAGGTTTTTGGAAAAGAATGACTCAAAAACTTAGTTTTAGTTTTCCATAGAAAGCATTTCGGATCTACCGATTTGTAAACTCGGTGATACCGAAGCAGCTTTTGGAACCTAAACTAGTGAACTCGGTCAGACCGAGTCACAGTTTGGTGGCACCGAGACTGCTAGGGTTTCACAAAGTCCTGAACTCGGTCACACCGATTTGCAATTCTCGGTCAGACCGAGAATTACATGTGCAATGGCCTTAGCCGAATCGGTGGTACCGAGTTCTACAACTCGGTTGGTCCGAGATGGTTTCGGCGGAAACCTAACCCTAAATTTTCAATTCACAACTGATCTATGGAGTGTTTTCGGTGGATAAGATGATCTCAATCGTGGCAAGATTAATGGCAAAACAATGTGCTAGGGATTCGGAGTTAGAATAGCACAAAGATCAAGTCCATACCCTAGTTCGGCGATGGACTTTTACGGCGGCAACGGCGGAGACGATTCCGCTGATCATGGTGGAGACCAGCGGCAGGAGGCAGTGGCAAGCACGAGGAGGACGATCCGAGACCTGTGGAGGCAGAGCAGGCTGAGCGCGGGCGAAAGAGTTCGAGAAATTTCAAAATTTGACCCGTGGATATATATAGCTCGACCTGTTGGTGTGACCGAGTGGAACAACTCGGTGGCACTGAGATGCATAATCGCAAGCAAGCATAAAGAACTCGGTGTGACCGAAAAGTTCAAATTGGTTGCACCGAGATTGAAAACCTAAATCGACTTAGTGATATCGGTATGACCGAAATGGAAGAATCGGTCAGACTGAAACGCACAAAGAAGTTTTGGAAGTTTAAGTCTATGACGAATCGGGGACTCCGGGTGCTCCTCACACAGAGTGGTTCGAATCTGACTTGATCAAATTTTGTGATGTAGCATGAATAGTTTTAGACAAGAAAAGCATAGATAGATAGAGAAGGTTCTTAGGCATTCTTGTCCATCCACTTGGCAAAAGAAAAGGAATCCAAACAATCAAAACAACAAGTGGATGTCCTCGAATGAGTAAATTATGCAACCAACATGCTCACACAATAAAATGGCAAATGAAATATGTGGCAAAGCATGCACATCCAATTCTAGCATCTATCAAGCAATTGGCGATGACTAGGTCATCTATATATGAGTATATTGACTTAGGAGTCAAATGAGAACATTTGATCATAGGTCATACTCATCATTTAAGCACGAGTGGGGTTACCACTTTTACATAAAGCATTGTTGTGTTCACACCATTAGAGTTGCTTTAGCTCAATTCTGAGAGTATAGCTCCCCCTAGATGTGAGATCCCCCCTTAGAGGGATGAACTGACCTTGGGTTTTGTCGATGATGAATTCATGTAGGTGTTGAAGATGTGGATGCTCAATGTTGAAGTAGATCTTTTGGAGCAATCCTTTGGAGTGAGTTGCACTTTCAATACCTACACGGGTTAGTCCCACAAGGAACAAACAAGGATATCCATAGACATAGAGTGATGCACACACAAGATGATGTTTATGAAAGCATTAGGTTACCTTGTCCCTTGTCTTACCAACAAGAGGGTTTGTGACACCTTGAACTAGTGCAAGATGTGGAAGTTGATTGCACTTGTTCTTGCCAAAATGATATGAGTGAAATATGTTTGCGGAGTCACCCTCAAGAACTCTCTAGTTCTTCTTCTTCGGGATCCACATCATCTTGATGGGAATCCTTGGAGTTGTAGTCGTACTTGATGAAGTAGAACTTGATGTAGTCTTGGGAACCCACTTGACCAAGGCCTTAGGTGCTTCTTCAAATGCATCAATTTCCTCTTGAAGCTTGTCCTTGCCTTTTTGCTTGTGGTCTTGTGGTGGAAGATCATCTTGAGCTTGTGTCCCTTTGAAAGAAGTAGGATCATCTCTTGTTGAGGAACAAACTTCGTCTTGGGGTATTGATCTTCTTCCCACTCAACTCCATTGGCATTGAACTTTCGTTCAAAACCAACACCTTGGTTCTTCCGGTGCCTTCCTTGCTTGCGTACAATTTCCTCGAATTGCTTACTCCCGGCAAGGCTCTTGTAGACACCTTTCTCTATAATTCCCTTAAATAAGCTATTTTCTTGCTCAACTTGACTTTGAAGCACATCCAACGTGGATTCCTTGACGGAGTCGGTACCTTCGTGCATATCAATCAAAGTATCCCAAATTTCCTTTGCATTCTCAAGACAGCTGATTTTGTTGAATTCTTTGGGGCACAATCCGTTGAATAGGATATCACAAGCTTGAGCGTTGCATTGCAGCATCTTCAACTCTTCCGCGCTAGCTTCACGTTTCGGTTCTTTCCCATCGAGTAATTCACCTTGCAAGCCAATACACACAATAGCCCAAATGGTGGGGTTATGTCCAAGAATATGCATTTTCATCTTATGCTTCCAACTAGCAAAATTAGTACCATCAAAGTAAGGACTTCTACGGTGATAATTTCCCTCGCTAGACGCCATACTCTCTTAGGTTGTGAAACCAAGGCTATGACCACCAAAAGCTTATGGAAATCAAAGCAAATGGAGACCAAAGCTCTGATACCACTTGTAGAATCGAAATTATGTCTAGAGGGGGGGGATTAGACTACTTGACCAAATAAAAGTCTAGCCTTTTCCCACACTACAAAAAAAATACACTTCCGTGATGATACGTGTTTGTCACAGTAGGTCGCGTTTTTTGTAATGCATGTACATCCATGACGATTTTATGATAGAATCAAGATAGTCATACTGTCTTTGTCGTCAGAGAAGTGTTCCATGACATTACCAAAATTATCATCACGAAGTGTCCACTTCCATGACGATAAATCGCGCGTCACAGAAGTGCTTTCGTCAAGGGTGACCGACACGTGGCATCCACCGTAACGGAACGCCGTTAAGCTATCGGGTCGGATTTTGGATCCGATAACCCGTTAATAGCCCTGACCAATGGGAAATTTCCATGTGTAAAATTCTGATTGGTCAAGGAACACTGTCACCGTCGATGGGCCGATGTCGCCCGTCCATTGGAGGAGACATGCCTATGATACGTCGACACGTGGCTGGGCCCAATAGAGGCCCATATAGGTTAAAAAGGCCGGCCCAGTTAAAGGCCCGTAGAACTTAATCAGGTACTAGTGGGCCAGCCCAATAATGGCCTGCTTAATAAAGGCCCATTTACGGCCCAAAGCCAGATCTGGCCCGTTAATTGTTCGCCCAATATTTGGGCCCATTTACAGCCCGAAGCCAGATCTGGCCCGTTAATTGTTCACCCAATATTTGGGCCCATTTGTGGCCCGAAGAGATCCGGCCCGTTAATTGTTCGCCTAATATTTGGGCCCAACTATAGCCCAGTGACTTTCGGCCTGTTAGAGGCCTGATGTAGACATGCGCCCATTTCAGCCCGGTGTGACTTTCGGCCTGGGAATGGCCCGTGCTGCCCATGGGCCGTATATGGTCCGACGGGACATCGGGCTCACTAACGGCCCATGCTAAAGGTGGCAACAGTTAAGCCCAACGTGACTTTGGGCCTGTTAAAGGCCTGTCGCGTAATTCGGCCCGTTGATGCCTGTACTAAGCTTTCGACCTCTTAAAGGCCCATGATATCAGTGGGCCACATAAGGCCCGAGATATGTTTCGGCCTGGTAATGGCCCGTGAGCTAACTGGGCCCAAAACGGCCCGGTCTACATTTCGGCCTGCTGAAGGCCCGTCGACGACTAGTGAAAATTGAGGCCCAACATGCATTTTGGCCTGCTAATGGCCCGTGGTTTCATCTCGGCCGTAATAAGCCGAGACAATATTCAACTGTTAATGGCCTAATGCTACCGGGCCAAACTAAGTTACTGGGTCGACAAAAGGCCCAACTAAAATATAGGCCGGTGTAAGTTTGGGCCTGGCGCAATGTGTGAAGGCCCCAATCATTCAGGTCCAAGAAAGACGCAGGCTGGCCCAATTGTGGCCCGCTAAAAACCTGGCCCGTTAGAGTTGAATGTTTCAGCCCGGTCGACTACATCTGATTTTTTTCAGATAGCGAATGATGGCAGTAACTAGTAGGAATTAAGAACAAACTTACTCTATACAATAAAGAAATTACGGCATAGTAACTAAGAATAAACCTACAATATACAATAAAGGATTTAAGGTATATTACATCCACTGGGCATCGAAGTTCACCACCAATGATCATAAAGCGCAACGAAGAAGTAGATTACAAAAACTGGGCACCGTTGCAGCGTAACAAAATAATACTGAATCGAGACCACTTCCAAGACAGTTCAAGAAAGGTTAGCCTTGCGGAGGAACTGCTGCGCAAGCTGCTGAGCAATGCTGTGAGACCGGCCTAGCATGTCGGTCATAGCTTCCAGGTGTAGTTGTTTAGCGATGAGGTTCTCATTGGTGTTCTCCGCAATCTTTCTTAGAGATAGGACTTCAAGTCGAAGTTGAGTTGTAGAATGCCTTTCTGCTAGAACTTGGGACTGAAGAAGTCGAACTGATTCAGACAACGAATTCTGTGAGCTTGTCTGACTGATAGTCTCAAGTAACTTGAACACTGCATCAAGAGAAGACTTTGAGGTTGTCTCGCTATCTTCAAGATGTTTTGCCTTCTTTGCTGCAATATATGTTGGGTTTGTCTCACAACCTTCAGCAGACTTGTGCATGCCATCAGGCATATCACCCTGAAACAAAGCAGAGAGATGACAGGTTTTGCACGTGTATAAACAGAGATGATAACTGTTCTGTCAATTATATCCAATTTCAAATTAGAAAATAAAGAGTAAGTTCAAAATATCAATAGCATAATTTGGCATTGTTCATAATGCGGGGAGCTTCACCACACTACTGGATTACCATGTCAACATAACAAGCATAGATAAAGGGCAAAGAAAATCATTGTATCTATTTTGGATAATGTGCATGGCATGTTGTTCATATCATCAGCCACATCAGTAAGATAAAACAGGAGATGACAACGTGCAAACGTGGGCTGCTTCACCACACATTGGATTATAGATCCACAAAACAAAGTATACATATAGGGAGTATTAAGTAATGTGCATGGTATGAATAAGGAATTTGGTTTTACAAGTAAAACTTAGAACTTACGATTCTTACGAACATGCATTTTGGTAGAAACAACAAACTAAATAGCAGTAAACGATAGGGAGTATGAGAAAATTAAACATCAGTTGAGGATAAAGGCTTTAGAAGGACTGACTTACATTAACAGTTAACACCGGCTTTATAATGCCCTTCTCCATGTCAAGGGAAGGAAAACTCAAGAATTTTAGCACAGAATCTTCTTCATAAGAATTGCCTGTACTCTACATTTTGTAGAGAGTAATTATAGATATGATAATACTGGAAGGGATATAGGATAATGAAGATAAGATGCAGATTGATGCTACATAATCAACTACCAATCCCTGGAAGTACAAGCATTACAGACAAAATGTATTGACAAGAGCAATGGGCTACACTTCAGACCGGCATTGTCATGTATTCTACTTGTTGGTAAGATTAAATATAGATCTGATCTTTTTTAGTAAATGGTGGGCGAGGGAGATAAGATGCAGAATGCTACAAAATGAACCAATCCCTCTTCCCATAATACAAGAGTGTTTTGAACACTGGTGTACTATACAAAACGTTCTTATATTATGGGACGGAGGGAGTAGCTGTTAATGTAAGTACAGTGATAGACCATGTTCAGTCCTTACAAGAGGACTGCAGAGCTAAACCTCTTCAAAAGCATTGGGTTGATTCTAAATTTGTGTTAGAGTCCATACGGATCTTATAATGTCCACCAAATGGATGTTAACATGTGCAGTGATGCTACATAATCAAACAGCTATGAAAGTAAGTATGGTCATACAGGGCAAGAGGTACTCACAAGAGAAATGCAGTGTGCAGTATAGTTGCGAGATTCTATGGTCCCTTGAGAACGAATGTTCTTCTGCTAACAGTTTTCATACAAGTGAGACATTAAGGAAAATGCAGAAATGTAGTTCAAATTGTGATGTGATATCATAGACAGTACCTTAGGCTACAGCCGAGACCAATGTGTAACAAGATTATTCCAGTCATCGTCGGATAAATGTAGCACCGGAGACTTTACAAAAATTTCGTTCAGAGGCTTGCCATCGAAGTGCGCTTGCCTCAGGTAGGAGCGATACTTCATCAACGAGTGCTTGAAAAGCGCAACCAACCCTTGCTCGTCATCACAATCCAGTTTGCTCCTCGCCTATTTAAAAGAATGAAATCTTGTGTCTTCTGTCAGCAGAAACATACGCAGTAATGACCATGAATAACATTAGTAAATAAATTACGTGTAAGTTGCGGAGGAAGACTGGAAATTGTTCTCGGTTCATGTATAATCTTTCCATGAAGGAAAGATGCGCACAAAGTTCCCGACAACAACATAAGCTTCGTCTTCTAAATCGGGAAGAAATGGAACAGGGTCCTATTTGCTGCAATTGGGGCTCTCTCGGTTTGAAAAGGATTTGGCAACTGGATTTGGTGTACTCTTTGCTGGAATGGGGTTTTGCGTCGTGCATTTGGTGCTATGTCAATCGGCATAATCATACTGCTTGCTGCAGCTTGGGGTCTGCTGAGTTGGGGCATCGAAATGACCAAAGGTAGTAGGGCTAGAGTCTGCTAGAGTTGGGGTATTTTGTGGGTCGGGTGATATTGCAACTACACCTAATGGGCTATTTGATTTATCAGGCGCCACTACCTTTGCCAAATACTTTGCTTGTGCTCCTCCATGATCAGCAATCGCCCTCTTCCTTTTGAACGTCTGATACACAAGAGCAACATTTGAATGGATAAATATGGTTTGATGACAGATGGAATATGTACTGAAAATGGATAGGCAGGGCGTATTCACATACATGATGTGTAAACTAAGCTAATGGCAGTTCAACAAAGTAGAAGCAATGCAAAGCATCCGTTGCAAGATATGTGCGAGCAATGTAACCTTGGAAAGTTAGAGCAAGTACCTTGATGGGTGAATAAGATATGGCATCTTCCTCTGACTCCTCCACTAGGGAGATACATTGACTTAGGTCTCCCTCTAGCTCAGAATCACTGTTAGGATCATATTCTGATCATGAATCTATAGGTGGAGAGCGTTTGCATTTCATTGCATCCAGACTTGATTTTAGTCCCTTAATGCCAAGTTTGACAGCCATGGCATTGTTCTGCATTATTCTTTTCATGCGTGCAAGCTCATAATCATTATGATGTTGTTCAAAATCTGAGATTTATGAAAACATAAAAAGTAGTCAGATTATCTATGGAATGCATTGCGGATTCAACTCGGAGAGTGTCTCCCTATAAACCCCTGCATATGCAAAGTTCACCTCCCCGACTGTGCTGACCAGACCACACACGGAAATACAAACCCCTTATGTCTCTATAACAGGCAGGCACACATTGCAAAATTGAAGTAGGAACATTAGAATCATATGAAATTCGTATTTGAACAAATAAACTAAGCAATTATGAGTGGCGAATGTTTAGCTTCAAGGGTGGAGTGTTGGTAGTGCGACACAAAGCAAGTAGGCAGATTGTATTCCATGTAAAAGATCGAAACCTATGTAAAAGCTGGAAATGACACTTTCTTTCTATACAATGCAGTGTTCGTTACCCACACATGATAGAAGAGATCACATAGAGAAATACTATTCACTCATGTCTACGGTTCCAGTATTTAGAAATAGGGTGGTCCACCCTAAAAGAATATTGACAACAAATATGACAAGGCAAGAATAGATGTAGTGAATCAATCATTTACTTGTGAGCTTATTAGGACAAGTATGCTGAATTGTAACTGCAGTAAGAGACCGTCCAAAATCTGAATGAAGAAGTTTGTCTAGCACTTATTGTTTGCAACTAATCGACGTGAATAATTGGATATTATATCGAATGAGTAAGAAAGACAAGTAAAATTGTCAACAAACCTGGCTTGCAGTAGTAATCTGGGTCAATGTCACTACGACCAACAATCCAAAATGACTAGTTTCATTCCGAGGGCTGGAAATTTGAAAACCCCGTGAACTTTAGAGGTACTAAAGATTACCAAATACATCCGAACCATTAAGTGTAGGTAGCATCGAGCACACAACAAACCCTAATGACAATCCCGCCTAATGAGTAATGAATCAATTAGAAAATGGGTGATGAGGAGTGGTCACGAGTGTTGAGGACGATCTCGTGATAAATCGGGTTGGCTTGGTGGGTGCTGCACGCCTGAGCCCTAAACGGACTGGGAAGGTAGGCACGGCGGCGCGCCCGGGCAGCGGTGACGCTGTTGGGCGAGCGGCTCCTGGCCTCATGTTAGTCCGGCGTCTCCTCCTAGAGTCATGCCTTCCGGGACGGCAAGTCGCCCGGCGAGGCAAAGCGGTGAAGCAGTAGAGGTCGGAAGCGCGCAGTAGAACAGAGGGGAATCAGGGCCTGGGATGACCCAAAATACCAGGGTGGGCCAGCCCACCGTGGGCACTCTGTAGAGATACACACCCGAGCAGCGAACATGCATTTTCGAAACTAATTTAGGAACATTTAGCTGACCAATTAAACAACTCTGTTTTAATAATATCAGATTCGTATTTGAACATCTAAGCTTGTTTAACTTGATGGGTGGAGCAGTGTTATTATGACACGAAGCACGTATTCTGATCGTATAGTGATCATAAAAGGGGGGGGGGACTCTAAGCATATTTCTTTTAGCAAAAGAGGGTTTCCCCTCCGATTTCTATTGAAGAAACCACCACGGAACCAACATGATCAATTAAACCCTAAGCATGATCAATTAAACCGTATTATGGCTATGCCATGGCAGATTTGAAGCTGCAAACCGGAGAAATGATATTTAGCATCCATTGTTTGCTTCGAACTAAGAACTAAATTCTAAGAGCTGAAAAGAAAGTCGAGTAACCAAGTTAAGATCTATTTTCCGGTTGAGATCAAAAAGTTGAGGAGATATGAAGTACCACCTCTCTTGCGGCACCGTGTAGGCATTGGGGGTGCGATGGCTGTCGGTGGCGTTGAAGCAGATCTGCGATGGTAGACGGGTGCATCGGGGGATAAGTCCCGTTGCGGTGGAAGATAAGCTCGTGTGAGCGGCACCGGCAAAGAGGACGACGACGCCGATGAAGCGAGAGGACGCGATGCAAGGCTATTGGTCCGTTGCCGTGGATGAGAAACGTCCATCTCTAGCAGTGGACGACGTAGTCTTGGTAGGCGCTCCGGCATGGTGGAGGACGGTGGCGATGGATGTGGTGGAGGACGGCGGCGATGGATGGGGTGGCGGACGGAGGCTGGTGTGGGGATGGGGTGTTCTAGCGTGGACGGTGTATGAATGGGAAATTGGAGGGAGAGGTACGGGGAACCATGTTTTTGGGACGCGCCTGTCTGAAATATGGGGAAGTTATGAACTTAGCCCCCATTTAAAATTTGGACGTCTCGTCGGTTGGGGATAGGACGGTAATCTCGCATCTTGCCAATATTTGCCCAGAGCGATTTCGGGCGAGGAGAGGGTGGTTGGCACCCATGGTTGGCTCCCATGGTGTATGAAAGGGGCTGACAGGTAGGGCGGTTGTGTCACGTCTGAGTGAAGTTACAAACCTGCCCCTATTGAAAATATTTGCCTACATCGATTTCGGCCGAGTCGAGTTTGTTTTGCCGCCACCGTGTATGAATGGGGAATGGAGGAGAAACAGAGGTCTTTCGGACGAGCTTGAATCAAATGTGTTTTGTCACCATGTTTGACGCCCACCGTGTCGGAATGGGCTCAGAGGAGGTCGTGTCACGCCTAATTGAAGTTACTAACCTACCCCTATTTAGAGCAGTGGAAATCGGGCCGATGGATTGTCCGTGTAATGGGTAGACAGTAATTTCCATCTCCCAAACACTTGGCTTCGAGCAGCCGACGGGAGTGGACATTTTGCTGCTTCTTTCAATTTTGGGACAATAAGCATCCACGCTTTACCTCGGCAACTAAATTGAATCCATTTTGTATTCCTATATGAATCTTTATAAATCATTCTATGTGTTTTATATATCTTCAAAAGGACGACAAAGATGTATTCCATCATCATATATGAATATGGTTTACAAATGCGATACTCAAATTCGAAACTAGAATCCAGTTTAAGGTGAATTGAATATTTGGAACACTTCATGTCCAACTCAAATGTCACACACAACATAATGTGTACCCCATTTAGATATGTACACAAGCGATGTATCAAGATTCAAATACCGAGTCAATCAACAAAGAATGTACAGAACTAATGTATATATAAACACTTATAGAGTATATGGATCAATAATATCAACTAACATACATAAGCCAGGTCATTGTACTTTTTTTGGCTACAACAAGATCCTTTTTAGCCAGCATCTTGGCCCTTTCCGATGTGTGCCACTTATGGTCCATCTATACTACTACTATTGTTGAATGCACATTCAGCCCGATTGGCATATTTGTAGGTCTGGCACAACAATCCAAATGAAATGTCTCCGAGTCTTATCAATTAATACAGACTTGTGCTCAAATAAAATTACAAAAAAAAAACAATTATTACATGATCTCTAAAACAAATGGTTTGATTGATTACATGAACAGACAACACAAAGGTTATTCAACTATGGAAAGAACATTTCACCTATGATTTACCAAGTAGGAATTTAATTTCCTTTTTCCTTCAAGACCTTAACAATCTGGTTAGTGTCAACTTGCTTCATTTTGAAATCCACCAAATATTTAATGGTTGTCTTGAGTACTGGTTGTGATTGTGCTGTTTGCTTCCTCAACATGTCAACTTCATCTCTAAGTGCAGAAGCAAAATCTCTTTCTACCACTAGTTTAGCCTCTAGAGCATCAGCAATTGGCAATTCATAATGCACGATTGGGCCGGTGCCACTGCTGTGGAATGATGCAACATCCGTGGGGACCTCGCTCTTTAATCTTGGGCTAACCTGTTTTGCCATTAAAGTTCCGATTGGATTCAGAAAAGTTGAAGTTAGCAAAACATCTCAACTGGGAGTTATAACAGCAAACCAGTTAAACAAACAAGGAATTAAAGAGTTTCAATTGGATGCTAAAAGTAGTTATTAACATCATTGTAACCCGCTGTTGCAGCAAAGCAAAGCGCTTAAACAAACAAGTAGATATTTAAGTTAAGGCAAACAGGTAATTCTTAACAGTAAGTATCAAACACATAGATAGGCGTAGTCTACAATATGATTAATAAAGTTGTGCCATTATGTAATCAGTAGTAAACGAATTGAACAATTTTGCAATAAGTGGCTAACTAAAATTCGAGAAGCGTGTAACTCGAACTTACGCTAGTTCTTTGTAAAGACACACCGCAACTTCTTTTTTCGCTTACAAGGTTGTACGAAGGAGTCCATGGCATCAATTGCTTGGATACGCAGTCCCAATACTTCTTTCTTCCCACACTGCATGGGTAAGTCGAATGGTTAATCTGGTAAGATGGTGCGTCCTTGATATGTTATATGAGGACGTGTAGTCAGACTAGTTGTAGCCAAACACATCACAATGGCTTTTATTGTATATTTCATGCGATTACTTTTGGCATATCGAGATCTAAGCAATCTACAATAGGATGAAAAGACTGGCATCCTTCACATTATTGGCGAACTCAGTTCATAGAAACAAGCAATTCAACCATTCTGTGGGTAAATCAAAAGTGCCACTAGAATATTTTTCACTATCCAATCATACACGCAAAAAGGGGCGACGCCACCATAGGGGCTGGTATGGGCGGCCGCCTCAGGTGGCTGGAAAGTGTGCACCTAGTTTGAGTTGTCCAGGTTGGCCCATGCTAGTTTTGTTCGTCCCAACGCATGAGCAGGCAATGTAAAAAAGGAAGAAAAATGTTTCAATTTGGATGGCCCAATAACATAAGTGCAAGGCAGGCCCTATAGCAGGCTCGCGGCCCAATCGAGCGCCTCCCATATCGACCGACAGTAGGAAAAATCCCAATTCATTCGCTCCAGCCACCAGTCTGGTTCGCTCCTAACCTAGCCGCCGCTGGACAGACCGACACACCACTTCCTCGCGCCCTCGTTGGAGGGCGGTCGCTTGGCTTCAAGCGAACGGAAGGACAAGAAGATAAAGATCCAACCCAGGTGTAGCTCATGGGAGGCAGTGGCGGCAAGACGGGCATGGCATCGAGCTTGCGCAAATGGACAGTCAAGAACTTGCAAGAGTAGCATGCTAACGAGCAGGTACATCACATCCCTGATTATATCTAATTCAACTCTTCAATTTCTGGCCAATAGTTAAACCCGACGGTGTTGTAAAACTGCTTGTATGTAGGGAAACTATGAGAAATGAAACCAATTTCTACTTATTTTATAACTCCCCAATCAATACCGAATCGACTAAATCTGATGTATCTAATCAAGTTTCCGTGCAAACATACAAGCTCATGTTGTTCTTGACCTCAAGTGTCTAATGAATGCATCGCTAATGAAGGATTTGATGCAAACATTTTACATGCTCCCGGTGATGAACATATAGTGTCTAATGAGGGATCTAATGCAAGCATTTTGCAAGCTCATTGAAGGATTTAGTGTCTAATGATGATCTACTATGTTGAGAGAGACAGAGATTTGCGTGCATTGATGACAAGCAAATTATAGTGCATTTTCATAGCTTGAGGAAACATCGAGGCCATCTACCGTAAAGTCCTCAGATCATGACAACATAGCATAAATACTTTTCTAATCTGTTGTTTGAAACTATTGGCATACTTGTGCAGGATAGATATATTGATATGCAGTTTATGACTTGGTTATATGTGCAATTACACTTTGATATTTTTAGCCGAGAACTAATAATTCAAGCGGTACATACCATGTTTGTAGTCCTTGTACACCATGTTGCATTTTGTGTTTTTGGTGCTTGCATCATTTAGTGTTTATAATCTGAACTACTTTGGATCATTAGCTGGTTTTCAAAGTGCATGTAGCTTCACATTTCTCAAGTTATTTGATTTCCGGAGTGCAAGTTCCTTCATATTTTTAAAATTAAATGTTCGCCCCTGGTAAC
Source organism: Aegilops longissima (assembly GCA_021605205.1). Taxonomy (NCBI): domain Eukaryota; kingdom Viridiplantae; phylum Streptophyta; class Magnoliopsida; order Poales; family Poaceae; genus Aegilops; species Aegilops longissima. The sequence continues at coordinate 111,824,448 of CM038680.1, forward strand.
TTGAATTCGTGGATCAGCCACTGCACACAAATCATACACAAATGCCAGTACGAATTAAATGAAATGCAGGGACTTATGCTAGCTCGTTGTACATGCTCACTGCAGCTCTGCTTGTGCTTGGGATGTTCCATGTACAAGTCCATGTTACCACTTGCTTGGATGTGCAGGCCTTGTGCTCCTTGCACCCCCTCTGCATTTTTGACACGGCGAATGGTTGATCAAATAAGAGGAATCGACCTTGATGTTGTATCGGAGGACTGATACTTACAAGGTTATACGGGTGTGCGGGATGTGTACCAGATCCCATAGCACCGTCATGCTTCGCTACAAAATGGATTTGCTTGTTTCATATGATATCTCCAGAAGAAATAAGAGTTAAAGTCAGAGTTGCATAGGCATGTAAGCTAAGAGAGCAGTGAAAGGATATCCAAACATCGTCGGAACAGTGCACAAGGGAGTGATGTGTGGATACCTAGTTCGGGCCGGCGTTTGGGCATGCTCGCCTAGCTAGAGTGCGGGTTACTTCAGAGCCGTTGAGGGTGATGCGCTGGCGTTGGCTGGCCGCGCACGGATGCAGATCTTGAGTGGCAGCGGAGCGCTACGATGCAGTGGACAAGACTGTTGGTGAAGCCCCAACGGCCTCGGGGGGCGGAGGTGCGACGATGTGCTCGGTGAAGTAGCCCCGGTGAGCTGGGAGACGGCGTCGGTGAAGCGCACCTGATGCGGTGGAACTCGGTGTCTGTGAGGCACGTCGGTTGCGGCGGCCGACGTTGTCGGTGGACCACCCGGTGCGTTGGACGAGGGCGTAGATGAGGTAGCTCTGGTGCGGTGGTGAAGTGCGACCGTCGTCTTCGTCGTCGTCGTCCGGCGCAGAGGTGGGGAACGGTGGGGAAAGAGACGAGATGAGGGGCGATTCAAGGGTTGGCGGCGAATTAGGGATTTGAACAATCTGGGCGCGCAAGGGGACGATGGAGAAGAGAGATTTTGCAGGGCTGGAATTGGGGCCGCCAGATATTTCAATCAAACATGGAAGCACGCACTTATATTGTCGCCGCCCTTTTTTGGGGGGGGGTGGGTGGATGGGTGCTACGCGTCCGTCCGACACACGCGACCACCCCGACAGATTATGCTTGGTGCCTTAAGGCACCTGCCTTTTGTGTCCATGACATGTGGGCCCAACAGTGGCTGGCCCACATGTCGGCCACCCAAGTGCAGTTGCTTTTAAGGCACCAAGCAAAGGCCCACCCGACCACGACCCTGGTCTGCCTGGTGCGCCTACATTTGAGAATGCAAGTTTAATCTTCTTTCATTTGCAAACGAATCAGTATGTATTACCATGCCCGTGTTTTCCTTGCAATAATTAGTCATTCAAACGAGATATCCATCCGCTCACTTTTGTAAGTCGTTTGCATAACTTAAAATGAACTGTTTTGCACATTGTCCGATATGTCTTCAAGGTCTTATAAAAGTGAACAGAGGGAGTACTATAAATTAATTAATGAGGAGTTATTTGAAAAAAATTGAAACGGTACCCACGCTTAACGTGGATTAGAGTGTGTGTCACATAATTAGTTATTTGAATTAGAGTGTGTGTCACGAGTTAGTTATTTGAATTAGAGTGTGTGTCACGAAGTTTATCTCCAATTCTAACGTGGATTTCGTGATTTCACCGTATCCACACTAGTTTTTTAATACAAATTCATATGTATATGATGAACACCATGGTAGTGAGAAAACTTTTGGACGGATTCAAACATATGACGTACAAAATAGCACAACAAATTGAGTCAATGTAAAGTTTTCAAAACTTAGTAGGGCCACGCTCACTCAATCTCTCTCTCTCTCTATCTCTCTCTCTCCGTATGTCTCGATTTACCTTGCTCTTTCTCGGACAAAAACGATATATCACCATGTTTGAGCCCAATTCGACCTATTCACATTGTATACTCTCTCACGCACATCGTCTATCTAGGTCACTCTCTCCAACCCGTCTCACTCTTTCGATCGCACGGCGACCCTATGTGATCGGTTGACCTTGCTTCCTCCCACGCACAAAATATATCTACACGTCTGTGACTGGATCATCTCTCAAGCTCTATCTTCCAGCCCTCACCCTTGCCAAAAGCTCAACCGGATAATATCTCTCCGGAGCATATATATTTGTTCAATGAATGTCGGACCACACTCAGTTTGTCTCTCTATCTATATGTCTCTCGATTGACCTCGCTTTCTCACACCGTATCTTCCACGCGTTGAAGCTACTACCTCTCCATCCCTCGCAAAGCCGGAGCTATTTACATTGCGAGGGCACTCCAACCTTGGATTAATCTGTAGGCATTTATTCCGGTCGGTTTAGATTATATTTTCGTAGCATTCGCCCACAACTACTCCAAACACCGCTGCAACCCACGCAACTCCCCTAGTTGATTTCCTCCTGCTCGGTCATCGCTTCTCTCGCACGCCCTTTCTCGCCTTCAACGTCGCACCATGGTATTATTGAAAAAACTATGTTGTTCTCTTTAATTATTATAAATAAGCTACAAAACTACACACCGATAGTCCACTTGGAATGGAAAAAATTTCGACCCACAAATTAAAGTGCTACAAACTACACACCGAGGGGCCCACATGTCATGAAACAAATTTAGACCCATATACAAATTAAAAAATAAAGGACGAGGATCGAACATGCGACCGGGCCTTCAAGCCGCACGTCAATAGGCAACATACGCAGAATAGCTGTCGGATTTCGGGTTCCGGTAGACCCTCTAGGTTCGAACTCTGGGGTGCACGCGGAGATCTCACCTCCAACCTACCTACACCTCGTCGGCTCGCAAGGATCTAAACTACACAAAGAGCAACACAAGGGACACAAGGTTTATACTAGTTCGGGCCACCATTGCGGTGTAATACCCTACCCAAAGGTGTGGTGTGGTGGATTGCCTCGGGTATGATGATGAACAAGACAAGGAAGAACAGCCTCGCGAGGGTCTGTTTCTGGCCGCAGGCGATGAACTGCTAGGGGGAGTTCAGTCGCTTCTCTCTCCCTCTCTCTCCAAGATGCCTCTACCCTGTGGATGGCTAGTCCTATTTATAGGAAGAGGCCCTGGGCCTCTTCCCAAATATTGAGCGGGAAGGGCACCAACAATTGGCCATTTTGAAGGGGAACATCTAGTACACTTATCCTGACAAAAGTCGGTCCTCGCCTGCCAAAGACTCTGACGGTGACGCCGGCTTGGGCTCCACGATGACCTCCTTCCTGCTGTTTTGCTGGTCTTGGTCTTGTTGCACCGAAATGGTTGCCTTTGCTTGATACTCTTGGCCTGCGCTTGCCTCCTTTGCACCAAAGGGGAAACGAGGACATCATGCTGGCTGGCGCTCACTCGCGCCCTTGGCCAACATGGCTTGCATCATGGGCACCTCGTGAGGTACCCCGCCTTGATCTCTCCGCCTCGCGAGCCAGCCCTGACGAGGTCGTGCTCGAGGAAGCTTCCGTCGTCCGCCCCACGAGGCTTGGCCTCGCGAGGGTCTTGAGCTTGTGCCGATGAAGATGGGACGACAATACCCTTGAGCCACGCCAGAGGCCGCAGCAGGAAAGTCCGGGTACCCCTGCCCTGTAACGCCGACAAGAGCCCCGGCCCAAGGCGGCGCTCGACTTGGCTTAGCAGAAGCGAAGGGCAAGTGCGGCGTCATGGGCCCCAATAGCTCTGGGCCTTGGGCGCCAGCGTGGCGGTTGATTGGACGAGCGCCTGCTCCCCATGTCTCCTTATTTTGCGCCCAACTAGGCGGACCCATGGTTGCACACAATCATCCCTCTTCTTCGCCGAGCGCCTCCTGCTCTTCCTTCTCTCGAGCTCGCCTCCGCTTCTAATCCAATCTTGAATCCTCCCCTTCCGTCGCCATGGCTCCGCCAAGAAGGGAAAGGGAAAAAGCCTGCCTCCGCCCGCCATTCGCCGCCGGCGGCTCTCGCCATCGATCGGTCGATCATACTCAACCGAAGGCTTGGACAAGGTCAGCTCGCCTCGCCGCCATCTTCAACGAATGTGGAGGACGACGGTCTGGCCGCGCCTCACTTCTCCATGGACAGAATAGTCACCGAGGTCCGGTACTTTGTCGACGCCCTGTGGGTGGGACTGGTTCCCCCCTTTTCTGATTTCTTCAATGCCATGCCTTCCCATTACCAGATCCACATGATGCATTTGGGTCCCGAATCCATTACCCTTCTTGCCGTTTTCGCTTTTGTTTGCGAGGCGATGATGGGCATTCCTCCTTCAGTTGCCTTGCTACGCCACTTCTTCTCTTTGCGCCTCAACGACCCCACCCAATGCTCGGGGTGCGTGAGCTTCCTTGCCGCACCAGAAACAGCGGCTTCGGGAATTGATTTCAGCCTTCCTCCGCCTGCGACTGGGTTCCATGAGCGGTGGCTGTATGTGGACGTCGGGGTGCCCAATACCGCTTTGAGCCAACTTACCCGCTATCCCCAATTCAGGTTAGCCAGAGACTCTCACGAGCCCCTGCTCATCTTCGTCCTGCATCGCTTATAACTTGAGGGCGCCGCGGACGGCACCTAAGGTGGTGAAGGAGTCCTCCTATGTCAGATTGCCTCTCCAGCGCCATTCCCACCGGATGTGGGCCTTCTGGGGCGTGAAGACCGCATGAGGCTCCGGGAGGAGGATATGACGCTCAAGTGCCGAGGAAGGTTCTCATGATCCCGACCGGGAACCTTTCCCGGCAAAGATCCGCAAGGGGTGCCTGCTGTACCTTTGCTCGAATAGGGGTGATTTCGCAAGCGATGCCCAACTCGACGAATGGGGCTGCGCCCGCAGCATCACGGACCTCGTGAGAACCTGGGGCCAGGTGGTTGCCTTCCGGTTGCCCACGGCGGTCCTTCCTCGAGTGGTGGAGCTGGGAGGCAAGGGCCACCGGGGGCTGAGGGGGCCTCCACCGGGATGTTGACGCCATGTGGCACTCCTGAGGTGGCAGCTCCTGTGGCCCGTCCTGCGGCGGCTGAAGGCGTTGAGCCGCGGCCTGCGGCTCCCGTGGCAGGGGCCCCTGAGGCCCCGACCACCCTTCTTGGTGAGGCGATCGGCGTGCGGCGCCAGATGACGCCTCGACGCTGGTCACTTTGGCGCTTCTTCCTCGTCGCAGGCTGACCTCGCGCCGAAGCCCTGGCCGCTCAAGGTGGACTTCGAGGCTCTCCAAAAGAGAAAGGAGGCCTTGGGTGATGATTACCCTTGCCGCCTAATGAAGCGCAGGACGTACTTCACCATTGATGAGTAAGCCTTCCCCTTTCTTAGTTCTTTTTTTTCCCGTTGCTTCGGCTGACCCTTGCCCTGCAGGGCCCTTCCTGCCGAGCTCACGGAGACAGCTGAGGAGCCATTCCCTCAGGCCTCGCCCTCTCCACCGCCCCCAAGCGCTCCAAGCTCAAGCACTGCCCTCGTGGTGAGGCCGGTTGGAGAGGTGAGCCATCCTGTGATGCATCATGGTTTTGCGCACCTCGCGACCCTCCTTCGCGAGCCTTCCCGGGGTATAGCCAGCCTGCCTGGGGCTCTTCGATTGGCCGAAGGCGATTGGCTAAGGTCGGCCCTGCGTTCTTCCTTTGAGGATGAGCCGGCTCTGGGCCGGGCTTCTGGCGAGGCGCGCCTGCCACCGCGAGGGCGCCAGCCCCAGCCCCCGCCCGGAGGGGGAGTGCTGATTCGTGGCTCCTGCCAGCACGCTGGGCGGAGGACGACGCGGAAGACGTGCTTGAGCTGCCTGGGAGCGTCGCGCCCGCCGCCTAGGGTTTCTCCCGAGGCGGCCGACGAGTGAGCCAGCTTGGTGTAGAGCTTGGCGACGAGGACGCGAGCCTTGAAGCCGAGGGCCTGCGCCTAGCTGAAGAGAGGCGCCAAGTGAAGGTGGCCGCTGCCCTTGCACGCCACCATCGTGACCTCGACAATGAGAAAGCCGAGGTGTCGTGGCGGGCGAGCGGGAGGCCAGCTCCGGGCCAAGGAGGCACTGGAGGCTGGCCGGGTGTGAGGTGGCGGCGAGCAGCGGGAGCCTGTGCCTGGAGCAATTCCCTGGAGCAGCAGGTGGAGCTGCGTGAGGTGGCCCTTGCATCGATGAAGGGGGCTTCGGCCGACCAGGCGGAGCTCCAGAGACGTGAGGAGGCACTGACGCTGGAAGCTGCCGAGCGCGCCTGTGACCTTGAGCACCTGGAGACAAGAGAGCGCTTGGTGGCGCAGGCGGAGGACGATGTCGCTGCGCGGGAGGCCCGAGTCCCGGAAGAGGTTGATCGCCGGGTGGCGGCGGCCCGCTCGAACCTCGAGCGCAAGTTCGAGGAGAGGCTGGGGTTGATCAGGGTCGAAGCGGAAGGAAGGACCGCAGCCCTGAGGGCCAAGCTGGATGAAGTGACGCGGCGGGCTGACGCTTCCCGGGCCGCCCTTGGCGCGGCACAAGAGGAGCTGACTTCCTCCCGCGCCGAGGTGCTTCTTCTCCGTTAACGGCTGGACGCGGTTGAGGCCGTTGCGCGGCGGAACGAGGATGAGACACGCAAGCGGCAGATCCTGGAGCACGAGCATGGCCCCATGCTCTGCACGCTCTGGGAAAGAGCTAACACGGCCTTCAGCAACATCTGTGAGGCGGCCGTTGGGGAGCCTCATGCGGTTAACTATCTTTGGTAACCTCCGGTTCTTCATCGATGTGGTGACGCAGCTGAGGCGCGGTCGGGAGAGCCAACAGGTTGGTGGAGGAGAGGAGCCGTGCCTTTGCTCGAGCGTGTTTTTCTCGCATCTTGGTCATCTTCGTAACATGGATCCCCTTTGACTTTGATGTCGCTTATCGCGGTACCCTGTGCCATCCGGGACGACTGGCGACCTTGGGTGGAAGACAACGTGGATGCCCTCGTCAGGGCCTTCACTACTGACAACGACGGTGTGGTCGTGGTTGCTGATGAAGGCGGCGTGGTGAACAGCCCTGACGCCACCGACGGCGACGTGGAGGGTGATGGCGAGGCCAGCGACGCCAATGACGATTCAGGAGGTGCCCTTGAGGATGCATTGGGGGATTTATCCGATTGACCGCGTGTTGTTCTCGCTTTCTACCCTGCGCAGATAGAGTTCGGCTTGGCCTCAAGGTTGTAAGAGCATTTTGGGAGGGGAGCCTCGTGTAAAAACTTGCGCTAGCGATTAGTAGATACGATATCACCTGACGCTGCGCCAAGTGGCTGGCTCGGGCGCGAGCCCGGCTGGCTTGTTTACCTTCGACCCGCGTGGGCCCCGAGATAGCCTGCGGAGGGCTGTGGTGTACTTAGTGCCTCCTGAACAAGCCCATTGAACCTATAATGAGAACCTCCTGAGAGGGTGTGGCGACGGCAGTCCGGGCTGCATGCATGCTAGGCCTGGCCCGGCTCGCGAGGGGCTCACGAGGGAGGCAGCCGAGGCGGGCAAGAACTGTAACGCGAGAGATTGCTCAAACGAGACTAAACACCCTTCCACGAACACACACAAATCTCAAGCTCAAATCCAACTTAAATCCAAACGGGGGAAAAAGCAACAGTCAAGGGGAAAAGCAAGAAAAAGTAGAAAAAGCCGCGTCGGCACCTAGTCTAGTCTTGGACGTCTTCTCACCAAATAAGGAGCTAAGTGCTGCCACTGGCGTGAGCGGGAGCCCCGAGGCCCGAGGGCGGCTCTCCGGAGACTCCGGGCGGTACAGCCCCACTCATTATTACGTGAGAGTGTCACAGGAGCGCAAGCTTCACGAGCTTCGGGCCTTCTTCACAGGTACGGACTTGCTTCATATCGCCAGACGAGGCCCCGCTTTGCGCCACACTCTAGTGCCATCGACGATGGCCGAGACCGAGGACGCCACCGATGGGGTAGAGCGGTCGCGGCCGTTCCCCGGACGACCACGGGTCCTCTGCGCCGGGTAGGCCCCGAGGCACCTCCCGGCAGAGGGCCTACCTCTGAGGACGCCTTGCTCCGAACGCCGCGGTGGTGATGCCGGATCTCGGCCCCTCTCCTGCAGCCCCCGGCGCCCTCCTCCTGAGGGGTAGGAAGCTTCTGGATTGGGGCAGCCATCCTCCGCAACGGCCTGTACCTCCTGCGATCCATGGTTAGCGTATGCCTGCTCCTGGGGAATTAGAAGTACACGATAATCGCTGCCTCCAGCACGGTCGACGGGGCTTTCCTGGGGATCCTGAAAGAGCTCAGCTTCGGGTGTCTCTTACCCCCAGCTTGGGCCGAGGAGCGAGCCATGGTCTTCCTCCTGCGCGTGCCCTTGATCCATCATGTGGGGCACATACTCTTTCGAGGCCGCCACCCCGAATGCTTCGCTGTAGTGCTCCGTGTGCCACGCAGCCCTGCTTGAGGCGCCCACCTGGGGGTGGTAGCACGGCGGCCCACTAGGACCATGGGTTGTGGCGAGTCCTCCTTCGCTGGCCGGGGACGGAGGCAGCGCCGCTGTTAACTGGTCTTGTGGCCTGGTTGGCGTTGAGTGGCCTTGGAATCCGCCGGAGCTGCTTGGCAGGCCTTGTGGGCCTCCGTGGCGGTCCGCCTTGAACGAGGCGGCGGCTGGGTGCGTGAAAGGTGAGCCCCGATGCCGCGAAGCCAGGAGCTCGCCACCCGCTCCAAGAAGACGTCGTGGCCGCCCTCCGGCAGCCTGCACTGCAGTAGCTCTCGGGCCACCGTGAGCGCGTCCCTCGAGTTTGCCTGCTCCCGACGGGTGTACGACCCCGTGGCCGCGGCGTGGTTCGAGGCCCTCGCTGCCGACCGCACTTGCCGCGGCGTGAGAGGCGACGCGATCGACCGCGTCGCCGCGGCCCGCTGCGCCCGCTGGATCGCGGGCTACTGGGCACGGGTTGAGGTCGCCCGGGCAAGCGGCTCTCGGCTCGCAGGCCAGCTAGGCCAGGATCGGGATTGCCCGCTGGGTCGACGGACATGATGATGACGATGCGGCGGGGTGCGAGGCGACAGAAGGCGGATTCCGGTGCACCCCTACCTGGCACGCCAAATGGCGGATTTCGGTTTTCGGCAGACCCTCTAGGTTTGAACTCTGCGGTGCACGCGGAGATCTCACCTCCAACCTACCAACACCTTGTCGCCTCGCAAGGATCTAAACTACACAAAGAGCAACACAAGGGACACAAGGTTTATATCGTTCGGGCCACCATTATGTGTAATACCCTACTCTAGTGTGTGGTGTGGTGGATTGCCTCGTGGGCTGATGATGAACAAGACAAGGAAGAACAGCCTCATGAGGGTCTGTTCTTGGCCAGTCTGATTTAACTGCTAGGGGAGTTCACCGCTTCTCTCCCTCTCTCTCCAAGATGCATCTACCCTGTGGGTGGCTAGTCCTATTTCTAGGCAGAGGCCCTGGGCCTCTTCCCAAATATTGAGCGGGAAGGGCGCCAACAATTGGCCATTTTGAAGGGAACATCTAGTACACTTATCCCGACTAAAGTCGGTCCTCGCCGCCAAAGACTCAGCGGTGACGCCAGCTTGGGCTCCACGATGACCTCCTTCCTGCCGCTCTGCTGGTCTTGGTCTTGTTGCAACGAAATGGTTGCCTTTGCTTGATACTCTTGGCTCGCGCTTGCCTCCTTTGCACCAAAGGGAAGCGAGGACATTCTTGGAGATCGGCGCTCGCCTGGCGCCCTCGGTCATCATGGCTTGCTTCATGGGCACCTCGTGAGGTACCCCGCCTTGATCTCTCCGCCTCCTCGCGAGCCAGCCTGACGAGGTCGTGCCTGAGGAAGCTTACGGTCGTCCGCCCCGCGAGGCTTGGCCCCTCGCGAGGGTCTTAAGCTTGTGCTGATGAAGATGGGCCGTACTGGGCCACCCCTTGAGCCACGCCGCAGGCCGCAGGCAGGCAAGTCTGGGTACCCCCGTTCCTAGAACGCCGACAATAGGAATGTTTGTTGTACCCCCTTTGTTCACATAGTGTTTTTATATTACCACAGCCTAAATAATGGATAACATGTAATATTATTTTTATTACTATTCGCCTTCACTTACTGGTGGGTTCCATGTGTGCTCTCTCTCCTCCCTTCGCGCTTAGGACGCGGGCAAACAGGAAGAACTCGCGGGCGATGTTGCCGTTGACCATATCCGGACGCGTTCACAAGTCACGGCACCATTTTCACGTACTAGCAGCACTAGTCAGCGTGTACGTGCAATGCACATTAATTTGGAAGTATATTTAGTGCATGCGGATATTAACTACTAGGATATTATTTGCGTGTTGTCATGTGATTAGCACTATTTTTGGGATGAAATTAACTAAAGCGCTCGACTTTGAAGCAGTCTAGGTCGTTGGATGACAAGGAATACATGTGGCTTGATGACGTTTTATATTTAATTTGATACGGCTCTAGCAGAACATTCAATCGATCAAACCATACATTTCGTTCAGTCTGACTCCGACTTTAAATTATACGACGATCGATATAAAATAAACGGAAATGATAAACGTTCAGATTTTAAGCATGGAAATCCGAATGTTTTTCATGGCAAATTTGGATTACGCGGCGGCGGCGGGGGCGTCTCGCGGCGGGAAGCGGCTCCTCTGCCGTGCTCTGTGTGTCGTCGGGCCATCGACCGACGACGACGGGCGCGTGTCTTTGCGCCGTTGTTGGCATACTCCCGGACGTTGGCCTAGCTTCAAGGAAGGCCAAAATGTTCGGACTTGAGCGAAGTAACTGGCAGGAGGAGGCGATTGGCGTTAGTGCAAGGAAGCAGCCGACGGCAGCCATCCATGCCGCCGATGGGAGACGGCACTGCAAGGGGACAGCGCCATCAACGGCGCTGGCGGAGACATTCGTGGTGCACGGCACGGCACGGCACGCGACGTTAGTGCAGCGCCAAGAAGCGCATGCGCTGGCACGGCACGGCACGCAGCACGGCATGCGCTGCCAGCACGCGCAGCGCATGCGCCGGGCAGTGCACGTAGCGTGAAATCGGCGGGACCTCGTGGAACCCGTGGCATCAAGCTCGGCGACAATGTGTGGCTCCCAGCCCATCAATGCCACGGGATGGTTTGGCTTGATCGGGCAACGGTAGCCGGAACGGGAGCGGGACAGCGCGACGCCTTCCCGCAAGGCTAGTTCAAGCTCGTCCCAAAGCGCCTTATGTTCTTGAGACTCGGCTGGGTGTCTTCCTCATGAAACTGGAACACTAAGGGCAGACCATTGTGATGCGGCATGGTGTACGTTTAGGTCAGGCTAGTTGGAGGTAGACGACAGGAGAATCGGAGAGGAAGAGAGAGGATTGTAGCGATACCTGGTAGTGCGGGGTTGATTTTAAACTGCGGCGCCGGTGACATTAAAAGTGGGAGCAGTTGGGATGACGATGGGTGGCGGAGCCTAGTCAGAGGGCTCGCCTCCCGGTGAGTCTGCATAGCAGTCTGCTTGCACGCCTCCCTGACAGCCGGCGCAGCGGTCTGCACGCCTCCCGTCGACTCACACGCTTGCTGGGACGACACCTGCCGATGAGAAGCGGGGACTCGTGGCGGCACGTAAGCGCCCACAGTTTCAATAGTGAAAGCGTTTGCCTTAACGTGACAGGTCTTTGTTCCAAAATACCTTGGCTCTTCATTTGTGCAACTTGTCATAGAGCATCTCCAACAGGTGCACAAAAATTTCGCACCCTAAAATAGTTTTAGCGCGCCACTGTAGCACTTTTAGGGCGCCGGGACCAATATTGCTTTAGCAGAAGCCCAAAAGCGCATGCCCAAAAAGAACACAGTGCAAATTGTGAAGCGCGCCCAATGCGGTGCCCAAAATATGCTGCGCGCGATAGCGTTTTTCAGCACGTGCCCAAAAATTTTAACGCTACAACTTCTGCTAGAGCTATGCGGAGCCCAAAAAAACGACTTTTTAGTGCGCGGAGCTCTTTTTGGGCGCCTGTTGGAGATGCTCTAAGCAGCTTGTCTCGAATTGAAGAAAAAACTTACGAAGTAATATTTGTGCCATATCACGTGACCATGCTCAGTTTCAAGAATTTATGCTCACTTTTGGATTTTCTGAAATTTAAGATCCAGGATTCGAAACAATATCATAACCTGCATCATGCAATAAATTTTCAAGCCGTACATCTGTCCTGTTGTATTTCTTAAGAAAGGATTTGGTCAAACATTTTGCTTAGTTAGACTTCAGAAAAGTTATATGCAGAGTAAAAGGATAATCCCTCCGCACTCAAGTGCATTGCTCGATATATTAACTCAAGTACTAGGCACGAACAAACGGGCTCAATTCTGTGCTCATCCTGGAGTAGTAGTAGTAGTACTAGGCAATGCAGTTGACGGGTCACCTTGACGAGCGGCGACCGAGGGAATTGAACCGTGCTCGCACGGTAGGTAACGTTGTCTAGTTACTAAAGCATCCCTCCGTTGTTCATCGGTAGTCATTATGGACCGGGGACATGAGGGGAATTTCCTAGGGCTGGAATTCTGGCCGCCAGATATTTCGACTTGAAACGCTGAGGCTCGACTGGTTGGGGTTGCTTAATGTGCGTACCACACACGCCACTGAAGGACACGAGCCCGGTTTTTTTTAGGATCAACACGAGCCAAGGTCTGGCTGGTACGCCGTTGGGTCCTACCATTCGAGAATACGGAAGAAACCTTTTAAATTTCTGAATGAATCTATGTGTATTACAATACCCGTATTTTCCTTGCAAATACTAATCTCAACGTGGTAATTGATTTATGACGAGTTGTTGAATTAGAGTGAGTTTGTGATATAGTGATCTCAATGTGGATTTCACGTTTCATGGTATCCCTAGTAAGTTTTCCAATGCAAATTCGAATTTAAAAGATGAACAATATGGAGGTGAGAAAACTTTGTATGTATCAAGCATATGACCACACACACACACACAGAGACACACACGCACGAACACAACAACAATCCAATAAGTATAGTGCATCTATTTTTCCAAACCATACATGTATGACACGAATTCAAAATACTTTTCTATTCCTAAATATTAGTCTTTAGAGAGTTCAACAAGTGACTTACACGGAGCAAAATGAGTGAATCTAGACTCTAAAATATGTCTATAAACATCCGTATGTGCAGTACCATTTGAAGCCTCTAAAAAGACTAATATTTAGGAATGAAGGGAGTAAAATGTAAGATATCCATGGTCCTCAGTTCAATATTTAAAATGAATATGAAACTGAAACATGAATATTAAGTCTAGTACTACAGTACATGCAAATGTTGTGTTTACGCGAAGCTTTGATTGTCGGGGGTCAACCCCTCGACCTTAGATAAAATTGTGGAGCTCTGTTTAGGGTTATTTATATTATATTTGTCCCCACCCTCCCAACCACCGATTGGTTGTGCACCCCCACCCCTCCTCCTCGGGAGAATATCATGTGCCCCCATACCTTAGATGCTATATGCCGATACGAGTTGCTTGGAGCTTGTAGATCTCAGATATAGCAGCTCTCATGATGTGTCTTAATTTTTTTTGCAGGAAACCTTGGTGAGTTTGAGAATTGCACACAATTTGTACAAAAACTACTTAGATGCCCTTTGATCCCATATCCAACGACCTTGAAGCTCGTATCACCGTAGCATCTAAGATGAAGGAGGACATCATATTCTCCTATATGTAAGAATATCATGTGCTACAACACCTTAGATGCTTTGGTGATACAAGCTCTTCGGAGGCGTTGATTTGTGACCCAACACCTCCTCGGTGGTTCTAATGGTTTTTGAGAAAAGCCCCAAAAGAGTCCAGCCATCGCCATAAGCACAAAGACTGCTCAGATGCCATTGATCTCAGATCAAGCGGCGTACAAACTCAGATCACCAGAGCATCCAAGATGCGATAGCACCTTATGTTTTCTCGCACGTGAGAGTATGAGGTGCTCCCGCACCGTAGATTCTATGGTGATATGAGTTCACAGAGATCTAACGGCCCACAGTAGGAGGTTTGAATGTTTTTGCAATATACGGCTGATAGAGTTTGGGAAATGCGCAGAAAGTACAAGTACTACGCATGTGCCTTCTGATCACTGATCATACAACCTAGATGCTCATATCACCGTAGCGGGTAATTAAGCGGGTAATCTCACTTCCAACGGTGTAAAAACTCGTATCACCATAGTATCTAAGCTGTGGGGTGGATGTGATATTCTATGCCGCTGTCATTTTTGTTCGTAAACTTGCAAAATACGTGTAACTCGTGCAACATTTGTCTAACCGCGCAAAGTGTTTGTTCAAAAACCATCCTACACTGAAATATCGGAACAACACACGGGGTCCCACTTGTCATTAATCAAATTTGGACCTAAAACTAACAAATCAGAAAGACGAGATTCGAACGGCAACCTGACTACAAAGCGTAAGTCGATAGCCCGAAAAACGAACGGTTGTTGCCTTTGTCCCATAACTTGATTTTATACAAGACTTGCGCTGAGTAGAGTAGAGGAGTGCCTCGTCAACACGCAAGACCGTTGTCTCACTTCTTGGTGGGTCCCAAGTCTGCGATCTCAATCTCTTCTCTCCATCGCCTAACCTTTGCACGGGCACACACGAAGAGCGGCGCTTAGCTTGCCGTGGTGTTATTACAACTATAAAAAAGCTTGAAAATAGAAAAATCGCCTTGAACAAGAGACGTTGTGGCTGGTCGAGACGGAGCTAACCACATCTATCCTCCGTACACGCTTGCATGATGAAGCTGTGTGGCTAGTGGGGTGTTTTCGACCGATCGGCCGGGTCCCGAGGTCGAACCATAGGTACTACGCCCGATACAGATATTTTACACGCACATTTTTCCTCCGTGTCGAGACGTGGCACACCCTACCGTGTGGTTTCGGGTCCTCCCGGTGGTGCACGACATATTCTTCCTAATGTGGGATGCCCTACTCGCGCTTTTCGGGTCCTCCTCGGTCGAAGCGCCAAGCAAGTAAATGAGTCGTCAAATCACTTAAAGACCACCTTTCCGCCGAGTACATCGGTGAAGCACGGTGGCTAGCTAGTTGGGCTAGTTCGACCGATTAGCTAGGCCGCCACATTTGTTTTTTCACCCCTTTTTTTATCTACTTGCCGGCATGTAAGTTTAAATATCCACCGCGGTGTTGCTCTGGTGTTTGGGTGCGGCAGGATTTTCAATTTTTTGATTGACGGGAGCAGGCACGACAGGATTTTTAATTTTTTTATTGACGGGAGCAGGCGCAGCAGCAATTAGTCACGACGACTCCGCCAGTAAAAACCCACTGCTCCCTGATGTGAGAAGTCGTCGACTGGTGTTTTACCGTGGTGAACACCAAAAGATTCCCCGCTCCCTCTGCCTTCCCGTAGATTTCATTGCCTTTCAGCCGTTTCGCCCCCTTTGCTTCCTCTCCCAATTGCTTCTACCTGGTGCCATGGTGGCACAGCAGATCACGGAGTCCGAGGTGAGGCGCCTGACACAGAGCTCCATGCCAAGGATGCGGAGCTCGGGGCCAGGACGGAGCCCGTGAGCTCAAGGAGGAGAGGAGGGCCATGCTCCTCCGTTATGTGCGGGAGTTCACGGAGCTTCAAAAGCGGCAGGCGTCCACCACAAAGATGCTCGAGGCGTCGGCGGCGTTGGTGCAGAAAGGGGGAGATATGATAGGCCGTCAGGGGAGCCGGCTGGAGCGCGAGCGGGTAGATCGTGACGAGGTCTAGGATCGCCTCAGCCACTTGGTGAACCAAGTTGCCACTTGACACACACATGTTGCGGCTGCGCGATGCCTACCATCGTGCCAGCGCGACGATGCCGGCCGTCGGGCTAAACCCGTTCGACCACCCGGTCGACTTCAATGAGCTGCGCTTCCTCGACCTGGTCTCCTTCTTCACCTATATCTCCGAGGAGCTGAGCCGCCTCGCGCGATGGTGGGGGCTAAGCTGGACAAGGAGGGGTTGCGGGCTGCCATCGCCGCTGTCGGGCGAATCCTTTCAGGCTCCGCCACCGAATCCATTCGTGCTATTGACGCCGCTTTGACGAGCTGGCTCCGCCGACCGGGAGCGGGCTCTCAGCAGCAGTTGCACCCTGCATCACCAACGCCATGCGCCTCGAGAAGCAAAGGGACTTGGTGGTGTTTAGGCGCCTCTGCATGGGCATGTCCATGTCTCGGCAAGAACATGACCGCTGGATCAAACTCAGACGGTGCAGATTAGTCACCAGTAGCACAAAGCGTGTGGGTGTGTTTGGTTGCATTCTCATCTCAATATAGTTGTTTCCTCTTGTGTATTTTTGTCAACCTACTATTGTGGACTCATGCACCCTTCATGCACTCGCCAAACACCCAAAAGTGGGTCGAGAAGGGAACTTTTGCTCCCATCCCGTGCACCCTTCATACACCCCTGCCTAACACTATTCGCTCTTCATATGGTTCATGTTTCGTGGAGTATCAGAGCACCGCATTCTCCGTGTAATCGTGGACCTAGTTCTGTTAACATTGATCTCACTGCTCATTCTCGACCGGACAATCGAAAAAGCGGTACTATGTTACATACAGGAGTAGTTGACATGCGCACAACATCATTTGTTATCGTCATATCTTACTACACTAGCAACAAGATTGTGTAGTACTGACATATATACCACTACGCATGCCTAGTAGTAGGAGCACTGTGTATGTTCAAGTGGCTGTCGTGTTTCGCACTCCTCCATTGTAAGAGTGGAAACGCTTGTTGTAATCATTTTTTCTTCGAATGAAAACAGTGGACACGCTCTACCGCATGGATCCTCCTCCACCATGCACTAAATTACTCACTTTCCGACGTAGGGACAACCAGCACTGGTCCACCAGCCATGCACTAAACTACTCCGTAGTAGAGTGACGGTAGACTACCCCGATCGAACCACCGCAGTAATGCCCAATGAGCCGTCAAATCATAAAAACCCCCTCCTTTCCAGCAGTAAGTTGGACGGACGAAGCAACCATCATTTCGCTCTTCTCTCTCATCTTCCTCTCTTGAAGAAAACCCCCACTCGCTTCGCTTCTTCCTCATCTCGTTCCTCCTTTCACTCTTCTCTCTCAGCTTCCTCTCTTGGATGGATGCCGGAGCACCGTCCGACGTGATGTCTATGGCTCTGGCCAAAACCATCGAGGCTCATGGTACGAAGAAGTGCAATCACCCCGCCGAGACTACCACAGACAAGCTCAAAGCCATCGCCCTATCCAAGCCCCCCTCTCCGGGATCCCTCATTAAGCAAGTCCAGGTAATGTCTCTTGTTGACGATCTTTTTCTCGATCTTGATAGTGTTTTTTCATCTAACACGCAGTACTAGTCATGGTAGTAAAACTTTCTAGGTGATCTTGCATGTGATTTTAGTTTGCCAAATGACGGTTCTAAATTCCTCTTTTGACCAAAACATGCGAGAGGTTGACATTGATTTCTTATAGATTACTTTCAACTACTTCCTCTGTCCCAAATTTCTTGTCTTAGATTTGTCTAGATACGGATGTATCTAATACTAAAATGTGACTTATACATCCGTATTCAGACAAATCTAAGACAAGAATTTTGGGACGAGGGAGTACTTTATGAACATCAATGCTACCTTTAAGAGGGTATATTTGCCTCAAGAACTTGTGTTATATATATTGCATGTAATCCCTCCGCTCTCATGCCTTTGAAGACATGTTCTAGTGTCTTTGTTCACTCATTTCGTATGATATGTAGTCATATATGGAGTATAATATCGAAAATCATCTTATATTTATGAACGGAGGTAGTAAAAAATTATGGTTTCGCTTGAATTAGAACCAGGTCCGCGGTGGAGATGAAGTTCTCAAAGTCATGCCGCAGAACTGGAAGACCTGATGACCAGTTCTACTGCTGAACTATCCAGCTGTTGTGTCCTTGTCGCAACGTGTCCTGAACTAGTGTTTTCCTGTAGAATTGTTGTCAGGCGTGTTCTCGAGGCTGTACTTGACCACAACAATTTCCTGGCTGTGCCTTCGATTACAAAGGGTGTGGTTCTTGTAAAGCTTCCCAACAAATCTAATGCGGCTTGTCTTCATCATCATGTTTATGAGTGGAAAGACCACTCTGTTAGGTTCTCCAAGGTTGACAAGATGGTGATGATGCATGTAGACATCTCACACGAAGTCCATGGCCTAGTCAGTTATGCGGGGTTCATCCCGTAGGTCGGTGGCAAGAAATAGTCTCCAGAGTTTAGTTAGTGCAACTTTGCTTGTCTGTAGTAAGTACTATTGTTCAGTACTTGATTTGTGTTTGTGAACCCTGTATTGTTTATTAGTACTACCTCTTTTGGTGTGTGGTCAGTCCTGAGAACGATCTATGTTAATGTCTGTCCACTCAATTCAGTATGTACATTTTGAAGTATCCAGATCATATTTCTTGTGAGGACAGTTTATCAATTATGGTTACACTCCAATATCTGTATGCATTGCGGGGTTTATCGCACCCACCAGGATTTCCAGTCCCATGGATGTTCGGTCCATACGATTTGTCACGACCTTTGACTGTCCCGCTTAGGGAGTAGGCGGGCCCCTGCATGCCACGCGTAGTTGGACAATCAATCTTCGCTTAGTACTTTAACATAGTGATTTCTGGTAAGGATTCACTGTGTCACATCAAGTAAATCTTATTGATTTACTGTCTAAATCTTATTGATTTAATGTCATGTTTTCTTTCTTTTCCTGCAATTTTATGATGCAGGTTTTGCCATGTGACATTCATCACGTATAAACAGTTCGGTTTGCTCTCACGATGGCTATTTTTGCAGGTTTCACTTCTTATGTCGTGTCGATGTGAAGGCATTGTCCATCACTTATATTATCGGAAAAATTGATCACCGTTGTCCGAGTACAAGCTGAATCCCTATGATGAACTGCAGTTTGGTTTAACAAAACGCCACAATTAGTCCTTCTCGCTTAAAAGAAATGAAGAAAAACTGGATCACGGTCATGGATCCTAGTCAAGTTAGAAAGCTGATCATAGCAGACCAGACACGCATCGCCATTGTCTCAAGACAGATCAAGCACCGCAGTTGCTCTAGCACCGACAATGGCAACAACTCGGCCCGATCCACCGAGGATTGGGCACCGACCGTGTCAACAGATCACCGATCTCACGGAGGATCGGCATCGACACCGCACTGCCCGACACCGCACTAGCTCTACAAGGAGCACCATCTCCGGCAGCAAAGAGCAGCGGCGCGCACCTGCACCAACACTTGCACTTTCAGATTTGTTCGCCCGTGCAGCTTGCACCAGCAACAGATCGGGCTGCAGTTCGACTTCATATACCAAAGTCCTTACAAAACCGACATGTCCACCTTCTTGGTAAGCATTGTCCGCCCAAGTGCTTCGTTCTTTTTTCTTTCCATGTTGTTTCACATGATTCACTGTGTTGATATAACTGTTTGGGTATGTCTTCTTGTTTGCAAATAGAGAATTCCTAGAGCAACGAGGGAGTCGTTCAACAATCTGGGCGCATCATGCCAAGTTTCTCTTACCATGCGCAGCCTTGGTGTGAATGAACCTGCTCAATATACCGTAAGTACAAAGGATGGTCACATGATGATTGATGCTAAAGGATGGTCAAGGTTCAAATCTAAATCATATCTTGCGGTAGGGGATGATGTCAAGAACTTTCTCGGCAAGGAGAGCTGGTCCAAATCAACTTTGAAATTCTTCAGTAGCAACATGCAACTGCCGAACTGATCTATCCTCCGAGAGATTTTGATGTAATAATCTGGCATGGTGAAACAAGTGTCCTCTGTTTATGAGTAGTACGACAATATTATTTATCACATGGTATATCGTTGATAGAATTGCAACTCGATTGCTGGTTAGGAACTGCTGCTCGATTTCATTCCAACAATTGCCGTGCTTTATTCAATTTTGAGTATTCGCCTGTGAAAGCATCTAAAACCAGCGCCTGCATCGATCGCTTGCAATATGAAAAGCGCTGAGGTAGAACACATGGGCCCCCAAACATGCGTGGTCGGCTCATGCCCAAAGTCCGTAACCGTGAGCCTATCTCGAGTATTATATTCTCAGCTGAACCCCCATAAAAAGCTGAACCCCATAATGCCCGTATGCGTTGCGAGGGAGTATATTTCTCGGCAAGGTGAGCTGTGATATAAAATATTTGTATATTTCTTTACAGAGGGAGTATCTCTCTGTCAAAATATATATTCATGTGTAACTAGTTACTCCTGTCTTTCTACTTCCTTTCGCTGATATGTGGGGCAACCGGCAATGGGGTCCACGTGCCATATGCCCAAATTAGAGTGCACAACTTCACGGTAGACACACCCCGGTCGTAGCGCCGCAGTAATGCCCAATGAGCCGTCAAATCACAACCCCCTTTCCAGCTTTAGCAAGAACCGGACGGACGAAGCGGCAATATTTCACTGGGCTGAATCCCTTCTCCTCGCTCGCTTGTTCAGAGAAAACCCCGCTCGGCGATTGCATAGGTTTTCTCATGGAGAACCAGGTACGAATTCTTCATCCATCCCCGATAAATCCAAGTCCCTTGGTCGCAGGTAATCCTAGGATGGCAGCCGCCGCCGTTGATGCATTTTTCTTCATACAGAATCTAGTGTGTTTCAATTACAGTGCCCATAGTGCGAGTACCCTACAGATTTCTACATCCTCGGCGAGGCGCCACACTTGTTCCTTCTCATCCTAACACAACATTTTGAAACGCGCACAGTATGTTCCTAGAATCCTCTTTTCTATCCGGGGGGTGGGTTTTTTTTTGAACATGCTGTGTTCTCATATTATTTTTTCCTGCAGTGTATTATTTGCTCTGCTAGAACACATGTACTCAAGATGCTCGGCCTTGCCATAACTGAATACACTAGTTTAATGGTCATAGTGAAAACAAGCCATGGATATTACTTCCGAGTTGGGTTCATGAACCAAGAAGATCGCTGCTTTTTTATGGCTGAACTTGGATAAACTTTCTCAAGTGTTACGATGAAAGTTGGCGCATTTAATGTTGATGGAAATAGCAGAACCTGGTCTCATCTTCACTGCGATCTTCCACCCCGACGTCGTTACAATTGTTCACCCATGTTAGTTTTGTATCTGGTTCTTGCTTGTTGCCTCGATTACTTCTTAATCCACCTATTCTGTCTAACTAATCACAATTTAACTTTAGAAGTAGCAACGAATCTCTCACGAAGATGCTACTTCTAACTAATATTTTCTTTTAATTGGTGGCACGGTAGGTTTTTTCAGAGTTAAGCAGTCTGCTCGCTTGTTACTCCGTAATAACTCGGCTGTTACTAATGGCATCAAGTTTATCGGATCGACATCCACAAGTTCCTACACTTTATTGATCGCCTTGAGGTCCTCGTATGCTTTCAATGGTGGAAGGCCACGGGATATGTGTGCCATCGCTGCACTCATTGAACATGTCCAAATGTGTCGAGAAACTTATGTTACGAGCTGTTTTCTGTTATATATGTTGTTCATAAACTATTGCTTATACACAGTTTTACAGCCATGATCTTCTTGAAACAGAACTGCCGAGTTCTATTGTTCCTATACAGATGCTCGACCATGGTCGGGTCAGACTTGCGCTTGGTCACAACATGATGTTTATGTCGACCTACCAATTCCCTTGGAGGTGAAAAGATACTTATTCATGGGTGGTCTCAATAATGAAGGCCCGCCCATCTTGGAGAATAGGATGTAAGATTATGTTCATGCTTTTCCATGGCTCTAAAGTTTAATATCCTGTTTATTGACCACGCTATAGATGAAGCCGCTTTGTAAGGTTGTGGATGCGCTGGGTGGCGCCTGGGCCTTGTCCTGGGGCTTGGCGGCCTCACCCTTGGTTAACTATAGGCAAAGTAGCACTGTTCGAGGCATGCTTTGTACAGTTGAACCTATATAAGTACTCATACTGCTTTCAGCTTTGGTTGTTAAGTGCCCCTGCTGGTTTCAGTTAAGGTTGTTAAGTACTCCTGCTGCTTTTACAGTCTGTGATGTTTCTTTAGTCCTGTCTTCCTCCAGCCGCCAAAACCAAACCAGCGCCGGGCGGGCCGCCGCTCTTCCTCCCACGGCTGGTTGCGCCAACAGACGACGCCGCCCCCACCGCCTCCTAAATCGTTAACGCCGACGTCCTCCACGCGCTTTGGTGCGCTCGCTGCGGTGCCGCCCTCTCGCGTTGTCAACATGGTCAACAAACAACAGGAATCGGCGGAAATACGTGGAGAGGATGACAGAGGGGCCCACCACGTCAACAGATGGAAAAATAAAATGCTTCCTCCTAGTGTTTTGGTCGACATCCGGGACCCACGACATTGTGAGCGATATAGTCAATAGACAAGAGAACAGCACAAGATCGGCCGACACCTGGGACGTAGCTACTCGAGAAGTATTTTTTTTGTTTGGTATTGTTGAGACGGAGCAGGGTTTAAACTGGGTTGTGGCCCGTCTATCCCAGGCTTATATTTTATGTTCACCATGTGACCAGCCCAGCTATTTTTTCTTTGTGAAAATGAGCCTAGTTTATTTTTCTGAAGAATACCCAATCCAGGCCTACTTATTTTTCTACGCCATGATGGGCTGCAACTCTTTCAAGACGCCTGCAAATCTTGAAAGTAATATGAAATGGGTTGTAAATATAAAAACAGATGACAAATTGGCAATTACTTTATAATTTCTGAATTTTTTCACATTTTGAGATTCCTATTTCACTGGGCATTAACCTAATTTAAATATATCTTCAAAGTACTTTAAATCTGGCTCGACATTTCGGTATTAAAAATAGTTTGGAACCCACAGAAATATGCGAAATTGGCCCTGGCCAACCAAAAAAAACAACTCCAATAAATTGCATAAGAAGTTGCCATGAGCTATATATAAATTATTAAAACAAAGAGGGAGTGGTCTGACTTGTGGGCCTGTTTAGTTGACGCGTATGCAAGATTTTTTTAGTTATTATATACGCCAACAACGATTCTAGTAGACGAACTGCTGGATGTCAATCCAACGGCCGCCGTGTTTCTTCAATCTCTAATCTTCTTGCTCCACCGCCAAAGCAGCCAAGGGACCGCCGCTCCCGGCCCCATGGCCGGTGTCTTGCCAAGACAGCCTCAATGCCCCTACTACTCCCACCGCTGGCCGTGGCATCCTCTACTCACCCACACCCTCGTTATTCTCGCGGCGACGACAGCCTCACACCGCAGCCGAACTGGTGAACCTCGACTCCTCTCCGCACGGGCTTCCACCGCCGCGTCTTCCCCGGCTCCGCGTCGTCCCCTTCCTAGGCCTCGCCGTCGTCCACCGCCGTGGTGTTCTTGGCGCGGCGTGGTCAATGTGGTCAACGACCGACTTCCATCGGAAGAGTACTGTACATGGAGAGGCTGACAGCTGGGTCCACGGCAGCCGCAAGGAAGTGCCTCCTTATTACGCGGAAAATAATTATTACTCCACCTGACAGCAGGGACCCACAGGATGGGCCACCAGTATTTTGCGAAAAAAACGTTTCCCCTTGACTGCTGGGACCCACAGGACGGGCCACCATATTTCGCGAAAAAACGTTCGCCCCGCTGTCAGCTCGGACCCACCGGAAGTGCCTCCTTATTACGCACAAAAAAATGAATACCCCCTGCTAAATGGGACCCACCATGGTGGGAGGCTGACTTGTGGGCCTACTAAGTTGACTGGGACGGAGGCCTTTGTCTACTTTAGTCAATATATGAACGATTCTAGCTGCAATGGTCATACGATGTCCATCCAACGGCCGTAGTGCTTCTTCAACCTCTGGTCTTCTTGCTCCAGCCGCCCAAAGCAGCGCCGGTCGTGCCGCCGCTTCCTCGCCGCCGTGGGTCGGGTCAGGATGCCGCGGAGGCCTCACCGCCCTTACTACTCCCACCGCTGGCCAGGCCATCCCTCACGCACCCACACCCCCGTTATTCTCGCGGGCGACGATAGCCTCACACCGCAGCCGAATGAGTGAACCTCATACCCTCACGCTGGGCATCCACCGCCACGCCTTCCCGGCTCGCCGTCCTACGGTGCTCTCTCGCACGATGTGGTCAACGTGGTCAAGGAATGGCTTCCATCGGACGTGGATCAGACGCGGAGAGGCCGATACGGTGGGTCCACGGCCGCAGCAAGGAAGTGCCTCCTTATTACGCGCAAAATAATTATTCCTCCACTCGACAGCGGGACCCACCGGACGGGCCAACGATTTCGTGAAAAAACGCTTCCGTCTCGCCGGGACCCACCAGCTACATCTTCGCATGCAAGGAAGTGCGTCCAAAAAACGATTCGCTTCGATCGCTAGGACCCACCAGCTACATCTTCGCACGCAAGGAAGTGCGCCCGTGCAAAAAACGATTCGCTTCGACCGCTGGGACCCACCAGCTACATCTTCGCACGCAAGGAAGTGCGTCCGAAAAAACGATTCTCCTCCCGACTGCTGGGACCCACCACCTACACCTTCGCACGCAAGGAAGTGCGTCTGAAAAAAAATGATTCGCCGACCGCTGGGACTCGAAGTTACACCTTCAGACGCAAGGAAGTGCGTCCCGCAAAAAAACCAAAACTATTCGCCTCGACCGCTGGGACCCACCAGCTACATCTTCGCAGCAGGAAGTGCTCGATACGGGACCCACCTGGTCGAAGCGCATATAGCGTTGTCATCCTGGTCGCGAACGTATGCATATACCGGTCGATGTAGAGGCGCGACGCAGTCGTAGTAGAGGCGCCGCACGTAGCATGTACACGCACGCATGCCGCCGTGGTGCAAGAAAGAAAATACGCCATGTATGTGTACATACAGCGGGTCTCGAACGCCTACTCGCGCGATACGACGGCCGTGGCTCGTACATGGCTGGGTCGAAACGGAGAAACAGGGTCGTCATCGTGGGAGCCAACCGGTGGGTCGGAACGGAATGCGTGGCCGTGTTCATCGGGAGGGCTTGGACGGAAAAGGCGATGGAAACGAGGCCTGGCGTACCGCACAACGGAGGAAACGGACCTCCCACGCTCGAACGGGTCCTGTTGATCGGGAGGGTGTGGCGATCGCAGAACGGAGGAAACGGACCTCCTACGGTCGAAACGGGGTCCCGTTGATCGGGAGGGTGTGGCGATCGCAAAATGGAGGAAACGGACCTCCCACGGTTGAAACGGGGTCCTGTTGATCGGGAGGTGTGGCGATCGCAAAATGGACGAAACATACTTCGCTGGAGCGCCACGGTCAAACGGGGGTCCTGTTCATCGGGAGGGGTGTGGCATACCGCAAAACGGGACTCCACGGGATACTGTTCATCTCCACCGTCGGCCTCCTCCAGCCTCCATGGGCCCTCTGCTCATCCAGCCTCCACCGCTGCGCTACTCCACGGGCCACCTGCTCAACCACCCTCCACCATCTACTCGCTCATCCAGCTCTCCACACCACGGGTCCTGCTCAACCACCCTCCACCGCTCACTGCTCATCCAGCCTCCACACCACAGGTCCTATTCATCCAGAGGCAAACGCCACCGCCATCGCTCATCCAACCCCCCGCAACACTCACCGCTCATCCCCAGGCAGCATCGATCGGCTTCAGATTAGCAGCAGAGTGAAGGAATCGCCGATCGGGTTCGATTAACAGCCATCGATCGATCGCTCGGGTTCAAGAACGCGTAGCCTGCAAAGGCAATCGCCGGGTTCGTTAGAGCCAACGCCGCACACACGCCACAGACGTCACGAGAGAAACGCGATCGCCGCCCCGACCTCCCACCGTAACCAGCAACTCCTCGAAATTTTCCTCCCCCTCGCTTCTACCACGGTTTTTTCCATCATGGACGGCCCAAAGAATGTCACGCAGCTGCGTCTCCGGCCCGCCCAGGACGAAAAGCCCATTTTCTATCATGATTTTTTGTCATAGAAGTAGGAGCCCACCACATCTATGATGATACCGGGTTTTGTCACAATTATTGTCATAGAAGTGTCATATGTATGATAGAATTTTTTTCGTTCGGCCCAAAATGTCACAGATGTGTCTTTTTTTGTAGTGCCAATTTTAGTTCTTGGCAGATTTTAGCAACTTAGAACAAGTCAAGCAATCTTAACACAATTCAAGCAAGCATGCAAAGAGTATGTGAGCAGTGGAAAGTAAAGCATGCAACTTGCAAGAATGTAAAGGGTAGGGTTTGCAAGATTCAAACACAATTGAAGACACAGATGTTTTTGTCGTGGTGCCGATAGGTGGTGCTATCGTACATCCACGTTGATGGAGACTTCAACCCAAGAAGGGTAACGGCTGCGCGAGTCCACGAAGGGCTCCGCCCATGAAGGGTCCATGAAGAAGCAACCTTGTCTATCCCACCATGGCCGTCGCCCACGAAGGACTTGCCTCACTAGCGGTAGATCTTCACGAAGTAGGCGATCTCCTTTCCCTTACAAACTCCTTGGTTCAACTCCACAATCTTGTCGGAGGCTCCCAAGTGACACCTAGCCAATCTAGGAGACACCACTCTCCAAGAAGTAACAAATGGTGTGTTGATGATGAACTCCTTGCTCTTGTGCTTCAAATGATAGTCTCCCCAACACTCAACTCTCTCTCACAGGATTTGGATTTGGTGGAAAGAAGATTTGAGTGGAAAGCAACTTGGGGAAGGCCAGAGATCAAGATTTATATGGTAGGAGTGGAATATCTTGGCCTCAACACAAGTGTAGGTGGTTCTCTCTCAGAAAATGTGTATTGGAAGTGTAGGTTCGTTCTGATGGCTCTCTCCATGGATGAAGAGGAGGTGGAGGGGAATATCTTGGCATCAACACAAGTGTAGGTGGTTCTCTCTCAGAAAATGTGTATTGGAAGTGTAGGTTTGTTCTGATGGCTCTCTCCATGAATGAAGAGTAGGTGGAGGGGTATATATAGCCTCCACACAAAATCTAACCGTTACACACAACTTACCAATCTCGGTGGGACCGAATTGAAAAACTCGGTCGGACCGATTCAGCAAATCTAGTGACCGTTAGGATTTTCGATGGGACTGACATGAAACTCGGTAGGACCGATATGGTTAGGGTTAGGGCATAACGTAATCTCGGTGAGACCGATTACACAAACTCGGTGAGACCAATTTTGGTAATAAGATAACCAGAGATTTGGTCAGGTAAACTCGGTGGGACCGATTCGCTCATTTCGGTGAGACCGAAATGTTACAAAAGGGAAACAGAGAGTTTACATTGCAATCTCGGTGGGACCGATCACTCATCTCAGTAGGACCGAAATGTTACGAAGGGAAACAGAGAGATTACAATACCATCTCGGTGAGACCGAGATCCCTATCGGTGAGACCGATTTGCCTAGGGTTTGTGGCAGTGGCTACGACATCTGAACTCGGTGGCGCCGGATGGAAAGAATCGGTGGGGCCGAGTTTGACTTTTGGTTTAGGTCATATGTGGATATGAGAAAGTAGTTGAGGGCTTTGGAGCATATCACTAAGCATTTTGAGCAAGTAAGCCATTAAGCAACACCTCATCCCTCCTTGATAGTATTGGCTTTTCCTATAGACTCAATGTGATCTTGGATCACTAAAATATAAAATGTAGAGTCTTGAGCTTGATCCAATCCCTTTGTCCTTAGCATTTTCAGGGGTCCACTTTTCTCATCCATGCCATGCCAATAATTGAGCTTTCCTAAAATATTAGTCTTGAAATAGTGTTAGCTCAATGAGCTATATGTTGTTAGGAATTACCAAAACCACCCAGGGATGGTTGCACTTTCACAACTCGATACTAGAACAAAGTATGACTCTATATGAATGCCTCTGGCGGTGTACCGGGATATGCAATGAATCAAGAGTGACATGTATGAAAGAATTATGAATGGTGGCTTTGCCACAAATACGATGTCAACTACATGATCATGCAAAGCAATATGACAATGATGAACGTGTCATGATAAACGGAACGGTGGAAAGTTGCACGGCAATATATCTCGGAATGGCTATGGAAATGCCATAATAGGTAGGTATGGTGGCTGTTTTGAGGAAGATATAAGGAGGTTCATGTGAAAGAGCATATCATATCACGGGTTTGATGCACCGCGGAGTTTGCACCAACTCTCAATGTGAGAAAGGGCAATGCACGGCATCAAGAGGCTAGCAATGATGGAAAGGTGAGAGTGCGTATAATCCATGGACTCAACATTAGTCATAAAGAACTCACATACTTATTGCAAAAATCTACAAGTGATAAATAACCAAGCACTACGCGCATGCTCCTAGGGGGATAGATTGGTAGGAAAAGACCATCGCTCGTCCCCGACCGCCACTCATAAGGAGGACAATCAAAGAACACCTCATGTTTCAAATTTGTTACATAACGTTTACCATACGTGCATGCTACGTGACTTGCAAACTTCAACACAAGTATTTCTCAAATTCACAACTACTCAACCAACACAACTTTAATATCACTACCTCCATATCTCAAAACAATCATCAAGCATCAAACTTCTCTTAGTATTCAACACACTCATAAGAAAGTTTTTACTAGTCTTGAATACCTAGCATATTAGGATTAAGAAAATTACCATGCTGTTTAAGACTCTCAAAATAATATAAGTGAAGCATGAGAGAACAATAGTTTCTATAAAACAAATCCACCACCATGCTCTAAAAGATATAAGTGAAGCACTAGAGCAAAAACTATATAGCTTAAAAGATATAAGTGAAGCACATAGAGTATTCTAATAAATTCCGAAGCATGTGTGTCTCTCATCAAAAGGTGTGTACAGAAAATATGATTGTGGTAAACTAACAAACAAAGACTCAAATAATACAAGAGGCTCTAAGCAAAACACGTATCATGTGGTGAATAAAAATATAGCTCCAAGTAAGTTACCGATGGAAGTAGACAAAAGAGGGGATGCCTTCCGGGGCATCCCCAAGCTTTGGCATTTTGGTGTCCTTAGATTATCTTGGGGTGCCATGGGCATCCCCAAGCTTAGGCTCTTGCCACTCCTTGTTCCATAATCCATCAAATCTTTTACCCAAAACTTGAAAACTTCACAACACAAAACTTAACAGAAAATCTCGTGAGCTCTATTAGCGAAAGAAAACAAAACACCACTTCAAGGTACTGTAATGAACTCATTCTTTATTTATATTGGTGTGAAACCTACTGTATTACAACTTATCTATGGTTTATAAACTATTTTACTAGCCATAGATTCATCAAAATAAGCAAACAACACACGAAAAACAGAATCTGTCAAAAACAGAACAGTCTATAGTAATCTGTAACTAGCGCAAACTTCTGGAACTCAAAAAATTCAGAAAAAATAGGAAGACCTAGACAATTTGTTTATTGATCAGCATAAATTGGAATCAATATATTATCACGTTCTGGTGATTTTTAAGAATTATTTTCGTGAACAGAAAGTTTCTGTAATTTTCAGCAAGATCAAATAACTATCATCCAAGAAGATCCTATAGGTTAAACTTGGCACAAACACTAATTAAAACATAAAAACACATCTAACCAGAGGCTAGATAAAATATTTATTCCTGAAAGAAGAAAAAAGCAAAAAACTAAAAATAAAATTGGGTTGCCTCCCAACAAGCGCTATAGTTTAACGCCCCTAGCTAGGCATTGAGATTTCGATGATGCTCACATAAAAGATAGTAATTGAAACACAAAGAGAGCATCATAAAACATGTGAAAATCACATCTAAGTCTAACATACTTCCTATTCATAGGCATCTTATAGGAAAACAAATTATCAAGGCAAGGAAAAACTATCATATGCAAGGAAGCGGAAAGAAACAATAGCAATTTCAACATAACGAGAGGTAATTTTGTAACACGAAAACTTCTACAACCATATTTTCCTCTCTCATATGTAGGATCATAAGATAATTCAACGATATAGCTATCACAAAACATATTCTTAACACGATCCACATGTTTGCAAAGTTGACACTCTTCCAAAATAGTGGGATTAACATTAACTAAAGTCATGACCTCTCCAAACCCACTTTCAATAATATTGCAAACACTATTATCAATCTCATATTCATCATGGGGCTTAAATAAATTTTCAAGATCAAAAGAAGAATCACCCCAATCATGATCATTGCAACAAATAGTAGTCATAGCAAAACTAGCATCCCCAAGCTTAGGGTTTTGCATATTATTAGCACAATTGACATCAAGAGAATTTATAGTGAAATCATTGTAATCATGCTTTTTATCGAAGGAACTATCAAGTATGGGTGCAATAGCAATGATCTCATGTTTAACATACGGAACTATAGCAAATTCATCTTCATAAATATTGGCATCATGGCCACAAGAATAGCAAGCCTCATGTTATCTAGGGATATTTCAATCAAATCATCGGAATCACAATTATCTATAGATTCTTTCATATCATTATTTTCTTCCGAAGCAACGGTCATTCTTTCAATAAATTCTTTGACATAGACATTATGAGCATAGTTTTCATAGAAATATTTAAGTATGTCAAGATTTTCAGGTTCGTAGAGAGTAATATCATACTTTTCAAACAAAGAAGCAACTTCAAAAGAACCCTTAAAAGCAACAAATTCTTCAATTTGTTCAATATCATAGTAGCTATAAACACCCTTTGCATAAGAAGATAAGATTTCATTTTCATTAAACTCACATAGGTAGGGGAGGTGTTTTTTAGGGTTCTTAGAGCAACAAGTAATATCACAAATTTCACAAAGATTCCAAGCATAACACAGCAATTTGTTTATTTGATTCCATAAGAGTCTCCCTTTTTCAGACAAACAGTGACGCACAAAATGAGCATGCTCATCTAAAGCTTTCCCATCAACTAGGCTATTTGGGGTTTCAAGACGAAAGATAAGGATCAAGATGATCCAAGTAGAACACTTTAAGTGGATCCATATCAATAGATTTTTAGCAAGCAAAGATGCAAGCAAATAGAAGGCATGTGGAAACACAAACAAAAAGGCATACGGGAAGAAGGCGAATAAAACGGCAAGGGTGAAGTGGGGGAGAGGAAAACGAGAGGCAAATGGCAAAAAATGTAATGCGAGAGATAAGGGTTTGTGATGGGTACTTGGTATGTTGACTTTTGCGTAGACTCCCCGGCAACGGCGCCAGAAATCCTTCTTGCTACCTCTTGAGCACTGTGTTGGTTTTCCCTTGAAGAGGAAAGGGTGATGCAGCAAAGTAGCGTAAGTAATTCCCTCAGTTTTTGAGAACCAAGGTATCAATCCAGTAGGTGGCCACGCACAAGTCCCTCGCACCTACACAAACAAATAAATCCTCGCAACCAACGCAATAAAGGGGTTGTCAATCCCTTCACGGTCACTTACGAGAGTGAGATCTGATAGATATGATAAGATAATAATTTTGGTATTTTTATGATAAAGATGCAAAGTAAATTAAAAGCAAAATAAAAGGAAATGGAAATAGCTTGTTGTTGGAAGAATAATATGATGGAAAATAGACCCGAGGGCCATAGGTTTCACTAGTGGCTTCTCTCATGAGCATAAATATTACGGTGGGTGAACAAATTACTGTTGAGCCATTGACAAAATTGAGCATAGTTATGAGAATATCTAGGTATGATCATGCATATAGGCATCACGTCCGAGACAAGTAGACTGACTCCTGCCTGCATCTACTACTATTACTCCACACATCGACCGCTATCCAGCATGCATCTAGAGTATTAAGTTCAAAAGAACAGAGTAATGCTTTAAGCAAGATGACGTGATGTAGAGGGATGAATTCATGCAATATGATATAAACCCCATCTTGTTATCCTCGATGGCAACAATACAATACGTGCCTTGCTGCCCCTACTGTCACTGGGAAAGGACACCGCAAGATTGAAGCCAAAGCTAAGCACTTCTCCCATTGCAAGAAAGATCAATCAAGTTGGCCAAACCAAACTGATAATTCGAAGAGACTTGCATAGATAACCAATCATACATAAAAGAATTCAGAGAAGATTCAAATATTGTTCATAGATAAACTAGATCATAAACCCACAATTCATCTATCTCAACAAACACACCGCAAAAGAAGATTACATCGAATAGATCCCCACAAGACCGGGGGAGAACATTGTATTGAGATCCAAAAAGAGAGAAGAAGCCATTTAGCTAATAACTATGGACCCGAAGGTCTGAGGTAAACTACTCACACATCATCGGAGAGGCTATGGTGTTGATGTAGAAGCCCTCCATGATCGATGCCCCCCTCCGGCGGAGCTCCTAAAAGGCCCCAAGATGGGATATCACGGTACGTAAGGTTGCGGCGGTGGAATTAGGTTTTGGCTCAGATCCGTAGTTTGGGGTACGAGGTATATATAGGAGGAAGAAGTACGTCGGTGGAGCAACATGGGGCCCGCTAGGTGGAGGCGCGCCTCCTACCTCGGCCTTCCTGGTTGATGTCTTGACATAGGGTCCAAGTCCTCTAGGTCACGTTCGTTCCAAAAATCACGTTCCCGAAGGTTTCATTCCGTTTGGACTCCATTTGATATTCTTTTTCTGCGGAACTCTGAAATAGGCAAAAACAACAATTCTTGGTTGGGCCTTCGGTTAATAGGTTAGTCCCAAAAATAATATAAAAGTGTATAATAAAGCCCATTAATGTCCAAAATAGAATATAATATAGCATGGAACAATCAGAAATTATAGATACGTTGGAGACGTATCAGCTGGCAACGCCTTTATTTCTGTCTCGAGCCCACTCGACAGTTCATACGGCCACGCTAGTAGATGCAAGGTGGCCTACCCGTTGCCAGCAGCGCTCTTGTCCTGCTTCGAGTCTGCTCGACAGTTCAAGCGACCGCTCTGGCAGCGGCAAGGTGGCTTGCCCGACAGCAAGCGCCCTTCCAGCAAGGTGCTAAGGATCCGTCCCAAAACACCACGGCATGGGCTTACGCGCCGACGGCCTTATCTCAACAAGCGTAGGGTGTGAACATACAAGGGGAGATATGACGGGAAGATAGCATGCATAATATCAAAAGTGCTGCAGAGTTATATTACATCTATTGTTGCTGCGATTCTAACTAAAGATAAAAATTGTCTTGGTCATGAACCTGCAGCGGCGGTGAGAGACGAGATGCCTAATCCCTGCGCTGGCCCTCTATCCTCTGAATTCCATCGATGCGGCTGATGATGGGCTCGATACGCTCTTTGAGCACCGCGAGGTCCGCATCCTCCTGCAAGCTCTCTAGCGCGACGTCGAAGTGGAGGTTGGGATTCCAGTGCGCCACCTTGGTGAGGACCTTGGTCATGGCACCCCGGGAAAGCCTCCGGTCCTCATCGGCCAGAGAGGCCGCCCAGTTGGAGTGGAGCCGCTCTAGGGCACCAACAACCCTCTCGAAGAACAGGGTCAGGTTGCAGTTGGGGCTCAGTTCGGCTCCGGGGCGTACCTCACATCCGACATCCCCATAGTAGCCAGCTGCAAGGTGGCCCTGTCTGCAACGGCGGTGAGACAGCTGAGCCAGCGGTTTTCGCCCTCCACGTATTCCTTGTGGGTGGCGGCATCGTTCCTCCGCAGCTGCTTCTCGGCCTCCAGATCCTTGGTCAGGGTCTCCTCCCGGAATTTGGCCTCCGACAGCGCTCCCTCGAGGCCCTCCAGCTTCAGCTTGAGGTCTTTGATGGAGTTGGTGGCCTCGGAAAGCTGCTCAGCCTTGCCGAGGAATGCACCCTGCACCTCGACCAGAGCGCCATTGAGCGTGTCCTTCTCCTTGGACAGCTTCAGGACCTGGTCCTTCAGCCCGTCCCGCTCCACCTCCAGCTCCTTCACCCTGCCGGCATGGACCAGGGCTAGGGCATCGAGTGCCTCCCTGTGCCTCTGCTCCAGCTCCTGGTTCCGCTGCATGACAAGCTTCTCGACCTCCTCGTCCTTGCAGTGGAGTGTCGCAGCAAGTTTCACCTCGCGAGCGGCAAGGTCCTCCTCCTGGGAGTTTAGCGCGGCCTGCTGCTGGTGCTGAGCAGCCTCGGCCTGGGCGGCCTGCTGCTTCACCAGTTCCTGGGCCTTCTCGATGTCGGCCCGCTTCATGACGAGCTCTAGCTTGCGCTCAGCCAGCACGTCCTGGGCGGCCTTCAAGTCCTTGTGGGCCTGGCGGAACCAAGCCTGCGCCTCGGCGACGCGCTCCTCAAGGTCCGCCTCCGCCTTGCCCACCATCGCCATCCTGGACTTGGCCTTGTCCAGGCGGGCGCGGTGAAGCGCCTGGAGCTTCTGGAAGTTGGCACTCATGGCCTGTAGGAGCCGCTCTTCCTGGGAACCGCCGCCACCGGCGCTCGGCTCATCAACAACTTCAAGCCCGGCGGCGGCGAGCACTTCATCATCAAACACCTCCCCCTCTACGGGCGCCCCAGTACCCGCCGTCCCTGGGAGGTGGATGAACAAGTCATCGCTCACCCTCAGCTACCTGCCCGAGCCAGAAGCAGTGGAGGAGGAAGGTTGGTCGTCAACCGCCCCCTCCTCAGTGGCGGCCTTGCCGGCCTCCCTGGCAGGCCCCTCGCCGGCCTCCTCGGCAGCCGCCTTGGCGGTCTCCTCAGCAGACCCCTTCGTGGCCTCTTCAGCGGCAGCCTTGGAGGCCTCCTCAGCAGCAATCTTGTCGGCCTCGGCCGCGGCGTCCCTGGAGACCTCCTCGATGACGGTGTCAACGTCCTCCAGGTCCACCGGGGAAGGACCTAGACGCCGAGAAGGGGAGTGAGGCGAGGCCAAGACCAAGATTCAGAAAAAAGAAGAAGAAAAGAAGAAACAGGAATGAACAAGGACAGAAGGCGGATCACTTCCCCGTGTCGGGCTGGGGAGAAGTAGCCCCTTCCCCGCCATACTCTGGCGCCGGGACGGAGCCACCAGCACCCGGGTTCTCCTCCTCCTCCTCCGTACGCATAGGCTCGAGGCTTGGTGCCCTTGTCGGGGACGCCCCTCGGGGCGGCGTAGTTGATGGGGGCGGCATGTTGGGGGTGGCCTCCAGTGGCTCCTCCTACTACCGTCCTCCTCCTGCAACCACGGCAAGGTCAGCACCAAGGAATCGGACCCCAACACTATAGACCTTTCCACCTCCTATGTGCCACTGTGGCAACCCCTTTTGCCTATAAAAGGAGGCCCGAGGCGATCAGGAGAAGGATTCGGATCTTTTGGGCTACCCACGCACCGTAGCTAGCTCAAGAACTCAAGAACACTCAAATACATACACCAAAGCAGGACTAGTGTATTACGCATCCTCGCGGCCCGAACCTGGGTAAACGATCTTTGTGCTTCCTGCCAGACCCGCTCTTTGCACAACCCCGCAGCCGCCAACCATAGAAGGGGTTCCAGTGATCCCATAGGTGTCGTTCCCACCGACATCATGGAAAAAAACTCGTGGACAAAGGACAAAGGAAATTTGGACCCCCTTCAATCTTGGTGATTTCCCCCTCGAAACCATCAAACTTCCTCGGTGATGGTTCGTTTTATGAAAGGCATGCATGAAGACATTTTTACCATGGCATAGTGAGGTCATACCATGGCACCACCAGGCGTCATGTTTTCCAAGCATGTATTTCATTTTTGTATAGTTGTTAACCCAGTAAACGACACATTTATGGTTGACTATTGCCACACATTTCCTTGAAATATCCGCACATTCCTTGTAAAAGGCATGAAAGTGTACTTAATAGCACGAGCATGGTTTTCCAGACCGTTCTTGTGCACCTTTTCATGCACCGATTGTTCAAATTTGAATTATGTGCACAATTAATGCGTAGAAAATGCACATAATCCCCTAAATATGGCAAATGAGTTCGAAAAAATGTCAAATTTGAACATGTTGCATTTGAGGCGGTATGTTGATCGTTGGAAATAAACTGAATGACAAACTAGGATGGAAATTTGGATCCCCCTTCAATATTGGTGATTTCCCTCTCGAAAGCATTGAACTTCCTCGGTGATGGTTCAATTTATGAAGGGCGTGCATGACGACATAAATCAAAACTTCTCAGCTTTTAACCAGGGCACGGTGAGGCCATACCATGGCACCATGCCAGCCGTCATGTTTTCAAGCACATATTTCATTGTTCTATAGTTGATAACCCAGTAAGACGCGTTTGTGGTTGACTATTGCCACACAGTCCATTGAAATCTCTGCCCATTCCTTGTAAAAAGGCTTGAGAAATTACTAAATACCACGAGTATGGTTTTTCCAGACCGTTCTTGTGCACCCTTTCATGCACCGATTGTTTGAATTTGAATTATGTGCATTAATGCCTACAAAATGCACATAATCCCCTAAATATTGTAAATGTACCCGGAAAAGTGTCAAATTTGAACATGGTGGTTAGCAGGTTTATGTTCATCATAGAAAAAAAAACTCATGGATGAAGGACAAAGGAAATTTGGATTCCCATTCAATCTCAGTGATTTACTATCGCACACGATTCATCTCTATCGCCTCTGCGAACCGTGTGTGTTCACTCACACATGCAAAAGGAAAAAAGAAAACCCTCGCCCACTTCGTCCCCACTCACTCGCCGTGGACTCCTCCGCAAATCTGCACCCTAAGCTCGACTGCTGTTGGCGGCGGGCGTAGGTCGCGCTCCAAACGGCACCAGATTTCGCCCCTACCGCTTTCCGTCGCCTATCTGCACCGACATTCTAGACTTTGGTCGACTGGGGTTTTCTATGGGATTGGGCCGGGGATTTCTCTCATGGAGAAGGTAATCAACTTAATTAGCGAAATATTCACTCATCTCTTATCGCAGTCCGCCCGTCGCTGTTAATCAACCGGCAGAAATCACCGTGGAATCATTTTTGTTCTAGCTAATTCGTGGGTGTTCATTCATGTGTCCACAGTGCGAGCACCAATCGGGCAACTGTGGTCGTGGCCATTT
Organism: Aegilops longissima; assembly: GCA_021605205.1. Classification (NCBI taxonomy): domain Eukaryota; kingdom Viridiplantae; phylum Streptophyta; class Magnoliopsida; order Poales; family Poaceae; genus Aegilops; species Aegilops longissima. The sequence goes on from CM038680.1 coordinate 111,861,231, forward strand.
GGAAACGAAGTTCTATCTCGGGAGCGCTCGGTATGACTTCAGGGAGCGCTCGGTATGTTCAATCTCAACCTACCACGGTTGGCATGGCCAGAACATATACCGTCTGTTGCTACATTATCTATATATTTGCATCAAATCTTTGTTACATTATCTATTTTTAATTCTATATTTTTGTACTTTGCTTTCATCTATATATATGGATCTATTCTATCAGTTACTCCCATATTTGCATCTTGCTCTGTTATTTCAATATATCTAATTTATGATCTTAATTTTCATTTGAAGCAGTACATCCCTTGCTTTGCAAGAACAGGAGTAGAAGGAAATCTTGGGCTTTACTTTGCTGATGACTCCTAGGATGTCATATTGACAACACATCATGGATTTACAATGACGGTTAGCGTAAAACTTGATAAAGATGGTCACTCCTATTTTAATGCGGACCTTTGGAGAAAAGTTTCTAAGTGTTATGAACTGAAAGCTGGCAATAAAATTCTAGTGCGTGCACCACAACCTGGTCTAATTAACATGGATGTTTACTTCCCCAACGTCATCAGCCGATCAAAGTCTGATCGAGGTTATTGTCCTTTCAACTTTCTCCATCCTGTCATATTACTATTTAAGCAACCAATTGATCACTATTTAAGCAACCAATTGTGATATCATATTCTGACTCCGTTCCTAGGTAGTAACAAACTCTATTTACCAAGTTATGCGCACTATATGTTCTTGTGCCATGTTCTGAATAAATAATACCTTTCCACCTTTTAAGCAGGATACGTTGGATGCATAGTGAACGATCTGTATGTTACTAAGTGTACCAAATTTCACTTGAAGGACTTGATGCATATCATAAACTTTGTTGATAATCTGACAGAGATAGCACAACTTATGAACGCTGGATTTTGGATGAGATTAATTAGACCTATGGTGCACACACTGAACAAGACCAATTGTGTGCACAAGGTGTTGGTAAAAAGTCTTATTTTAATGTTGATGCTCATAAACTATGTATATCTTCAACGATATGTTACAATTGTTTTTTATTCTACATGTCAACAGAAATTGCGCCCTGTAGCGTTCCTGGATCGATTTCCCGGCGTGGTCGAATTACACTTGTGCCTGCTAATAACGCCAAAGTGATTGCAAGGTACTGCATTTCCCGCAGAAATGGAACCATTCAAATCAACAAGTTTCCACTTCTCGTGGCAATGCATCCATATTGGAAAATTGAGACACCGTTCTACTCATGTTCTACCAAGGCACATGAGGGCTCTTCCTTTTCATTAACGAGATGCCGAGTCGCTGTGATCAAGTTGCTTCCAGTGGATAGTTGTGGTTGTTGGCCCTCAGCCTCTTAAAATGTGCTAGCTGTTACTATATATGTTAAGTATGTAGATATGGACCATATGGTTGTTGGCCCTTAGCCTCTTAAAATGTGATAGTTGTTACTATGTTAAGTATGTAGGTATGGACCATATGGTTGTCAAAACCGTGTTACAAAGATCCTCCTTTTGTCGAATAGTGTAACCAATATATATATGTTAATCAAATGATGTTACCCAAGTTCATAAATTTTCATCGAAAATATTAGTATCATACACAGTTCATTGAGTTTAAGCATGTGTCCGATGTCTAGAAGGCATTTGCATATTAACTGTCCATATTGCAAATTCACACACATGTTAACATAAGGAAACATATGTGTAACATACTAATCATCGCACTAGAGTACTCGCAGACGGATCTTACACGATACTCCGCCACCATAAGCAACTAGTTCACATTTTTCAAAGTTTTTTGTACACATAAAATCGCACACGAAGTAACTGTATTGACCGTCTGTGTTGTAATTTCTCATCGCAAACAGTTCATCCGAGTTAGCTATTTGCCATGTATCACACACATCTTGTTTACACGACTCGTTTGTGTTCTTTTGGCTCATTGCAAATAGTTCATCCATGTGGACTGTATGCCGCATATCACAAACATCTTGTTAAGTTGAACCGTTTCTGTTGTGTTCCCTAATCGAAAAAAGTTTGTCCGAGTTAGTCGTATGCCGTATATCGCACACACATTGATATGGCTGCCCGTTTCTGTTGTTCTACCTCATCGCAAACAGTTCGAATGGATTAACCGTGTGTCCTGCATCGCACATACATTGTTATGGCTGCCCGTTTATGTTGTTCTTCCTCATCGCAGACCGTTTGAATGGATTAACCATGTGTTCTACATCGCACACACAACTAAAATCTGACCCGTGTTTGATGGCTCCGCCATCGCAAACGCTTGCACCTTTTTGATGGTTTTTTTACACCAGTGTTTGCGATTATTGCATTGCACACAGTTTCGGCAAAGGGTCTCTGATCATAGTGTCGCGTTAGCAGTATCCTGCAGTAGTGATGTGCAAATGAATTAATTGCTACTGAGACAACAACCAAATTCTGAAACATTAGAAGCTATAATTAACTACAACAAAGCTACAAGTTCTTACTCATGTACAATAAATAACAAATTGAACATTTTATGAGGAGGGTAAATATAACTGCAACAGCATAGCGACAGTATTTGGATGACAACAAATTGATACTAACAGGTGTGTACATGCACAAATTTAGTAACATAGAAATAATAGCACTAAGGCCGTCCACTATGTATGCCAAAACTGGTGTAAAGACAAATGTTGCCACATCTCGCACTGGTACCCTGCACTGGCGAGCCGATGCAGCGGAAAAAATATCAAGGACCAGGACTCCGGAGCACCTTGTTGCTCCGATGCTCAGTTCCTTCGTGCCATAAAGATTTAGTATTTTACTGCTTGGCTACTGGGATGTGTGGACCAAAGTCGGCTGCACAAACTGCTGAAGTGGTGCCAAATGATTTTCTAATGGCACCGCTTATGAGATGGCAACAGTTTTAGATACTAGGTACAAACTCTGACACTGTCTTAGGATGCGTTTGGTTGAAGTTGAAGGAAATATGCCCTAGTGACAATAATAAAGTTGTTATTTATATTTCCTTATATCATGATAAATATTTATTATCCATTCTAGAATTGTATTAACCGGAAACTTAGTACATGTGTGAATACATAGACAAAACAGAGTGTCCCTAGTATGCCTCTATTTGACTAGCTCGTTAATCAAAGATGGTTATGTTTCCTGACCATAGACACGTGTTGTCATTTGATGAACGGGGTCACATCATTAGAGAATGATGTGATGGACAAGACCGATCCGTTAGCTTAGCATAATGATCGTTTAGTTTTATTGCTATTACTTTCTTCATGACTTATACATATTCCTCTGACTATGAGATTATGCAACTCCCGAATACCAAAGGAACACCTTGTGTGATATCAAATGTCACAACGTAGCTGGGTGATTATAAATATGCTCTATAGGTGTCTCCGAAGGTGTTTGTTGGGTTGGCATAGATCAAGATTACGATTTGTCACTCCGAGTATCGGAGAGGTATCTCTGGGCCCTCTCGGTAATGCACATCACTATAAGCCTTGCAAGCAACGTGACTAATGAGTTAGTTGCGGGATGATGCATTACAGAACGAGTAAAGAGACTTGCCGGTAACGAGATTGAACTAGGTATGATGATACCGATGATCAAATCTCGGGCAAGTAACATACCGATGACAAAGGGAATAACGTATGTAGTTATTGTGGTTTGACAGATAAAGATCTTCGTAGAATTTGTAGGAACCAATATGAGCATCCAGGTTCCGCTATTGGTTATTGACCGGAGATGTGTCTCGTTCATGTCTACATAGTTCTCGAACCCGTAGGGTCCACACGCTTAACGTTCGATGACGATTTGTATTATGAGTTATGTGTTTTGGTGTCCAAAGTTAGTTCGGAGTCCCAGATGAGATTACGGACATGACAAGGAGCCTCAAAATGGTCGAGAGGTAAAGATTCATATATTGGAAGGTAGTATTCGGACATCGGAATTGTTTCGAGTGGTTCGAGTATTTTACCGGAGTATCAAGGGGTTACGGGAACCCCCCCGGGGAAGTATTGGGCCAACATGGGCCTTAGTGGAGAGAGAGGAGGGCCGCGCCCCCCATGGCAGTCCGAATTGGACTAGGGGAAGGGGCGGCGCCCCCCTTTACCTCTCCCTCTCCCTCTCCTTCCTTTTGCCCTCCGGTAAGGAAGGAAAAGGGGGGGGGGGGCAAATCCTACTAGGAGTGGAGTCCTAGTAGGACTCCCTCCATGGCGCGCCCCTCTTGGCCGGCCGCATCCTCCTCCCCTCCTTTATATAGGGGGGCAGGGGCACCCCATAACACATCAGTTGTTCTCTTAGCCGTGTGCGCTGCCCCCCTCCACAGTTTACTCCTCCGTTCATAGCGTCATAGTGCTTAGGCGAAGCCCTGCGCGAATCACATCACCATTACCGTGACCACGCCATCGTGCTGACGGAGCTCTCCCTCGACCCTCTACTAGATCAAGAGTTCGAGGGACGTCATGGAGCTGAATGTGTGCTGAACTCGGAGGTGCCGCATGTTCGGTACTAGATCGGTTGGATCATGAAGACATTCGACTACATCAACCACGTTAACCTAATGCTTCCGCTTTTGGTCTATGAGGGTACGTGGACACACTCTCCCCCTCTCGTTGCTATGCATCTCCTATATAGATCTTGCATGAGCGTAGGAAAATTTTGAAATTGCATGCTACGTTCCCCAACAGTGGCATCTGAGCCAGGTCTATGCATAGATGATATGCATGAGTAGAACACAAAGAGTTGTGGGCGATGATAGTCATACTGCTTACCACCAACGTCTTTTTTGGATTCGTTGGTATTGTCGGATGAAGCGGCCCGGACCAACATTACATGCCCACGTTCATGAGACCGGTTCTATTGACTTTTTTGCACACAGGTGGCTGGCGGGTGTCTGTTTCTCCAACTTTAGTTGAATCGAATTTGACTACGGCCGTTCCTTGTGAAGGTTAAACAACACACTTGATGAAAAATTGTTGTGGTTTTGATGTGTAGGTAAGAACGATTCTTGCTAGAAGCCCGTAGCAGCCACGAAAAACTTGCAACAACAAAGTAGAGGACGTCTAACTTGTTTTTGCAGGGCATGTTGTGATGTGATATGGTCAAGACATGATGTGATATAAGTTATTGTATGAGATGATCATGTTTTGTAAAAGTTATTGGCAACTGGCAGGAGCCTTATTGTTGTCCCTTTATTGTATGAAATGCAATCGCCATGTAATTGCTTTACTTTATCACTATGCGGTAGCAACAGTTGTAGAAGAAATAATTGGCGAGACGACAACGATGCTACCATGGAGATCAAGGTGTCAAGCCGGGGACGATGGAGATCATGACAGTGCTTTGGAGATGGAGATCAAAAGGCACAAGATGATAATGGCCATATCATGTCACATATTTTGATTGCATGTGATGTTTATCTTTTATGCATCTTATTTTGCTTAGTACGGCGGTAGCATTATAAGATGATTCCTCACTAAATTTCAAGGTATAAGTGTTCTCCCTGAGTATGCACTGTTGCTACAGTTCATCGTGCCAAGACACCACGTGATGATCGTGTGTGTTAAGCTCTATGTTCACATACAACGGGTGCAAGCTAGTTTTGCACATGCAGAATACTCGGGTTAAACTTGACGAGCCTAGCATATGCAGATATGACCTTGGAACACTGAGACCGAAAGGTCGAACGTGAATCATATAGTAGATATGATCAACATAGAGATGTTCACCATTTAAAACTACTGCATCTCACGTGATGATTGGACATGGTTTAGTTGATATGGATCACGTGATCATTTAGATGACTAGAGGGATGTCTATCTAAGTGGGAGTTCTTAAGTAATGTGATTAATTGAACTTTAATTTATCATGAACTTAGTCCTGATAGTTTTTGCATATCTATGTTGTTGTAGATCAATGGCCCGTGCTACCGTTCCCTTGAATTTTACTGCGTTCCTAGAGAAAGCTAAGTTGAAAGATGATGGTAGCAACTACACGGACTGGGTCCATAACTTGAGGATTATCCTCATTGCTGTAGGGAAGAAATTACATCCTGGAAGCACCGCTAGGTGCAAGGCCCGCTGCAGGAGCAACTGCGGACGTTATGAATGTCTGGCAAGCTAAAGCTGATGACTACTCGATAGTTCAGTGTGCCATGCTTTATGGCTTAGAATCGGGACTTCAAAGATGTTTTGAACATCATGGAGCATATGATATGTTCCAGGAGTTGGAGTTAATATTTCAAGCAAATGCCCGAGTTGGGAGATATGAAGTCTCCAACAAGTTCTATAGCTGCAAGATGGAGGAGAATAGTTCTGTCAGTGAACACATACTCAGAATGTCTGGGTACCATAACCACTTGACTCGGCTAGGAGTTAATCTTCCTGATGATAGTGTCATTGATAGAGTTCTTCAATCACTGCCACCAAGCTATAAAGGCTTCGTGATGAACTATAATATGCAAGGGATGGAAAAGACAATTCCCGACCTCTTTGCGATGCTTAAGGCTGTGGAGGTATAAATCAAGAAGGAGCATCAAGTGTTGATGGTTAACAAGACCACTAGTTTCAACAAAAAGGGCAAAGGGAAGAAGGGGAACTTCAAGAAGAATAGCAAGCAAGTTGCAGCTCAAGGGAAGAAGCCCAAGTCTGGACCTAAGCCTGAAACTGAATGCTTCTACTGCAAAGGGACTGGTCACTGAAAGCGGAACTGCCCCAAGTATTTGGCAGATAAGAAGGATGGTAAAGTGAAAGGTATATTTGATATACATGTTATTGATGTGTACCTTACTAATGCTCGTAGTAGTGCCTGGGTATTTGATAGTGGTTCTGTTGCTCATATTTGCAACTCGAAACAGGGGCTACGGATTAAACGAAGATTGGCTAAGGATGAGGTGACGATGCGCGTCGGAAATGGTTCCAAGGTCGATGTGATCTCCGTCGGCACGCTACCTCTATATCTACATTCGAGATTAGTTTTAGACCCGAATAATTGTTATTTGGTGCCACAGTTGAGCATGAACATTATATCTGGAACTTGTTTGATGCAAGACGGTTATTCATTTAAATCAGAGAATAATGGTTGTTTTATTTATATGAGTAATATCTTTTATGGTCATGCAACCTTGATGAGTGGTCTATTTTTGTTGAATCTCGATCATAGTGATACACATATTCATAATATTGAAGCCAAAAGATGCAAAGTTAATAATGATAGTGCAACTTACTTGTGGCACTGCCGTTTAGGTCATATTGGTATAAAACGCATAAAGAAACTCCATGCGGATGGACTTTTGGAATCACATGATTATGAATCACTTGATGCTTGCGAACCATGCCTCATGTGCAAGATGACTAAGACTCCGTTCTCCGGAACAATGGAGTGAACCACTGACTTATTGGAAATAATACATACTGATGTATGCGGTCCGATGAGTGTTGAGGCTCACGGTGGATATCGTTATTTTCTGGCCTTCACAGATGATTTAAGCAGATATGGGTAAGTCTACTTAATGAAACACAAGTCTGAAACATTTGAGAAGTTCAAAGAATTTTAGAGTGAAGTGGAAAATCATCATAACAAGAAAATAAAGTTTCTATGATCTGATCGCGGAGGCGAATATTTGAGTTACGAGTTTGGTCTTCATTTGAAACAATGTGGAATAGTTTCGCAACTCAGGCCACCTGGAACACCACAGCGTAATAGTGTGTCCGAACGTCATAACCGTACTTTATTAGATATGGTGCGATCTATGATGTCTCTTACCGATTTACCACTATTGTTTTGGAGTTATGCTTTAGAGACGGCTGCATTCATGTTAAATAGGGCACCATCTAAATCCGTTGAGATGACACCATATGAACTGTGGTTTGGAAAGAAACCTAAGCTGTCGTTTCTTAAAGTTTGGGGCTGCGATGCTTATGTGAAGAAGCTTCAACCTGATAAGCTCGAACCCAAATCGGAGAAGTGCGTCGTCATAGTATACCAAAAGAAACTTTTGGGTACACCTTCTATCACATATCTGAAGGCAAGATCTTTGTTGCTAAGAATGGATCCTTTCTAGAGAAGGAGTTTCTGTCGAAAGAAGTGAGTGGGAGGAAAGTAGAACTTGATGAGGTAACTGTACCTTCTCCCGAATTGGAAAATGGTTCATCACAGAAATCAGTTCCAGTGATGCCTACGCCAATTAGTGAGGAAGTTAATGATATGATCTTGAAACTTCAGATCAAGTTACTACCGAACTTCATGGGTCAGCCAGAGGACGGTCCGCACCAGAGTGGTATGGTAATACTATTCTGGAAGTCATGTTACTAGACCATGACAAACCTATGAACTATGAGGAAGCGATGATGAGACGAGTTTCCGCGAAATGGCTTGAGGCCATGAAATCTGAGATGGAATCCATGTATGAGAACAAAGTGTGGACTTTGGTTGACTTGCCCGATGATCGGCAAGCCATAGAGAATAAATGGATCTTCAAGAAAAAGACTGACGCTGACGGTAATGTTACTATCTACAAAGATCGACTTGTTGCGAAAGGTTTTCAACAAGTTCAAGGAGTTGACTATGATGAGACTTTCTCACCCGTAGCGTTGCTTAAGTTTGTCTGTATCATGTTAGCAATTGCCGATTTTTGTGATTATGAAATTTGGCAAATGGATGTCAAAACTACATTCCTTAATGGATTTCTCAAAGAAGAGTTGATATGATGCAACCACAAGGTTTTGTCGATCCTAAAGGTGCTAACATAGTGTGCAAGCTCCAGCGATCCATTTATGGACTGGTGCAAGCCTCTCGGAGTTGGAATATATGCTTTGTTAGTGTGATCAAAGCATATGGTTTTATACAGACTTTTGGAGAAGACTGTATTTACGAGAAAGTGGGTGGGAGCTCTGTAGCATTTCTAATATTATATGTGGATGACATATTGTTGATTGGAAATAATACAGAATTTCTGGATAGCATAAAAGGATACTTGAATAAGAATTTTTCAATGAAAGACCTCGGTGAAGCTGCTTATATATTGGGCATCAAGATCTATAGAGATAGATCAAGACTTGGACTTTCACAAAGCACATACCTTGATAAAGTTTTGAAGAAGTTCAAAATGGATCAGTCAAAGAAAGGGTTCTTGCCTGTGTTACAAGGATTGAAGTTGAGCCAGACTCAATGCCCGACCACTGCAGAAGATTGAGAGAAAATGAAAGTCATTCCCTATGCCTCAACCATAGGTTCTATCATGCATGCAATGCTGTGTACCAGACCTGACGTGTGCCTTTCTATAAGTTTAGCAGGGAGGTACCAAACTAATCCAGGAGTGGATCACTGGACAGCGATCAAGAACATCCTGAAATACCTGAAAAGTACTAAGGATATGTTTCTTGTTTATGGAGGTAACAAAGAGCTTGTCTGTCGGTGTGGAACGACACCTATGGGATCACAAGAATCCCTCCTACGGTTGCCGGGGCGCGGGGTTGCGAGAAGAGCAGGGCTAGTAGACAGCACAAGGATCGTCTACCCAGGTTCAGGCCGCGAGGATGCGTAAAACCCTAGTCCTCCTTTGGTGGGGGTATTTCAGAGAGTTCTTGAGCTCTCGAACTAGCTGTGGCGAGTGCGTGGTTCGAAAGAGCCGAATCCTTCTCCAGTATGCCATGGGCCTCTTTTTATAGTCGAAAGGGGCAGCCACAGTGGCACACAGGAGGTGGAAAGGCGTACGGTGCCCTGAGCTTATCGCTTGTATTACAGGACAAGACGCATTTAATGCGTAGCTTAGGTGTCCCCTTGCTTTATTGGGGACGGGGGCGAGGCCCATCCCGTCCGTTGCCGCTCTTCCTCGCTTTGACACGCGCCTTGGCCAGCGATGCGTGTGGCGCCATGTAGGCAGGCAGGCAGCTGAGGTGGCGCGGTGGTGGAGCCTTCACGAAGATCTGCATGCCGCCACGCAGGCGCTCGATGAGTTGGCCTGGGAGCTGCATGTTGCCACGCAGGTTCCTGCCCAGCTGGTTGGGCTGGTAGCTGCATGTGAACGGCGGTGGAAGCTTGGTTGCAGATGGGCCTGGCAGTGGCCCTGCTGGCGACCTTGGTGAGGGCCTTGCCGGGTGGCCTGGCAAGGGTCTCGCCGTGTGGCCCGGCAAGGGTCTTGCCGTGGCGCGCTGTCGTCCCCGGCAAGGGCCTTGCCGAGGGTCTGGTGGCCTTCCTCGGGAAGGATCTTGCCGAGGGTCGTCATCTTCTAATCCTCATCTGATCTTGAATATGTCTTCACAAAGATCTGCATGCCACCACAGAGGTGCCTTCCCGAGCCCTGGCCCCATGTGGACGATGGCGTTGGGGGGCCGTGGGCTCAAGGGTGGCTCGCTCTGTTCGTGTGGTGCGAGCTTCCCCGGCAAGGGTCTTGCCGGGGCTGCTGAGGCCGCCCCGGCAAGGGTCTTGCCGGGGGAACCTGCTTCGTCCCTCTGCTCTTTGTGGTCTTGGCCTTGGCGTTGCTCTGGTTATCTTGGGCTCTGGTCTTACCTTGGCTCACCTCCCCTGTTATGCTTGGCGTGACCGTATGCGCGGCTCCGACTGCCCGTGCACAGGTATAGGGGTACAAAAATGCACCCCTCTTTTTGTACACCGACAGGAGCCCCCGGGCCTGGGCCACACATAAGCGTGAAACGTTGTTGGGCCAGGCCCAAAACATGCGCGGGCAGGCGGGGCAGTTTTTACCGCGGTAGGACTTTTTGCGCATGCTTCCCACGACCCGTGCACGTGTCGCGACGTGGAGGGGTGTGCGTGACGTGGGCGGCATGCGTGGGGCGGTTTCCACACGCATGCGTCATATCACAGTAAAGAGGCGGCTCGCGCCTTCCCCGTAAAAAAGAGGGAGGCGTGGAGGCGCTGCACATTTACTGAATGGGGCCGAGCCACGGTCTTCAAGGCATCCACTCCCCACGATCACGGGGTGGGGCGATGTCGCTTCACCCGTCCCTTCGGTTCTGCACGTCCGCCACGCGTCCTTCATGTGCCTGGGGTGGCAAGCGGTGGAGGCGGGAAACCGGGCTGTCGCTGGTTGGGGCAGCGGGTCGGTCCTGATTCCCTGCGCCTCCGGTGGCTGGATTGGCCGAGCGGGGCGGCCGAGCCCCGACCCCGCCCCTTTATAAAGAGGGGGAAGGGGGGATGGCGTCCCGCATTCTTCTGTCACCTATCTCCTCTTGCTTCTGCTTTTTTCCTTTCACTCGCCATGGAGAAAGGGAACCCGGGTCCCTCGACGGTGGCGGCGAGGGTCGCCGCTCGACAGCGCGTCCCTCCTCCTCCTGAGCCCGTGGCGGTGAAACCGGCCGCGAGGGGAAGGGGGAGGGGGTGAGGCCATGGGCGAGGCCGTGGTAGAGGTCGTAGTGCTCGAGGAAGAGGAGGACGGGGCGGCGCGCCGGCTTCGCCTCCGCCAATGGCGCCTTTCCCGATGGAAGGCCATATCGGAGACCAGCCTCGCGAGTTCTTCATCAGCCTCCACGTCGCCGTCTTCGTCTTCCCGCCCCGTTTGCTCGGAAGATGGAGCGTGACCGGCCCCAATCCCTCAGATTGCACATGAGGGGTTGTGGTAATGGGGGCACGCGGGTCGACGTCGACTTCCCGGCTCCTCGGGTCATGTACCTCCATCGTGGGTGGAAGATGTTCGCTCCCATCCACAGCCTGACGGCGAGGCTCTTCCTCTACTTCAAATTAATGGAGGATGGCCTGCTCTTCGTCAAGGTCTTCGGGGAGTTCGGAACTCACCTGAAGTGCTGCGTGGAGAGCTCCTCCGATGGAGATTCCGACGATGGAAGCTCTTCCTCGAGCGAAAGTGATGAGGAGGACAGCGGGGCAAATGACGGGGATGAGTCCGACTAGGCGTCGGACGCCCCGCGCCTGGGCGGGTGCGGTAGCAGTAGCATCTGCACCTGGTCGCTCCTTCGGGAGAGGTTTGCCGGGGGCGGGGCCAGCTCCTTGAACTTCTCGGGGCCGTCTCCTTGGGCGGCTGGCGTCAGGAGGCTGCGGAAGAGGAAGAGGGCGGGCGGCAAGGCTGTCAACTCGGAGTAAGCGGGCACCGACGCCTTCATCGCGTATTGCCGGTCCTGCCACCTCATCTTCCAGCTCCTTTCCCGGCACCGTCATCACCGGCCCACCCGTGGGCGGCCACCGAGGTGTTCTCTTGGTGCTTTCTGCTGCTCGTAGCTCTCCTAGGCGCCCCTTTTGCCCTTTCGCCTCCTTGACCTGCCTCCTGAGGAGAGGGACAAGAAAGGAATTACGGGCATCTTATCTCTTTTTTAGTTTGTAAGCCTGCGGGCCTTTGTTATATTTAGAACTTGTAATCCCCTTGCTCAAGTTTTTCATTCGGTACGAACTGTACCTGTATGGGATGTTTTTAATGAAAAAGGTATGCTTGACGGGTATTTCGTTCATGGGTAACTCCCGCGACAAGGAGCGAATCCTTGTTATTGTTTAAGGTAAACGTTTTTCGCCCGGCAACAGGCCTTGCCGTCCCCCCACTCCACTCGACCGTTCTCGCGCTCTTGGCGGAGGCAGGGATGAAGTGGGCTTTAGGCTCCTCGTTCTACCTCCTTGCCGCCACGGCTACAACCAAATCTGGACCCAGGAAATAATCCTTAGGTATAGGAAAAAGGGGAGAACGGCAGCCTAGAGATAAAAACGAGGTTTCACATGCCCCAGCCTGTTCCGAAATGCATGATAGAGGATGAAAGACTTATCTGGATCTGCAGTCCCCGGCAACCTTGTCTTGCCGTGGTTGGATCCTTGTGCTTGCAGCCCCCCGGCAACTCGGGTTTGCCGGGGTTGGGACGTCGGTCCATTTCCTTCTTTCCGAGTAGCTCAACAGAAGTGCTCATGTGCTCTGCGAACCAAAGAAGGACAGAAAAGGAACAGATAGACGCGCACTCGACCTCTAGGCTAGGGGTTAGTCGCCGCTAAGCACTATCAACCCTAACCAAGGAAGAGACTCGACCTAGCATGCATGTTATAACTTAGGGCGCGAGCGCTTCATTTATTGATGCTCAGGGTCTGCGCCTGACTTTGTACAAAGGGTCGCATGCCTTGCTGGCAAAGCTTGTACAAAAGGTGGCTTGCCGGGAGGCCCGGCAAGCCGCACCTTATGGGTAAAACTTGCGAAGATGCTCGATGTTCCGGGAGTTGCTTCTTTGGGGCGACATCTTGATCTCCGTAGCGGACTACGCGGGCCGGTGACTTCGCATTACCCGATAAGGGCCTTCCCACTTTGGTGTCAACTTGTTGGAATTCTTGGCCGACTGAACACGCCGAAGAACAAGGTCACCTTCCTCAAAGCTTCGGGCAAGAACCTTGCGGCTATGGTAGCAGCGCAAGGCTTGCTGGTAGCATGCTGCTCTCACAGCCGCCCGAAGACGATGTTCCTCAAGGAGCGTTGCGTCATCTTGGCGCAACTGCTCTTGCTCAAGTTCATCATAAGCAAGCACTCGAGGTGACCCATATATGAGTTCCGTGGGGAGAACTGCTTCTACCCCGTATACCAGGGCAAAAGGTGTCTGGCTGGTGGCTCGATTTGGCGTCGTCCTGATCGACCAAAGAACCGCCGGCAACTCATCAATCCAGCGCCTTCCACTCTTGTGCAGCTTGTCAAAGGTCTTCATTCTCAGGCCTCGCAACACTTCAGCATTTGCCCTCTACACTTGGCCGTTGCTCCGTGGGTGTGCCACGGAAGCAAAACAGACCTTGCTACCAAGGTCTTGAATGTATTGCACGAAGGTGTGGCTTGTGAACTGCGTGCCATTGTCGGTGATGACTCTGTTTGGCAGACCAAAACGGCAGACCAGTCCCTTGAAGAACTTGACGGCTGACTGAGCAGTCATCTTTCTCACTGCTTCCACCTCCAGCCACTTTGTGAACTTGTCGATTGCAATGTACAAGTACTCAAAGCCCCCGACAGCGCGGGGGAAAGGGCCCAGTATATCAAGCATCCAGACCGAGAACGGCCAGGAGAGAGGGATTGTTTGAAGGGCTTGAGCTGGTTGATGAAGCTTCTTGGAATGGAACTGGCACGCTTCACACTTGGTTACTAGTGCCGTCGCATCCTGGAGGGCGGTTGGCCAGAAGAAACCTTGCCGGAATGCCTTCCCGGCAAGGGCCCTCGACCCTATGTGGGAGCCACATATGCCTCCGTATATCTCCGCCAACAGCTCCAGTCCTTCCTCTCGAGGGATGCACTTCAATTTCACACCGTTTGGCCTTCTCCTGTACAGGACGTCATTGACAAACTGGTACAGGGCGGACCGACGGGCTACTTTTTCCACTTCTTCCTGCTCCTCAGGAAGCTCCCCTATTTGGAGGAATCGGATGTTGTGATGCGCCCATGCCAGAGCCTGGGGCTCGACGGCAAGGACCAAAGGCATTTCTTCTGCCATGGGAGCGGATATCTATACGGCCAGGGCTTGATGCCCTGCCGGAGGCAGTTGCTCTTGGGCAAGCTCAGCGTCCGCGGCAGCACCCTTGCCGGCAGCCCCAGGGGGCTCGGTAGGAAAGTACTTGCCGGGACCTGACTTCCTCCGCTTGTTCTGCCCCGTTGATGGCTCGACGGATGGTTGAGTTAACGGGAGCAAAAAGGTACCTGGTTCCACAGGTAGCTTGAATGCAGCATGCTTTGACAGGTAATCGGCGATGTCTTTTTCCTCTCGGGGGATGTGCTCCGCTTGGATACCGTCAAAGCGTTCCTCCATCTTCCTCACCTCATCCATGTAAGCTTCCATCAATGGGCTCTGATAATCCTTGTTGACCTGTCTGACAATGAGCTGCGAGTCACCCCTGACGATGAGCTTCTTAACCCCGAGGTCTGCCGCGATCCTGAGACCGGCGAGCAATCCCTCGTACTGAGCAGTGTTGTTGGTGGACATCTCCCTGGGGAAGTGCATCTGGATCACGTACTTGAGGTGCTCTCCGGTGGGCACGACAAGCAGCACACCGGCACCGGCGCCTTGCAGCGAGAAAGCCTCATCAAAGTACATGATCCAGTCACGGTCTGCTTCCTTGCCGGGGAGAGTGGTCTTCTGGATTTCTTCGTCATGCGTCGAGGTCTATTCTGCAATGAACTCCGCCAATACTCTGCTCTGAATTGTCGAGGTACTTTCAAACTTCAAACCGAAACTTGATATCTCCAAGGCCCAATCCACAATCCTTCCGGTTGCATCTGGGTTATGCAGTATTCGTTGCAACGGGAGGCGGGTGATGATAGTGATCTCGTGGGCTTGGAAGTAATGACACAGCTTTCTCGAGGCCATAAGGAGGCCGAAGAGCAACTTTTGCACACTGGAATACCTCGACCTAGCCCCCTGCAAGAGGGAGCTGACAAAGTAAACCGGGTGCTGCATCTTCTTCTGCACCACCTCACTCGACTGCGCGGGCACTGCCTTGGTGGTATCAGACTCTGCCGGGGGCCGCACCTTGCCAGCACCAGGCCCTGCCGGGGAATCTTTGGCTTGCCATCCACTAGTTCTGCCACCGTCACTGCCTCCTCGTCGACCTCCCTCTGTGCCACCAGTGCAGCGCTGACCACTTGATTCGTCGCCGCCAGATATAGCAGCAACGGCTCTTTTGGTTTTGGCGCAACCAGTATTGGCGTGGAGGAAAGGTATTTCTTCAGATCCTGCAATGCTGCCTCGGCTTCTGGGGTCCACTCCATTGGGCCCGCCTTCTTCAAGATTTTAAAGAAGGGAAGGGCGCGCTCGGCGGACTTGGAGATGAACGGGCTCATGGCGGCAACGCAGCCGGTGAGCCGACGCACATCTTTGATCCACTTGGGCGCCTCAATCTGCTCAATAACCTTAATTTTGTCTGGGTTTGCCTCGATCCCGCGCTGCGACACAAAGAACCCGAGAAGCTTGCCGGATGGAACGCCGAAGACACACTTCTCAGGGTTCAGCTTGAGGTTGATCTTGTGTAGGTTGGCAAATGTCTCTTCCAGATCTTGCACAACAGTTGGCCCGTCCTTGGTTTTGACCACTATGTCATCCATGTATGCCTCCATATTTCTATGGAGCTGAGGTTCAAAACCAATTTGGACTACCCTTGTGAACATTGAGCCAGCACTCTTCAACTCGAAAGGCATCCGTAAAAAGCAATACGTACCACATGGGATGATGAATGCTGTCTTCTTTTCATCCTCTCTTATCATGAAGATCTGGTGGTAGCCTGAGTAGGCGTCGAGGAATGATAACAGATCACACCCGGCTGTGGAGTCAACAATCTGGTTGATGCGCGGCAACGGGAAGGGGTCCTTAGGACAAGCCTTATTGATATCTGTGTAATCAATACACAGTCTGCACTTCCCATTCGCCTTGCGCACCACTACCGGATTGGCCAACCACGTCGGGTGGAGCACTCCTCTCACCAAACCTGCCGCTTCCAACATCCTGATCTCCTCTGTGATGAACTCCTGCCTCTCCAGAGCCTGCTTTCTGACCTTCTGCTTGACGGGCCGCGCATGGGGGCAGACATCTAGGTGGTGCTCAATCACCTCCCTGGGAACACCGGGGATGTCGGATGCTTGCCATGCAAACACGTCGACATTCGCCCGCAGGAAGGTGATGAGCGCGCCTTCCTATTTGTTGTCGAGGGTGGAGCCTATGGTGAAGGCCCCTCCCGTGCCATCCTCTCTGACGGGCACCTTCTTGGTCTGCGGCGGCTCGGCTCTGGATCTCTTGCTCTTGTCGGTACAGCTCTCTGGCACGTCCTCGATGGTAGCACAACACTCCGAGGAGGTGCGCTTGCCGGAGTGGGTGCGAGAGGTCTTGCCGGGCTTCTTCTTCCCTCACGGGCCTTCAGCGGCAGGAGCAGGTGCCTTGACGGCAGCTGCTGCAACTGCTTCCCGGTAGAGTTGGTCGGCGCAGATCAGCGCGTCCTTATTGTCGGAGGGGACGGAGATGATGGTCAATGGCCCGGGCATCTTTAGCATGTTGTAGGCGTAGTGTGACGCCGCCATGAACTTGGCTAGTGCCTGGCGGCCGAGGATCCCATTGTAGGGCAAGGGGATCTCGACCACGTCGAAAATGACCCTCTCCGTCCTGTAGTTCAACTCTCCTCCGAATGTCACGGGCAGCATGACCTTCCCCTTCGGCTAGCTCCTCCCCGGACTGACCCCTCGAAACGTGCCCGTTTCCTCGAGGTCTCCATCAGTGATTTGCAACTTTTTGATCACGACAGGCGAGATTAGGTTCAGGCCGACCCCGTCGTTAACCAACATCTTGTTCACCCTGAGGTTGCGTATCGTTGGTGAGACCAACAATGGAAAACACCCGACCGCGGCAGTGCGGTCAGGGTGGTCCTCCGGGTCAAAGATGAGGGGCATGCTGGACCACTTCAGCGGCTTCTGAGCGTCGAACGATGGCTCTGTTGCTATAACCTCACGCGCCCACTGCTTGAGCTAGCGGTGAGAAGTATGCATCGAGGTGCCGCCATCAACGCACATGGCCTCCGTAGCCTTCTGGAACCCTTGCTCACCAGACTCGTCGTCCTCGTCGTGGTCATCGTCTTCTTGTTTCTTGTCACAGCCCCGAGCGGGCCTCTCTTGCTGGTTGTCCTTGCCGGGGCGGCCTCCTTGGCCGCCACACTTCTTGCCGGATCCCTCAGCACCGTCCTGGTCCTTCTCCTTGTCCCGCCTCTCGTACTCAGCCTTTTTCTTCTCAGCAAGCAGCTCGACTTGTCGGCAGTTCTGGAGGTCATGGCCCTTGGTGCGGTGGATCTTGCGATTGCTTGCGGAGCTTCACGGCTTGTCGGTAGCCGCCAAGGCCGGTGGCGGCGCACCGGCAATCTCCTTGCCAGGGGCGTCTGCCTTGACCTTCTTGCTGGCACCGGTATCGTCGGATCCCTCAACGGCAAGCACGACCTTGCCTTTGCATTTCCTGTTGTGACGCCGACCCTTCTTCATCGGGGTGGCGGCGTCACCATCGGTAGAGTCGGTTTCCGCACCGGCGTCTTCGCTAGGGTACTTCCTTCCCTCTTCAGCCCGGGCGCACCTATCGGCCAGAACGTAGAGCTCGGCCACATCCTTAACTTTGGTCATCGCCAGCTCCTCGCGCGTCTTGCGATTGTGCATGTTCTGGTGAGACGTGCTAATCACAACGGCGGGATGAATGTCGGGGATGTTGTACTGCACCCGGCTAAATCTCTAGATGTACTTGCGCAGGGTCTCCTCTTCCTTCTGGGGAATGATATGCAGATCACTGGCCTGGCCATGAGCTTGGTGGCCTCCTGTGAAGGCACCAACGAACTCATGGCACAGATCCAACCAAGAGGAAATGGAATCCACCGGCAAGTGCATCAACCAAGACATCACATTGGGCTTGAGCGCCAACGGGAAATAGTTGGCAAGCACCTTGTCGTCGCGAGCCCCAGCAGCCTGCATCACGATGGTGTAGATGCTGAGGAACTCGGACGGATGGGTCTTGCCAGTGTACTTCTAACCGACGTCGGGCTTGAACGTGCGGTGGGCCGACCACTGGAACTGCCGCAGCTCACTGGTAAAGGACGGGAAGCCCACCTCATAAGGTAGGCCGCCGGAGCCCCCCAGTGCCGGGTGGTCCATAGCGGATCCCGCCCGCTTGTCCGACTGGCGGCGCGTTTCGCGCCGGCGCTCGACGGTGGTTCGAGCGTCTTCGTGAGCTCGCTCCTGAAGGACCTGGCGCTGGTCGCGGAGGGTCCGCGGGTCGGACGATGCTATGGAGATGTTATCACAAGCGTCGTCGCGATGGGCAGACGCCCGCGGCGGCTGGCGAGGAGGAGGAGAGTGCACCGTGGCCGCAACTCCCCCGATCCTCCTAGCGCCAACATGTGGTGGCTCGGTGGAAAGCCGACCCGAGGGCCCTGCCGGTCGCGGATCGTCTTTGTTTGCGACGGCGACGAAGCTCCGGATGGTGGCCCTCCACTCTTCGAGCTTCTCTGCAGTAGGAGGGAAGTCGAGGAGCAGCTGCGCGCGCGTCAAAGCTTCCGCTGGCGTGGGCGGCGGTGACAGTTGCGTGGATTGCGGCACGCTTCGACTTCTAACTATGTTAGAAGGAGCTCCGTTATGACCCAGCGGCTGCGTGCTATTTTCGCCAGCGCTTCGGCGAGCGTGTTGAACCTCTTCATCTTGCGGATGGCGCACAGGGCTCTTCCCACAGCGGTGCCTAGGGTCACCAACGTGGTGACGCTGCTCGACGCGCGCACCATGGGAAGAGCGCGCGGTGGTCGCCGGTGTCCGTGTCTTGGAGGTCGCTGTGCCGCCTGGAGGTGGCGCAACGACACCCCTGGAGGGCCCCGCGCCGCCTGCGGGGGGGCCGCCTCCGTCTTTGGATCTGGCGACGTGCGGCCGGTCGTCTAGCGCGCGAACGACGCTGCTCGCTAGGCTCTGACTGCATGGGCGATGCTGGTGCTCGTGGACCGCGACCCGGGTCCTGTCCGCGACCAGTCCGCTGCTTGTCCGCACCGGCACGGGCCGTTCGGCTCCCAACGAGCCGATCACCGTGGCCGTCTTCTTCTTAGGAGCCATGGCGACCAAGAACTGCTAGGCTAACTACTAGACCAGATTCTCACAATTGCGCCCCCTACCTGGCGTGCCAAAGATGTTGGTGTGGAACGACACCTATGGGATCACAAGAATCCCTACTACGGTTGCCGGGGCGCGGGGTTGCGAGAAGTGCAGGGTTGGTAGACAGCACAAGGATCGTTTACCCAGGTTCGGGCCGCGAGGATGCGTAAAACCCTAGTCCTCCTTTGGTGGGTGTATTTCAGAGAGTTCTCGAGCTCATGAACTAGCTGTGGCGAGTGCGTGGTTCGAAAGAGCCGAATCCTTCTCCAGTATGCCATGGGCATCCTTTTATAGTCGAAAGGGGCTGCCACAGTGGCAAACAGGAGGTGGAAAGGCATATAGTGCCCTGAGCTTATCGCTCGTATTACAGGACAAGACGCATTTAATGCGTAGCTTAGGTGTCCCCTTGCTTTATTTGGGACAGGGGCGAGGCCTGTCCCGTCCGTCGCCGCTCCTCCTCGCTTCGACACGCGCCTTAGCCACCGATGCGTGCGGCGCCATGTAAACTGGTAGGGCGCTGAGGTGGCGCAGTGGTGGAGCCTTCACGAAGATTTGCATACCGCCATGCAGGCGCTCGATGAGTTGGCCTGGGAGCTGCATGTTGCCACGCAGGTGCCCGCCCAGCTGGTTGGGCTGGCAGCTGCATGTGAACGGTGGTGGAAGCTTGGTCGCCGGTGGGCCTGGCGGAGGCCCTGCTGGCGTCCTTAGTGAGGGTCTTGCCGGGTGGCCCGGCAAGGGTCTCGCCGTGTGTCCCAGCAAGGGTCTTTCTGTGGCACGCTGTCTTCCCCGGCAAGGGCCTTGCCGGGGGTCTTGTGGCCTTCCTCGGCAAGGATCTTGCCGAGGGTCGTCGTCTTGTAATCCTCATCTGATCTTGAATATGTCTTCACAAAGATCTGCATGCCACCACAGAGGTGCATTCCCGAGCCCTAGCCCCACGTGGATGATGGCGTTAGGGGCCGTGGGCTCAAGGGTGGCTCGCTCTGTTGGTGTGGGGCGAGTTGCCCCGGCAAGGGTCTTGTCGGGGCTGCTGAGGCCGCCCCGGCAAGGGTCTTGCCGGGGAAACCTGCTTCGTCCCTCTGCTCTTTTGTGTTCTTGGCCTTGGCGTTGCTCTAGTTATCTTGGGCTCTGGTCTTACCTTGGCTCACCTCCCCTATTCTGCTTGGCGTGACCGTAGGCGCGGCTCCGACTGCCCGTGCATAGGTATAGGGGTACAAAAATGCACCCCTCTTTTTGTACACCGACATTGTCGTAAATGGTTATGTCGATGCAAAGCTTTGACACTGATCCGGATGACTCTAAGTCACAAACCGGATATGTATTTATATGGAATGGTGGAGCTGTAAGTTGGTGAAGTTCCAAGCAGAGCGTCGTGGCGAGATCTACGTGTGAAGCGGAGTACATAGCTGCTTTGGAAGCAGAAAATGAAGGAGTCTGGATGAAGGAGTTCATATCCGATCTATATGTAATACCTAGTGCATCGGGTCCAATGAAAATCTTTTGTGACAATACTGGAGCAATTGCCTTGGTGAAGGAATCCAGATTTCACAAGAGAACTAAACACATCAAGAGATGCTTCATCCGCGATCATGTCAAGGACGGAGACATAGAGATTTGCAAAATACATACTGATTGCTCTCTGACTATAGCGCCGGAAAAGCTCCTGTCTGCTAGGATTACATCGGTATTTCCCCAAAGAGGAAGGGATAATGCAACACAACGATGGTAGGTATTTGTCGGTGTGGAACGACACCTATGGGATCACAAGAATCCCTACTACGGTTGTCAGGGCGCGGGATTGCAAGAAGATCAGGGCTAGTAGACAGCACAAGGATCGTTTACCCAGGTTCGGGCTGCGAGGATGTGTAAAACCCTAGTCCTGCTTTGGTGGGTGTATTTCAGAGAGTGCTTGAGCTCTCGAACTAGCTGTGGTGAGTGCATGGTTCGAAAGAGATGAATCCTTCTCCAGTATGCCATGGGCCTCCTTTTATAGTCAGAAGGGGCTGCCACTGTGGCACACAGGAGGTGGAAAGGCGTACAATGCCCTGAGCTTATCGCTCGTATTATAGGACAAGACGCATTTAATGCGTAGCTTAGGTGTCCCTTGCTTTATCGGGGGCGGGGGCGAGGACCGTCCCGTCCGTCGCCAATCCTCCTCGCTTCGACACGCGCCTTGGCCAGCGATGCGTGCGGTGCCATGTGGGCAGGTAGGCAGCTGAGGTGGCGCGGTGGTGGAGCTTTCACGAAGATCTGCAAGCGCCACGCAGGCGCTCGATGAGTTGGCCTCGAAACTGCATGTTGCCACGCAGGTGCTCGCCCAGCTGGTTGGGCTGGCAGTTGCATGTGAACGGTGGTGGAAGCTTTGGTCGCCGGCGGGCCTGCCGGTGGTCCTGCTGGCATCCTTGGCCTTGCCGGGTGGCCCAGCAAGGGTCTTGCCATGCGGCCCGGCAAGGGTCTTGCCATGGCGCGCTGTCATCCCCGGCAAGGGCCTTGCCGGGGGTCTGGTGGCCTTCCTCGGCAAGGATCTTGCCGAGGATCGTCGTCTTCTAATCCTCATCAGATCTTGAATATGTCTTCACAAAGATCTGCATGCCGCCACAGAGGTGTCTTCCCGAGCCCTGGCCCCACGTGGATGATGGCGTTGGGGATCATGGGCTCAAGGGTGGCTCACTCTGTTGGTGTGGGGCGAGCTGCCCTGGCAAGGGTCTTGCCGAGGCTGCCCTGGCGAGGGTCTTGCCGGCGGAATCTGCTTCGTCCCTTTGCTTGGCGTGACCGTGGGCGCGGCTCCTACTGCCTGCGCACAGGTAAGGGGTACAAAAGCGTGCCCCTCTTTTTGTACACAGACAGTATTTTCCTCAGCCAAGAAACCAAGGTTATCGAACCAGTAGGAGAACCAAGAAACACAATGTAAACAACACCTGCACACAAATAACAACACCTCGCAACCCGACGTGTTAAAGGGGTTGACAATCCCTGTCGGATAACGATGTCAGAAATTTGTAATAGATTGAAATAATAGCTTGCAAATAAAATAAAGTGCAGCAAAGTACTTTTGTATTTTTGGTTTAATAGATCTGAATAGAAAAGGAAAGGAAAAGTAGATCGCAAGCAAATATATGAGGAAGAAGACCCGGGGGTCGTAGGTTTCACTAGTGGCTTCTCTCGAGAAATATAGCAAACAGTGGGTAAACAAATTACTATTGGGAAATTGATAGAACCTCAAATAATTATGACCATATCCAGGCAATGATCATTACATAGGCATCACGTCCAAGATTAGTAGACCGACTCCTGCCTGCATCTACTACTATTACTCCACACATCGACCGCTATCCAGCATGCATCTTGTGTATTAAGTTCATGGAAAAACGGAGTAATGCAATAAGAACGATGACATGATGTAGACAAGATCCGTTTATCTATTGCGTAGATATAGACCCCATATTTTTATCCTTAGCAGCAATGGTACATACGTGTCGGTTCCCTTTCTGTTACTGGGATCAAGCACCATAAGATCGAACCCACTACTGGGCACCTCTTCCCATTGCAAGATAAATAGATCAAGTTGGACAAACAAAACCCAAATATCGGAGAAGAAATACGAGGCTATAAGAGATCATGCACATAAGAGATCAAAGAAACTCAAATAACTTTCATGGATATAAAAAGATATGACAGATCATAAACTCAAAGTTCATCAGATCCCAACAAACACACCGCAAAAAGCGTTACATCATATGGATCTCCAAGAGACCATTGTATTGAGAATTCGGCGAGAGAGAGAAAGCCATCTAGCTACTAACTACGAACCCGAAGGTCTACAAAGAACTACTCACGCATGATCGGAGAGGCACCAATGGAGGTGGTGAACCCCATCTGAGATGGTGTCTAGATTGGATCTGGTTGTTCTGGAATCTGCGGTGGCTGGATGAATATTTCGTCGACTCCCCTAGGGTTCTGGTATTTTTGGGGTATTTATAGAGCAAATAGGCGGTCCGGGGGCACCCGAGGTGGGCACAACCCACCAGGGCGCGCCTGGGCCTCCTGCGCCCTGGTGGGTTGTCCCCTCCTCGGGACTCCCCCCTAGGTGCAACCCGGGCCCAACATCTTCCTTCTGGTCCATAAAAAATCTTCATGAAGTTTCGTGGCATTTGGACTCCGTCTGATATTGATTTTCTGCGATGTAAAAAACATGGAAAAACAGCAACTGGCACTTGGCACTATGTCAATAGGTTAGTACCAAAAAAGATATAAAATGACTATAAAATGATTATAAAACATCCAAGATTGATAATAAAACAACATGGAACAATAAAAAATTATAGATACGTTGGAGACGTATCAGCACCCCCAAGCTTAACTCCTGCTCGTCCTCGAGTAGGTAAGTGATAAAAACAGAATTTTTGATGTGGAGTGCTGCTTATCATGTCATATCATATTATTTTCCTTATAGCATGGACATTTGGACTTTTATGTGATTCAAAGCAATAGTCTAGTTTTGGCATAATAATTTAGATACTCAAGCATATCAACAAGCAACCATGTCTTTCAAAATATCAATGCTCAAATAAGTTATCCATAGCCCATCATGCTCAAACATTGATCCATTCATGAAACACACTCGAATATTAGCTACACCCAATACTTAAGTACGATCATATTGCCTCCTAGTTGGTGATTTTCTAAGAGAAGAGGGAGACTCAAATTCGAAAATAAAAATTGCATAAAGTAAAAGAAAGGCCCTTCGCAGAGGGAAGTAGGGATTTGTAGAGGTGCCAGAGCTCAAAGCAAAACAAATAGAGACAAAAACATTTTGGGAGGTGTATCGATCCCACCAACGAAAACGACTTAGAGTTCCCAAAACTTTCCATGCTATATATGCCATAGGCGGTTCCCAAACAGAAAATAAAGTTTATTCCTTTTTCCACCATACTTTCACTTTCCAGGGCTAACCGTATCCACGGGCGCCCTCCATACCAACACTTTCCAAGGAATTTATTATTTGACAACATAAAGTAAATTCATTTTTGCATTTCCGGACTGGGCATCCCTAAGACCTTTGCCTTACTCTCGTGCAATGACAAGTGAATAAACACTCATCTTGAGAATAACACATCTAGCATGGAAAATATTAGCCACCCGTTACCGTTCCGCGAGCGAAACAAACACACAAAAGAGAAGTTTATTTTGAAAATTAGAGATGGCACATGCAAATTTGCTTAGAACGGCAAAAGAATACCACATATAGGTAGATATAGTGGACTCATGTGGCAAAACTGGTTTCAAAGGATTTTGAAAGGACACGTAGAGGTCATACTTAGTGCAAAATGAAGGCTAGCAAAAAGATTGAGAAGCGACTAACCAAGAAACGAATAATCTCATAAGCAAGCATTAAGCACAATTAACACCTAATAATGCATCACAAGTAGGATATAATTTTCATTGCATGATTATTGACTTTCGTGCATGCATAGGGAATCACCACCAATATTCTTACTAGAGAACAATTACTCATCAACATAACTTTTTTTGACAGAAAGACTGTAAGGGAACCCCTTACAGTATGATTGGTGCAACAAACCCAAATTGCAAGTACCATGCCTTGAACCTGGGTGGGTGGGAAGGCATCCGCCCCTTCCCACCACTAGGCTATGCCTTAGTCTGCTACTCATCAACATAACTCACATATCACATCATCATATCTCAAAACTATTACTAAGAATCAAGTTTATTTTGTACAATGATCTTCATGACATTTTTTATTTTTTATTTATTTATCCTTCTTGGATATCTATCACTTTGGGACAATTTTCATGTGTTGCTTTTCATAAGCTCAAACAAATATATGTGAAGATCATGAGCATAACAAATTTTCTTTCTCTCAAAATAATTTTACTGAAGCAAGAGAGAATTTCTTTTAATTACTAACTCTCAAATAAATCTAAGTGAAGCAAGAGAGTATTTCTTCAAAAATACTAAGCACACCGTGCTCAAAAAGATATAACTGAATCACTAGAGCAAGTTCTATCTCATAAAAGATTTAAGTGAAGCATAGAGATCAAATCTAACAAGTCATGACATAATTTTGGCTCTCTCAAATAGGTGTGTCCAGAAAGGATTGATGACTTAAAACACAAAATAAAACAAGGAAAGACTCATATCATACAAGATGCTCCAAGCAAAACACATATCATGTGACGAATAAAAATATAGTCTCAAGTAAAATACCGATAGTTGTTAGAAGAAAGAGGGGATGCCACTCGGGGGCATCCCCAAGCTTATTTGTTTGATCATTCTTGGATAATATCTTGGGATGCCGGGCATCCCCAAGCTTAGGCTCTTATATCCTTCTTTCATCTATCGTAAGATAACCCAAAACTTGAAAACTTCAATCACACAAAACTCAACAAAACCTTTGTGAGATCCGTTAGTGTAAGAAAAATAAATCACTACTATAAGTGATGTATCAAACCAATTCTTATTTTGTTTTTGTATTATATCTACTGTATTCTAACTTTTCTATGGCAAAAAATCATAAAAGAAAACCATAGAGCCATAAAAATAAGCACACAACACAAAGAAAACAGAATCTACCAAAACAGAACAGTCTGAAGCAAATCTGATTTGTTCAAATACTTATAGAACTCCAAAAATTCTGAAAAAAACTAGGAAAACCTGGGTAATCTGTATATTAATTTACCGCAAAAAGAATTGGCATTTTATCACGTTTTGGTGATTTTTAACAATTATTTTCGTGAGCATAAAGTTTCTGTCTTTTTCAGCAAGATCAAACAACTATCACCCAAGAAGATCCTATTGGTTCTACTTGGCACGAACACTAATCAAAACACAAAAAACACAATCATACGAGTAGCATAATTGTGCTAACACTCAAGAACAGAAATCAAAAAGCAAAATAAATTTTATTCATTGGGTTGCCTCCCAACAAGCGCTATAGTTTTATGCCCTTAGCTAGGCATAAAGTAAGGATCTAAGTTTTGTCATCTTTGTCCAACTCTTCAATCAAACACTTAGAATCCTTCAATGATTTAGCATAAAGACCTTCGATAGCAATACTTCTAGTGGTAAATTTAAAGATTTCATTCTTGCAAAATGGATCTCTTATCACTTCAACAAAATCAGGGTGGATACTAATCATCTTAAGATCTCCTTTATTGCTAGAAGTTGCACCCTTGTTCCTGGATCTCCTACTCTTTACGGGAGTTTCCTCAATAATTTTAGTGGTAGTAAAAGTCGTGCTTAGGTTACTAAAGATTTCTTCCAATTTATCGATCGGAGACGGACTTTCTTCTATTCTTTCATGGATTATGGTACCCCTCTCTTTTAAAAACTTGAAAATATCGCCCTCTTTTGACCCAAGATTAGTAGCAAAATTATGCATCTTTCTATGTATAATTTCCACATGATCTTCGGTGAGCATTTTCTTTTCAATAACATCTAATCTTTCCATAACATGCTCAAGAGTCAAAATTGTTTCATTAACCATAAGAGGTGGTGAGCCCACTAAATCTCCCATAGAATTAAGAGCATCAAAAGGAGGACTCATTGAGAAATTGCCACCGGTAATCGTATCAAGGACGAATCTATACCAAGTGGTGTTGCCAACATAAAAAAATGCAGAAGCACAACGATAGATTGCTTACAGATAGATCTATTATGAGCATTGAAAATTCTATACCAAGCATCTTTTAAATTTTCTCCTCCCTATGTTTAAAGTTGAGGACTTCTTCCTCGGGAGTGCAAGCAATAGAGGAAGAACTATCCGTAAAGGCAAACAAGAATGAACACAGAAACAGATCCAACAAGAAAACGACGAACGGAAAAGAGAGGCAAATAAAATAGAAAATTTTGTGAAGTGGGGGAGAAGAAAACGAGAGGCAAATGGAAAATAATGTAAATTGCGAGGAGATGAGATTGGTGATTAGGAACCTGGTTATGTTGAAGATCCTCCCCAGCAACGGTGCCAAAAATTCCTTTTGATTGCTCTCTGACTATAGCGCCAGAAAAGCTCCTGCCGGCTAGGACTATGTCGGTATTTCCCCAAAGAGGAAGGTATGATGCAGCACAACGGTAGTAGGTATTTCCCTCAGTGAAGAAACCAAGGTTATCGAACCAGTAGGAGAACCAAGAAACACAACGTAAACATCACCTGCACACAAATAACAACACCTCGCAACCCGACGTGTTAAATGGGTTGTCAATCCCTTTCAGGTAACGATGCCAGAAATTTGTAATAGATTGAAATAATAGATCGCAAATAAAATAAAGTGCAACAAAGTATTTTTGTATTTTTGGTTTAATAGATCTGAATAAAAATGCAAAGGAAAAGTAGATCAGTCATCATATGCATATCATATTTATTTGCATTTTGGTTTTGATCCTAGAAATTCTAAGCAACTCAAGGACCCACGGAGAGAGTTGGGGATTTCATTCCTTTTTCATATTTGAATTCTTCTCAAATATTGAAAAGGGGATCATTTTGGTTTTAATAATTTTCTCTCTGAAAATATTTCGAATATAAAAATAAAAGATATGAGATAATATGAATTCTCCAAAATAAAGAAATATTGGAGGAAAAATATTTAAAATCAAATAAATATTTTATTTGGATTTTTATTGCTATTTTATTCGAATTAGAAAAATATGCATTTTTCAAAAATTTCTTTTTAGGCCAGAAAAATGTTCACTTTGTTCTAAATATTTTATTTAGATGTTGAAAATTGTTTTTGGCATTTTTAGATTTTTTTATATTTATTTAGGATATTTCATTTTCGACGGAATATAAAAAAGTTCTCGGATGAAGGCCCAGTAGGCCCATTCTTGGGCCGCCGCCTTCCCTTCTCGCCCATGATGCCCTCACCGGACACCCAAGGGAGTCTGAGATCGCCACGCCACGCCGCCGACGCCCCCCCCAAGTCGGACCGCCCTCCCCGAGGCTATTTAAGCCGCCGCCCGACCCTTGCCTCGTCCCGCCCGTCGCCGCCAACCACCGCCGCCATGACCACCGCCGCGCTGCTGCTTTGCGCTGCCTCCTTGCCGTCGCTGCCCGCCCGCATCGTCGCCTCGTCTCGCGCCGCCGCCCATGAGCGCCGCCGCCTCGCCGCCATGAAGCCCAGCCCGAACCGCCTCGCCGTCCGCCGCCGTTGACCATGCCGGCCCGCCGGTTTTCTTCGGTTAACCAGTAAAACCGCAAAGCCGCCGCCGTGCTTTTTTTAAAAAAAAACCTAGATCGGTTTTTTCCAGATCAGTTCAGTTTTCTTCCGATTAGGTTACTTTGCGATTCGTTCATTCGTTCGTTTCCCTCTGTTAGTGGACATTCTCGCCGTAGTCTTTTTATTTTTTTTATTTTTGGCCAGGGACCTATCTGTGATTATTTTTATCGTAGATTATCCCCTGATCTTCAAACCATCGCCACTTTTTAACCATTCGTCCAAACCCAGTGAAACCAATGCCAAAATCTTCATCTCGAGCCTCTCTTTCTGGTTAATCAACCTGAACATGGTTTTGACAATTTAAAATTTAGTTCCAAGCAGATTTTAATACGAAGTTCTTTTGACTGTAGCTTCAGTTCCGTAGCTCCAATTTGATAGATTCATTTTGCAAATCGAAGCTCTTTAGTTGGACTTTTAGATTTGGATCTTCTTATTTGAGTTTTACCCTTGCATCTATGCTTGAGTGCTTATGTATGCTATTGTTTGTTTGCGATAGAATTCTTGGAGTGCGAAGCGTGCTACTACGAGTCTCTAGGTTTTGCGGATCGTCAGCAAGGCAAGTAACACATTGGTCATACTCTATTCATACCCAATTTTTATGCATTAGTTACAATCCTCAAACACTTCATGATTAGGATGTGATTAACTTGTGGGTGTTGGGAAGTAGATGATGAGGTAGAACCTATTGCCCTTTTATTATCAAACCCTTGGGAGTTACTTCTACGTTATGCTTATTACCGCTATGCTATGCTTGTAGACGTGGTTTAGCTTGAGTGATCCATGACAGATGTGAGATTTTTGATTAATGGTTAACTTAAGGTGGCTACTTAAATACACATCTTGGTGGATTGGTTGCGGGGCACCTAGAGATATACCAGTGCTGTCCTTTGGTTCGCCACCCAGGCTCAAAGGGATCATAAAATTATTCATCCTAGAAACTTTCGTGTGCAGCCACAAGCTATTATGGGCTCTAGCATAGTTGAGTATGTTGCATGACCTCTTTCAGTGGTGGGCTAGCAGATGTAGGGGAAAGTAGGTGTAACTGTCCACCCAAAGTAAAGAGTTATTGTTTCTGAAAGACTGTGTCTCGATCATCCGTTTCTCAAACACCATGTAGTGCGAGAAATTCAACGGAGGAGATCGAGTCTTGTGGGGAAAAGTGCACAAACCTCTGCAGAGTGTAAAAACTAATCATGGTTAGCCGTGTCCCCGGTTATGGACATCTTGAGTATCTAGTTCTTGGATTATCATGTTGATCTCATCACTCTAAACTAATTTGTTGGGTTATTAATTACTTTTTAATTGGGATTGAGATGGGGGTACCATTCTCAATGTTTATCAACTACCATGAAAGTTAAATAAAATATATTCCTTTGATGTAGGAAAAAATTGGCTTTTCGCAAAACATTATAACCATAGAGCCTCCTCTAGCCATATATGCGTGTAGTGATATCATTTATTCTGTTCATTGCTCTACTGGGTTATATTGCCAGCATATTCCATGTGCTGGCCCGTTTCGGGCTACAACATATCATGTTGCAGACTTTTTAGACAATGAGTAAGGTGCGCTAGGTCGTTGTCGTGTAGTCAGCTATGCCGTTGGAGTTGATGGACTCCCTTTATCTTCCAAGCCTTCCGATGTTATCTTATTTAGATGACATTAAGCCATATTATTGTAATAAGCTCTCTTTTGAGACATTCAATGTAATAAGTGTATGATTGCACTCTGTTATAAATCCTTTAAGTACTGTGTGTGTCAGCATTACCGATCCAGGGATGACACTTAAGCACAGAGATTTGACCGTTTGAGGTCGGATCGCTGCAAGATGGTATCAGAGCACACGCTGATTGTAGGACACGACCACTAAGATAAGCCATAGGTCACTTTTCTCTACTCATTTCTGACTCCTCCCCATTTTCCACTCTATAGGATGGCAGACTCAAGGAACAAGTTTGTACAACCGGATGAAGACACATATTTTGGACGGCACTTGAAGGAAGTCACTAGCTACCTGAACATAGGAATACCAAGCTTCACCGGGACCTACACCGCCACTTTACCAGAAGAGGAGCGTTGGATGATTCGAGTTCAAGTTCGGGAAGGACATTCCATGATCCTTGAACCCATAGAGTTTTCCTTTGATGCACCAACCTGGAGTCTAGGAAAGAGCATGGCAGCCCACATCGCCATGGGATGCATCGGCGAAGTTTATCACAAGGATCTTAAGGACACCATCTACCAGATATGTGGGCGCCGAGATGAGCAATGGGAGATGATCAGTACTAGGAGGGACAAGTCCATTGCAGCTTTCATCCAGGAGTTAAACCAGCACATTCGTCGCTAGGAGAACCAAATGTGCGCAAGCATGATAGACCTGAAGAAGGTGTTGACCAGGAACATGGAGCTTGAAGAGGAACTCAAATATACACGCGATGGATATGAGGAGGAAATCACAATACTAGTGGAGAAGAATGACGACCTGACAAGGAAGCTAGGAGTGTTCATGGGAGACCCCGCGCCAGGAGGAGATGACGGCCCTTCCGAGGACATTCGTTCTGAAGAGTACATCATCATCGACGACACCAACTCCGACCCCGACAGTAGTGATGATGATTATGAAGACGAAGCTGGAGCGGATATCATTGAGTCTTCCACCGATCAAAACTTCTAGTCGACCACCATATTATCATTAGTATTCCCCATGTAAATAGTAGTAGCCCGAGCACTCTAACGATAGTTAGATCAATTGTATGCTCTTGTTTGAATTGATTTGGTGTGATATGAATGTGTTTATCTCATGTGCATATGGGTAGTGCTTTCTCACTAGACCTCATTTTATTCTATTCTCTCCCCTCTAAACCCATCAGATGCCTATGAGACGTGACCCTGGATTTGTCTTCCCACTGGAGCTCACTTAGTTGATCCAACAGCAGAATGCCTTGATGCAGTTACTAGTACAGAACCAAGGCAACAACAACCCACCGCCACCACCTCCAGTTGACAACTTAGCCCGTTTTCTGAGGTTGCAGCCGCCGGTGTTTTCCAGTAGCACTGAGCCAATAGTTGCTGATGATTGGCTACGTAGGATTGGAAGGGAGTTGACCACCGCATGTTGCATAGATGTTGAGGGGGTGCGTTTTACCGCACATCAATTGGATGGACCCGCAGCCTCATGGTGGGAGAATTACACAACCACTTTCCCTATAGCCAATGTCACTTGGGAGCAGTTTCAGCAAGCATTCCGCACAACACATGTCTCAACTGGAGCTATGAGCATGAAGAAGCGTGAGTTTCGCAACTTACGCCAGGGAAACCGTATTGTGGGGCAGTACGTGGATGAGTTCAACAAGTTAGCCCGCTATGCCCCAAATGATGTGGCCACAGATGCCGCGAAGCAGGAGAAGTTTATGGAAGGGTTGAATGATGAGATGAGTATGCAGTTAATGGTGGCAACATTTAACAACTACCAGGAGTTGGTAGACAAGGCTCTTATGATTGAAGGGAAGCAGCAGCAGATTGAGAGCCGCAAGAGGAAGTATGGAGAAGGAAGTACAATTCAGGAGCTCAGCTGAATCCTCGTTTTACCCCGAACTCGGGGGGATATACCCATAACCATGGAGGCCATACGCATAATGGAGGAAGTTCGCATAACCATAGTGGCCCCAAGAATGGAAATGGGAATGGAGCAGACAGCAACCAGAACCGCTCTAACCCAGCCACACCCACCAAGAAGGACCAAAGTCACATTTACTTGTTACAAGTGCGGGAAGACTGGACACTATGCCAATGAGTGTCCTGAAGCAAAGAATGGAAATGGCAATGGAAGCTCTGGGAAGAAGCCCAACCCTTTCAATAGGGGACAAGTGAACCACCTTTACGTGGAGGAGGTTGAAGAGCAGCCAGATGTAGTTATAGGTAAGTTTTTGGTTAAGTCATTTACTGCAATCGTTCTTTTTTATACTGGTGCATCGCATTCATACATTTCAAGGGGATTTGTGGATAAGTATAAGTTGCCCACCAAATTTCTTAGGACACCCATGTTGGTAAGCTCGCCAGGAGTGGAGTATACGGCAAGCCAAGGATGTTTTTAGATGCCAGTGACCATAGGTAGGCATGTTTTCCTCTCAGACTTAATAATTATGGAGTCACAAGGATTGGATGTGATACTAGGAATGGATTGGCTATCGATGTATGGAGGAAACATCGATTGCGCCAGTAAGTCAATTCTGCTCACCACCCCGGAGGGAAAAAGGATCAAGTATGTATCCCGGCATGAGCCGAGGAGGACCCAAGTAAATTCTCTCACGGGGGTTGTACAGGAGGAAGTGCCTGTAGTGAAGGATCACCCGGATGTATTTCTAGAGGAATTACCAGGCATGGCGCCGGACCGAGACATTGAGTTTTTGATAGAGCTGTTACCAGGCACCAGACCGATATTAAAGAGACCATACCGGATGCCCGCAAATGATCTGGAGGAGATTAAGAAGCAGATCAAAGAGTTATTGGAGAAAGGATACATTCAACGAAGTTCGTCACCGTGGGGAGCCCAGTGCTCTTGGTTGAGAAGAAGGATGGATCGTTGAGAATGGTTGTTGATTATCATGCATTGAATGAGGTGACGATCAGGAACAAGTACCCACTGCCGATGATCAATGATTTGTTTGACCAGCTACAAGGAGCTAAAATATTCTCCAAGATCGATCTGCGATCAGGATAATACCAGCTGAAGATCCGAGAACAGGATATACCTAAGACAGCTTTCACCACAAGGTACGGGCTATATGAGTATACGGTTATGTCATTCGGACTGACTAACGCCCCAGCCTATTTCATGAGTATGATGAATAAGGTGTTCATGGAGTTCTTGGATAAGTTTGTCGTGGTGTTCATTGATGATATTTTGGTGTACTCGAAGAATGAAGAGCAACACAAGGAGCATTTGCGTTTAGTTCTCGAGAAGCTCAGGGAACACCAGTTGTATGCCAAGTTCAGCAAGTGTGAGTTTTTGTTGAAGGAAGTTGGATTTCTTGGCCATGTTATATCAGGAGAAGGTATAGCAGTGGATCCTACCAAAGTTCAGTCTGTCACTGAGTGGTTGGCACCCACCTCAGTTGGAGAGATCCGCAGTTTTCTTGGACTCGCGGGATATTATCGGAGATTCATTGAGAATTTTTCTAAGATTGCGAAGCCCATGGCGGAGTTGTTGAAGAAAGACACCAAGTTCAAATGGACAGATGAATGTGAGGCAAGTTTTTAGGAGTTGAAGAAATGATTGGTTACAGCCCCAGTGCTGATTCTGCCGGATATACGTAAGCATTTCCAAGTGTATTGCGACGCTTCTCACTTAGGACTTGGAGGTGTACTTATGCAAGACGGAAGAGTGGTTTCATATGCCTCACGTCAACTTCGACCGCATGAGTTGAATTATGCCACACATGATTTGGAGTTAGCAGCCGTAGTTCATGCGCTCAAGACCTGGAGAAATTTTCTTATTGGAAATC
Organism: Aegilops longissima; assembly: GCA_021605205.1. Taxonomy (NCBI): domain Eukaryota; kingdom Viridiplantae; phylum Streptophyta; class Magnoliopsida; order Poales; family Poaceae; genus Aegilops; species Aegilops longissima. The sequence goes on from CM038680.1 coordinate 111,895,538, forward strand.
GTTGTGATGTGTACACGGATCACAAGAGTTTGAAGTACATTTTCACTCAGAAGGAGCTGAATCTTAGGAAAAGGAGATGGTTGGAGCTTATAAAGGATTGTGACATGAAGTTGCATTATCATCCAGGCAAGGCCAATGTCGTAGCAGACGCGTTGAGCCGGAAGAGTTATTCCAATACCCTCGAAAGCTGGGAGTTACCAAAGGAGTTAGCCGAAGATCTCAGGGAGCTACGTTTGTAGATAGTCCCTAGAGGTTTTGTCGCAGCAATGGAGGTTCAGTCAACATTAATGGGAAAGATTCAAGAGGCTCAGAAGGATGATAAGGAGATTGCTGAGATAAAGGAGAAGATGAGCAAAGGAAAAGCCAAATGTTTTCGTGAGGATGAGCACGACACTTTGTGGTTTGGGGACCATGTTTATGTGCCCAATAATGCAGAGATCAGGAAGTTAATACTACATGAAGCTCATGACTCGCCATACTCGATACACCCCGGAAACACCAAGATGTATTTGGATTTGAAGGAGTGTTTCTGGTGGACTGGTATGAAGAAGGATATTTGCCGAGTATGTAGCCGTATGTGATGTATGTCAGAGAGTGAAGGTAGAACATCAGAAGCCAGCTGGATTACTGCAGCCTATGCTGATACCCGAATGGAAGTGGGATAAGCTTGGCATGGATTTTATCACTGGATTACTGTAACGCCCCCGATGCGGCTATATATCCCACGTGTCGAGGCACGACTTAGAGGCATAACCGCATTGAAAGCAATGTCGCAAGTGAGGTAATCTTCACACAACCCATGTAATAATTAAGGGAAAGATACATAGTTGGCTTACAGTCGCCACTTCACACAGTACATAAATAAACATACATCATTCAAAGTACACTCAAGGTCCGACTACGGAACCAAAATAAAGAAGATACCCCAAAAGCTAACACAGATCCCCGAATCGTCCCAACTGGGCACCACTACTGATCATCTGGAAACGAAACATAGTAACGACCACGTTCCTCGTCGAACTCCCACTTGAGCTCGGTGGAATCACCTGCACTGGCCTCATCGGAACCTGCAACTGTTTTGGAAGTATCTGTGAGTCACGGGGACTCAGCAATCTCACACCCGCGAGATCAAGACTATTTAAGCTTTAGGAAGGACATAGTAGTAAAGTGTAGCTGCAGCAAGCGACTAGCATATTTGGTGGCTACTTCGCAAAAGAGAGCGAGAAGAGAAGCAAAGCACGGTCGTGAAACTAGTAGTGATCAAGAAGTGATCCTGAACTACTTACGTCAGACATAACTCCAACACCGTGTTCACTTCCCGGACTCCGCCGAGAAGAGACCATCACGGTTACACACGCGGTTGATGTGTATTTTATTGAGGTCCACTTTAGATTATCTACAACCGGACATTAACAAATTCCCATCTGCCTCATAACCGCGGGCACGGCTTTCGAAAGATATTACCCTGCAGGGGTGTCCCAACTTAGCCCATTATAAGCTCTCACGGTCAACGAAGGATTATTCCTTCTACCGGGAAGACCCGATCAATCTCGGAATCCCGGACTACAAGACATTTCGACAGCAATAAAACAAGACCAGCAAAGCCGCCCGATTGTGCCGACAAATCCCGATAGGAGCTGCACATATCTCGTTCTCAGGGCACATCCGGATGAGCAGTCCATACAACTAAAACCAAACCTCAAGTTGCCTTGAGGCTACACAACACTCTAGTTCGGGCCAGCACTCGAAGGAGCACTGGTCCGGGGGTTAAAATAAAGATGACCCTCGGGCTCGCGAAAACCGGGGAAAAGGCTTAGGTGGCAAATGGTAAAACCAAAGTTGGGCCTTGCTGGGCGAGTCTTATTCAAAGCGAACTGTCAAGGGGTCCCATAAATCACCCAACCGTGTAAGGAGCATAAAATCAAGGAACATAACACCGGTATGGCGGAAACTAGGGTGGCAAGAGTGGAACAAAACACGGGCATAAGGCCGAGCCTTCCACCCTTTACCAAGTATATAGATGTATTATTTATAGCAGATATATATTGTGATATCCCCAACAAGTAAACATGTTCCAAAAGGAACAACATCTCCATGTTCAACAAGGAACAAACTTCAGCTTCACTGCAACTAGCAGCGCTATAAGAGGGCTGAGCAAAGCGGTAACATAGCCAATCAACGGTTTGCTAGGAAAGGATGGTTAGGGGCTGACATGGCAATATGGGTGGCATGATATAGCAAGTGGTAGGCATCGCAGCATAGGCATAGCAAAAGAGCGAGCAACTAGCATAGCAAAGATAGAAGTGATTTGAGGGTATGGTCATCTTACGCAATGTTCTCGAGTTGTCGAAAGCTTGATCCTCGAAAGCGTTCTCAACAGGCTCCTCGTTCACGTACTCGTCTCCGACTCTACCCAAAGCAACAACACAAACAAAGGAACCACAATAAATCACGGTGCAATGCACAATCAACATGATGCAAAACATGACATGATATGCGAGATGCGATATGCCATGCGTATGTGCGCTCCGGAAGGTAAATGATGAACCAGGCATCAACTTGGTAAACCAAGCATGCCACTGGAAAGATGAGATGATTTCGGTTGAAATCGATATAAAGATCACCGGAAACGGATGCACGGTTTGGAAATGGCAAGCAAAACAAGAATGGCGCAAAACTGCCATTACAGCATGATGCCACTTAGCAAGCAACAATTAATTAAGCTACTGCACCCAAACGTAACAACAAAGCACATGTCAGTGATCTACACATGATGCTCGACAAAAGATGAGCACTGAGCTACGGCTAGTTCACATCATAACATGTTCAAACAAGCATGGCAAAAGTGCTCAAAGTAACAGGCTGGACATGGCAAAACAGTAACAGGTTGCAATGTTCAGAGCATCAAAACTACATGCTACAGGAACTTAAAATAGCAAAACATGGCATGGCATGAATCTACTCAAAGCCTAGAACAAAAGTCCCTTACTGACCATAAGCCAAAAAGGACTAGAAAATATAGTAACACTCATGTCAATATTGAAAGTCTCGTTAACAGATTCAGCAACTAGACATGTCAAAAACTGATAACGAGATGGCATGTTAACAAGCTCAATGCACTCACTACAGAGCCTCAAATAATAAACTAAGCATACATACATCAAGAAGACATGACATAGAAGACATCCATGGCAAGAACACTAACATAGCATATATAGATCAACCACAACAAGCTAGGCAAAATTGAATAACACGTATACAATCTGCCAGGAATCATTTGGTAGCAAAAGTAGAGCTCGATTGACTCAAGCTATGGCATCCCATAATTGCAAACAAAGGCATGTATGGATAGAACAAGTCATGCTTTACAAAACACCCTTACTGAAGTATCTCAAAATATGCATAGATCTCTCGGTATCAACAAGCAAACATGGCATCAAAATCAGCTAAAACAGGGCTGAAATCAGCAACAACAGGACACCTACTTTGCATGCTTGTGCTAGTCACCACATAGATCACAAAAATACATGGCATATACCACTGAAAAGATGACATGGCATTTTACAAAACTCATGTAGGACTCAAATTCATAGGATGCACATATTAATCATAGCAAAAATAACAAAAGTGCAACTCCTGATAAAAATCAGAAACTATCAGCACCTTGCACTCTTCCAACAGCATTTCGGGCATCAAGATGAGCTCAAATGAAAATGATGCAATGGAATTGATCCGCGAATTTGGACGGGAGGGGTTTGCTTAAATAGGCATAGAGGGAGCTAGGAGAGTCCAAATGAGGTGTAGTTTTCGCCCACACGATCGTGATCGAACGACGGAGAGCATGGAGGTGACTTAGATGGGTTATTGGGCTGTTTTGAAAGGGTGTTGGGCTGCAACTTAAAAGAGGCCTTGCGAAGGTGCGGTTAACCGTTGGAGTACCAAACGAGCTCCAAATGACCCGAAACTTGACCGGTGGTCTCCGGGTGTTATACCAAGGCCACTAGACAAACCTCGGTCCATTTCGAGGCGGTTTAATACCCGCACGGAAAAAGCGTAAAAAGGACCGCCGGGGAGATAGGAGTGCGGATTGCAAAAGCGGACAACGGGAAAAATGCTCGGAATCATGAGGCGAACACGTATGCAAATCGATGCACATGATGACATAATATAAAATGCATGTCATGGACAAAATGCAAAAGGAGAAAACCCAACCACGGAGGAATATCATATATCAATGCGAAAATGGCAAGAGTCGGAGTTACAAATGTGGAAAGTTACTTCGGGTGTTACAACACTCCACCACTACAAGAGGATCTCGTCCGAGATCTAGGACTGAAAGAACTCCGGATACTCGAGCGGAGGTGATCCTCGCGCTCGGTAGCTTCTCGGTCGGAATGGTGTGACCACTTCACTTTCAGAATTTGATTGACTTGTTGCGAGTCTTGCGCTCGGTTTCTTCAAGAATAGCAGCGGGTGCTCATGGTAGAGAGATCTTCTTGAAGGTCAATCTCTTGAAGTTGATAGTGCGTTCAGAGTCTTGAAGCACTTGCGAAGCTGTGACACGTGGAACACATCGTGCACATTTGCAAAGTTGGATGGAAGCTCAAGTTGATAGGCGAGATCGCCTCTTTTCCCAATGATCTTGAAAGGACCCACGTATCTAGGGGCAAGCTTCCTTTGATACGGGCGGCGAGTGCCTTTCATTGGAGACGCGGAGGTAGACATGGTCTCCGATTTCAAAAGTCACATCACGGTGCTTATCATCATAATAGCTCTTACGGCGCGATTATGCGGCTTTGAGATTCTCACGAATGACTTGGCACATTTCTTACGCTACGTGATCAAGTCATTGCCAAGAAGTTGGCGTTCACTGTCTCGAGACCAATTGAGAGGAGTCGGCACTTTACGCCATAGAGAATTTCGAATGGGGCCTTGCCGAACTCGCTTGGAAGCTGTTGTTGTAAGAGAACTTCGGCATAAGGAAGACAATCTTCCCACTTCATACGAAAGAAATGACACAAGCCACGAGCATATCTTCAAGGATTTGATTTACTCGCTCGACTTGGCCACTTGTTTGAGGATGGAAAGCTGTCTTTGAAGCGAATGTTGGTGCCCATGGCCTTCGAAAAGAATCCCGAACTTGGAGGTAAAGATGCTGCCACGGTCAGAAGAGATCACTTGTGGAATGCCGTGCAAGGAGACAATTACGGAGGTGTAAAGCTCGCCAGCCGAGCTGCGTGATGGATTCTTTGATAGGAAGAAAATGAGCCACTTTAGTAAGCTTGTCAATGACAACAAAGATAGCATCATTTCCACGCTTGGACTTTGGAAAGCCGATCCACGAAGTCCATTTCAATGTGATCAAACTTCCATTCAGGAATAGCAAGAGGTTGGAGGAGACCAGCTGGTCTTTGGTGTTCCTTTCACTCTTCTGCAGACATCACATTCATTCACGAATTGAGCAATTTCTCGCTTCATTCGAGTCCACCAATATGACTGCTTGAGGTCATGGTACATCTTCGTACTACCGGGATGAATGGATAGAAGCGAATTGTGAGCCTCGTTCATAATGACTTTTCGCAGATCACCCTTAGGAACCACAATCCGGTCCTCAAAGAACAGAGTGTCTTTGTCATCAGCGGAAGCACTTGTACTTGAAATGCCCTTGTCAATACCACGTTTCACTTTCTTCACCATGGTATCCGAAGTTGAGCCTCACGAATCTGATCTTCCAAAGTAGGAGAGACTATGAGGTTGGCAAGAAAGCCTTGAGGAACAACTTGAAGATTCAGCTTGCGGAAAGATTCACAGAGATCCGGTGAAAGGGCTTGAGGATTAGGCATTGCGATAAGCTTTCCTGCTCAAAGCATCTGCAATGACATTGGCTTTGCCGGAGTATACTCAATACTTGGGTTGTACTCTTGAATCATTTCAACCCATCGAGTCTGCACTGAGGTTGAGGTTAGGCTGAGTGAAGATGTACTTGAGACTCTTGTGATCAGTGAAAATGTCCACTTTCCTTCCCAACAAGAGATGTCTCCACGTTATCAATGCATGGACAACTGCCGCCAACTCAAGATCGTGAGTGGGGTAGTTCTTCTCGTTGGGCTTCAACTGGCGAGAGGTATAAGCCACAACTCTTTTCTCTTGCATTAACACAGCACCGAGACCTTGAAGAGAAGCATCACGAAAACTTCATAAGGCTTGGATTCATCGGGAGGAGTCGAGCAGGGAGCTGTGACGAGTTTCTCTTTGAGGGTATTGAAAGCAACGTCACACTCGGGAGACGGACATACTTCACCGCTTCGGAGAAGGTTGGAAAGAGGCTTTGCAATCTTGGAGAAGTTCTCAACGAATCTTGACAATAGCTTGCAAGACCAAGAAAGCTGCGGAGCTGCTTGACATTCGAGGAGGTTCCCAATTCACAATTGCGGACACCTTCTCGGGATCAACAGCGATGCCCTTGGCAGAGATGATATGACCAAGATAAAGCACTTCATCAAGCCAGAATTCACATTTGGAGAACTTAGCATAGAATTGATACTCTCGAGCTTGTCTAGCACCAATCGCAAATGTATGGCATGATCCTTCTTATTCTTGGAGAAGACCAAAATATCATCAAGATAGACCAAGGCGAATTCATTGGTGTAGGGATTGAATATGAAGTTCATCATCGAGAGAAAGTTGGAGGAGCATTGGCGAGGCGAAAGACATGACAAGTATATTCATAAGAACCAAAGCTTGTTACGAATCTTTGTCTTGGGAATATCTTGTTCACGAATCGAATCTGATGATACCCCATCTGAAGGTCAAGCTTAGAGAACAACTGTAGCACCTTTGAGTTGCTCGAAAAGCTCATTGATGTTGGGAAGTGGATACTTGTTCTTGATTGTCTTCTTATTCAATGGATGATGTCGACACAAAGTCGGTCCGTGCCATCCTTCTTCGGACAAAAGAACACCACAACCCCAAGGAGATGAACTCGGTCGATCAAACCCAGACGCTCTTGTTCATCGAGCTGCTTTTCAATTCCCTCAACTCATCAGGTCCAAGCTTGTATGGGCGCTTGCAAGCGGGTTGATGCGGGCTCAAGATCGATAACGAACTCAAGCGGCGATGAGGAGGCATACCGGAAGCTCTTACGGAAAGACATCTTGGTACTCACAAGCATTTGGAATCGAGAGATGGCATTCAATTCGCCCTTCTCATTGAGAGAAAACAACCGAATGGTTTCATCACGAGAGGCATAGATGATCACATCATTAGAAGAATGAGTCAATTGAATTTCCACGCAGCACAATGAATCTGAGCTTTGTCTTGATAAAGCCGATCCATTCGAGAATAAGATCAATATCCGAGTCACCAAGGACAATGGTTTAGCCAAAAACCTATAATCGCCCATCTTGATAGAAACATCCGGGACATAATTATTAGCTGTCATATGCTTACCGGGGACACAATTGATAAGGAACTAGGCAACTCTTGATAACCGAATTCATGCTTAGATGCAAATGGTCTTGATATGAAACAATGCGATGCACCAGTATCAAATAAGACTTTTGCAGGAATATCATTAAGTGAGAGATTACCCAATATCACATCAGAAGATTCTTCTGCTTGAGCTGCATTCATCATATTGACCTTGGCATGATTTGGATTATGCTTGACCTTTGCATTGATGGAAGATTTCACGGGAGGAGGAGGCGGAAGGCGCCTCTGGTTGAAGCACTTGTTAGCATAGTGACCCTTCTGCGACACTTGTTGCAAGTGACCTCGAGAGCGGACGGTGGTAAGGAGCACTTGACCTTGGAGCTTGAGAATTAGACTTGTTACGATAGCTTGGGTTGGGTGGGTGGGAAGATCCACGGCCACCTGAGTTCTTCTGTTGGTAAGGCTGACGGAACGGAGGAGGGGGCAGGTAAAACTTCTGCTGCTTGGCTGCCACTTGAGAGGACGAGGAGGACTGAACTGCATCCCTGATTCTCTTCTTAGAAGCCTCGCATTTGAGCTGTGCTGATTCTTGCTTGAGTGCCATGTTGTAGAAATCATCATACTTATCTGGCTCAAACAGCACAAGAGGTAATTGCAGATCCTCTCTCAGACCACCTCTGAACTGATAGATCATACTCCTTTCATCAGGAACGTCTTGCTTAGCAAAACGAGCGAGCTTCTGGAACTGGATATTGTATTGATAGACAGACATGGTGCCTTGCTTGAGATTGCGGAACTCCTCACGCTTGCTCTCAACAACACTCTTCGGAATGTGATGAGCTCGGAAATCACGGCGGAACTCATCCCAGGTAATGACACGACCTCCTCTGGAATCTTTGTATTGCTGGAACCACTCAGCAGCTTGATCTTTGAGTTGAAACGATGCAAACTTGACAAAGTCCTCAGGTCTGACATTGCTACAGTCAAAGTGCTTGCAGATGTCCACTAACCAATCATCAGCGTCTGTTGCCTCAACACAGAAACTGAAAGACTTCGGCTGATTAGCGAGGAACTGACTGAGAGTAGCAAAGTGTGGCTGATTGTTGCCTTGACCTTGATTGCCTTGATTGCCTTGCCCCGAGTGCGTTCTTGCAAGAGCTGCAAAATCATCGAGCATTGGCATTGGTGGCTGCCATGATAGCTTGCCAGCCTCCGGAGGCGGAGGTGGAGGTGGAGGTGGAGGATTCGATGATCCCCATCATTGCGATCCGGATTGAGGCGCGTTGGCGGAGCCATCTGAAGAGGGTGACATCCGTTAGTCCTTTGATAGACAAATGATAAGTAGAATCAGCGGATAGAAATTGCAACATATAGTCTTCACAATAAACATCCGAACAAGAATGAACGAATGAATTCCAAAGTTAAACATCACACATCCATTAAGGTAAGAAGCCACTTAGATAAAGGATATGGAAAACAACATCTGTCTTAGAAACAATTCGAATATCTGGCTGAAAACAAAAGGTTGGCTTCTAGAATGAGCGGAACAAACACATGATAGAATTTCGCTCAAAGTGTTAGTGGTGGGGCCCACGGACCACGACGTATAGCGGACGTCACGAATGACTAACAAGGCGTCCCGAATCAGCATAGCCAAGGATTCTTTAAGGCGTCTCGCGACCATCAGAATCGACCGTGAATGGGCGGACCACTAGAGCGTTGAACCCCAATCTCAAATCATACATCCATCGGAAAGAATATCACGTAAGCTACTAGAATTCCCACCTATAAACTCCGAAACTTTCGGTTATGCAATCTGGTGTTGGGGATCGAGGGACACAAAATATATCACCCAAACTAACAATACCTAGATCCATTTGTATCCATCCGTCAACACATAACCAAGAAATCCTCGAAATCGTGTACCTCGACCTTGAAAAACATCCGTTATGCAAGTCATGGCAATACTCCCTTTTCGCCACGATCTTGGGCTATCGGGGTTATCTCACCAACAACTGCACAAAAGAGATTTCGATGTCGGCAAAACTCAGGTATTCGAACTGCAGCGATAAAATTGTGGCGACAACAACTCGGAGCTCAACTCCCGGGACACGCCACAACCCTAAATGTCGGGAGGCACCAAGAACAATGTTCTCGTCACAAAACCATCGAACGATTCCAAGATACCCACGTGATCCTAAAAAATTTTTTGGTGAAATTTGAGGAGAGAAGAGTCAAAACTCTCGTCGGGAGACCTCACAGAGCGACGAAGGACTGGGAAGTAAAAGAATCCTACTCTCCGATATATATAATCCTAAGACTCAAAACATTTTCCATTCTAGACTCAACAACGTCGACAAACAATCAAGTAGGGGCTCCTAAGTCGGGAAGGCTCGATTACCAACATAGCGCCCGATGCGGCTATATCTCCCGTGTCGAGGCACGACTTAGAGGCATAACCGCATTGAAAGCAATGTCGCAAGTGAGGTAATCTTCACACAACCCATGTAATAATTAAGGAAAGATACATAGTTGGCTTACGATCGCCACTTCACACAGTACATAAATAAACATACATCATTGAGTACACTCAAGGTCCGACTACGGAACCAAAATAAAGAAGATACCCCAAAAGCTAACACAGATCCCGAATCGTCCCAACTGGGCACCACTCTGATCATCTGGAAGCGAAACATAGTAACGACCACGTTCCTCGTCGAACTCCCACTTGAGCTCGGTGGAATCACCTGCACTTGGCCTCATCGGAACACTGCAACTGTTTTGGAAGTATCCGTGAGTCACGGGGACTCAGCAATCTCACACCCGCGAGATCAAGACTATTTAAGCTTTAGGAAGGACATAGTAGTAAAGTGTAGCTGCAGCAAGCGACTAGCATATTTGGTGGCTACTTACGCAAAAGAGAGCGAGAAGAGAAGCAAAGCACGGTCGTGAAACTAGTAGTGATCAAGAAGTGATCTGAACTACTTACGTCGGACATAACTCCAACACCGTGTTCACTTCCGGACTCCGCGAGAAGAGACCATCACAGTTACACACTTGATTGATGTGTATTTTATTGAGGTCCACTTTAGATTATCTACAACCGGACATTAACAAATTCCCATCTGCCTCATAACCATGGCACGGCTTTGAAAGATATTACCTGCGGGGTGTCCCAACAGCCCATTATAAGCTCTCACGGTCAGCGAAGGATTATTCCTTCTACGGGAAGACCCGATCAATCTCGGAATCCCGGACTACAAGACATTTCGACAGCAATAAAACAAGACCAGCAAAGCCGCCCGATTGTGCCGACAAATCCCGATAGGAGCTGGACATATCTCGTTCTCGTGGCACATCCGGATGAGCAGTCCATACAACTAAAACCAAACCTCAAGTTGCCTTGAGGGGCGCTACCTGACACTCTAGTTCGGGCCAGCACTCGAAGGAGCACTGGTCCGGGGTTAAAATAAAGATGACCCTCGGGCTCGCGAAAACCGGGGAAAAGGCTTAGGTGGCAAATGGTAAAACCAAAGTTGGGCCTTCTTTGGGCGAGTCTTATTCAAAGCGAACTGTCAAGGGGTCCCATAAATCACCCAACCGTGTAAGGAGCATAAAATCAAGGAACATAACACGGTATGGCGGAAACTAGGGTGGCAAGAGTGGAACAAAACACAGGCATAAGGCCGAGCCTTCCACCCTTTACCAAGTATATAGATGTATTATTTATAGCAGATATATATTGTGATATCCCCAACAAGTAAACATGTTCCAAAAGGAACAACATCTCCATGTTCAACAAGGAACAAACTTCACTTCACGCAACTAGCAACGCTATAAGAGGGCTGAGCAAAGCGGTAACATAGCCAATCAGCGGTTTGCTAGGAAAGGATGGTTAGGGGCTGACATGGCAATATGGGTGGCATGATATAGCAAGTGGTAGGCATCGCAGCATAGGCATAGCAAAAGAGCGAGCAACTAGCATAGCAAAGATAGAAGTGATTTCGAGGGTATGGTCATCTTGCACGCAATGTTCTCGAGTTGTCGAAAGCTTGATCCTCGAAAGCGTTCTCAACAGGCTCCTCGTTCACGTACTCGTCTCCGACTCTACCCAAAGCAACAACACAAACAAAGGAACCACAATAAATCACGGTGCAATGCACAATCAACATGATGCAAAACATGACATGATATGCGAGATGCGATATGCCATGCGTATATGCGCTCCGGAAGGTAAATGATGAACCAGGCATCAACTTGGCAAACCAAGCATGCCACTGGAAAGATGAGATGATTTGGTTGAAATCGATATAAAGATCACGGAAGCGGATGCACGGTTTGGAAATGGCAAGCAAAACAAGAATGGCGCAAAACTGCCATTACAGCATGATGCCACTTAGCAAGCAACAATTAATTAAGCTACTGCACCCAAACGTAACAACAAAGCACATGGCAGTGATCTACACATGATGCTCGACAAAAGATGAGCACTGAGCTACGGCTAGTTCACATCATAACATGTTCAAACAAGCATGGCAAAAGTGCTCAAAGTAACAGGCTGGACATGGCAAAACAGTAACAGGTTGCAATGTTCAGAGCATCAAAACTACATGCTACAGGAACTTAAAATAGCAAAACATGGCATGGCATGAATCTAATCAAAGCCTAGAACAAAAGTCCCTTACTGACCATAAGCCAAAAAGGACTAGAAAATATAGTAACACTCATGTCAATATTGAAAGTCTCGTTAACAGATTCAGCAACTAGACATGTCAAAAACTGATAACGAGATGGCATGTTAACAAGCTCAATGCACTCACTACAGAGCCTCAAATGATAAACTAAGCATACATACATCAAGAAGACATGACATAGAAGACATCCATGGCAAGAACACTAACATAGCATATATAGATCAACCACAACAAGCTAGGCAAAATTGAATAACACGTATACAATCTGCCAGGAATCATTTGGTAGCAAAAGTAGAGCTCGATTGACTCAAGCTATGGCATCCCATAATTGCAAACAAAGGCATGGATGGATAGAACAAGTCATGCTTTACAAAACACCCTTACTGAAGTATCTCAAAATATGCATAGATCTCTCGGTATCAACAAGCAAACATGGCATCAAAACCAGCTAAAACAGGGCTGAAATCAGCAACAACAGGACACCTACTTTGCATGCTTGTGCTAGTCACCACATAGATCACAAAAATACATGGCATATACCGCTGGAAAGATGACATGGCATTTTACAAAACTCATGTAGGACTCAAATTCATAGGATGCACATATTAATCATAGCAAAAATAACAAAAGTGCAACTCCTGATAAAAATCAGAAACTATCAGCACCTTGCACTCTTCCAACAGCATTTCGGGCATCAAGATGAGCTCAAATGAAAATGATGCAATGGAATGAAATGATCTACTCTTCGAGACGAACATTTTGACATATTATACGCGAAAAATGGATCTACGGATGCGAAGATATAGCATGATGAAAAATGCACGAAATTAACAAAATTTAGGACTTAGAAGAAAAAGAGAGAGAAGAGGTCAACGCAGCGGCTCGAGGTTGGATCGGGCCGATCCGATCGGCGTGGGGCTGCTTCGCCGGGTGGCGGCCGCGAGGGAAGGAGGCGAGGCGGGCGGCGACCGGCGGCGCGGCAGCCAGCGTGGTGCCAGCCGGCAGAGGCAGCCGTGTGAGCCGGCGGCCGGTGATGCATGGCGGTGGTGGGCCGGGCCGGGCATGAGCCAGCAGGGAGGAAGGTGGCGGGCGGCCATGAGGTCTGAGGCGGGCGGGCAGGAGAGGCGGCGCGGGCAGGCGGGCATGCGGCGATGTGGGCGCCGGGGCCGCGTGGCGGTCGGCGATGGGGCGGTGGCGTGGCGGTCGGCGTCCGTGGCGGCGGACGACGTCCGGTAGGGCGGACACGAGGGCGGAGGACGAATTAGGGTTCGGGGGGGGATTGATCCGCGAATTTGGACGGGAGGGTTTGCTTAAATAGGCATAGAGGAGCTAGGAGAGTCCAAATGAGGTGTAGTTTTCGCCACACGATCGTGATCGAACGACGGAGAGCATGGAGGTGACTTAGATGGGTTATTGGGCTGTTTTGAAAGGGTGTTGGGCTGCAACTTAAAAGAGGCCTTGCGAAGGTGCGGTTAACCGTTGGAGTACCAAACGAGCTCCAAATGACCCGAAACTTGACCGGTGGTCTCCGGTGTTATACCAAGGCCACTAGACAAACCTCGGTCCATTTCGAGACGGTTTAATACCCGCACACGGAAAAAGCGTAAAAGGACCGCCGGGGAGATAGGAGTGCGGATTGCAAAAGCGGACAACGGGAAAAATGCTCGGAATCATGAGACGAACACGTATGCAAATGCGATGCACATGATGACATAATATAAAATGCATGTCATGGACAAAATGCAAAAAGGAGAAAACCCAACCACGGAGGGAATATCATATATCAATGCCGAAAATGGCAAGAGTCGGAGTTACAAATATGGAAAGTTACTTCCGGGGTGTTACAATTACCCAGGACCCGATCAGGATACAATTCTATCTGGGTAGTAGTTGATTGCTTGACCAAAGTGGCTCACTTTATCCCAGTGAAAACCACCTATACGAGTGCAAAGTTGGCCAAGATATATATGACCAGGATCGCGTGTCTGCATGGAGTTCCAAAGACCATTTTATCAGATGGAGGGACCCAGTTTACTTTGAAGTTTTGGAATTAGCTGCACCAGACTTTGGGTACCAGACTAGAGTTCAGTACAGCCTTTGATCCGCAGACAGATGGACAGACCGAGAGAGTCAATCAGATTCTGGAGGACATGTTGAGAGCTTGTGTGCTATATTATGGATCTAGCTGGGATGATAATTTGCCTTACGCAGAGTTCTCATACAACAATAGCTACCAAGCCAGTTTGAAGATGGCACCTTTCGAAGCTTTGTATGGAAGGAGGAGCAAGACACCATTGATGTGGGATGAAGTTGGAGGTCGTCAGTTGTTCGGACCTGATTTGATTAGGGAGTCCGAGGAGAAGGTCAAGTTGATTCGTGATAGATTGAAGGTAGCTCAGTCCAGCCAGAAGAGTTATGCAGACTCAAAACGCAAGGAGGTAGTCTATAAAATCGAAGATAGACAATATCTTCGAGTGTCACCTCTTCGAGGAGTTAAACATTTTGGAGTTAAGGGAAAGTTAGCCCCGAGATTTGTAGGACCATACCGAGTTTCTGAACATATGGGAGAAGTGGCCTACAAGTTGGAGTAACCTGATCGAAGGACTGTCAGGAGTTCATGATGTGTTTCATGTTTCCCAGATGAAGAAGTGCCACATTGAGATGGCCGATATTCCTCGGAGAGATACAGTGCCCCTGGAAGCAATTCAGTTGGATAGTGATCTAATCTACGAGGAGAAACCTGTCAAGATTCTCGAGTTTGCCAACCGAGTCACACGTAGCAAGGTTATCAAGTTTTGCAAAGTTCAGTGGAGCCACCATACCGAGGACGAAGCCACCTGGGAACGAGAGGAAGACCTACGGAAAGACCACCCTCACCTATTTACTAGCCACAGCCGCGGAGCCCCGCCGGAGCCGCCTCGCCATCCGACGCCGTTGACCACGCTAACCCGCCGGTTTTCTTCGGTAAACCGGTAAAAACCGCAAAGCCGCCGCCGTGTTTTCTTAGAAGACCCCTAGATCGGTTTTTTCCCAGATCGGTTCGGTTTTCTCGGTTTTCTTCCGTTTAGGTTACTTTGCGAACGTTCATTTGTTCGTTCGTTTTAATGAACGAATTTTCGTTTGCCTCTGTTACCGTACATTCGCGCCGTATTCTTTTATTTTATTTTATTTTCAGCCAGGGACCTATCCGCGATTATTTTTATCGTACATTAGCCCCTGATCTTCAAACCCTCGCAACTTTTTAACTGTTCGTCCAAACCCAGTGAAACCAACGCCAAAATCTTCGTCTCAAGCCTCTCTTTCTGGTTAATCAACTTGAACATGGTTTTGAAAATTTAAAAATTGGTTCCAAGCATATTTGAATTCGATGTTCTTTTGACCGTAGTTTCAGTTTCGTAGCTCTGATTCGATTGATTCTTTTTGCAAATCGAAGCTCTTCAGTTGGACTTTCAGATTTGGATCTTCTTATTTGAGTTTTACCCTTGCATCTATGCTTGAGTGCTTGTGTGTGCTATTGTTTGTTTGCGATAGAATTCCCGGAATGCGAAGAGTGCTACTACGAGTCTCTAGGTTTTGCGCATCGTCAGCAAGGCAAGTAACACATTGGTCATACTCTTTTCATACCCAGTTTTTATGCATTATTTACAATCCTCATACACTACATGATTAGGATGTGATTAACTTGTGGGTATTGGGAAGTATATGATGAGGTAGAACCTATTGCCCTTTTATTATAAAACCCTTGGGAGTTACTTCTACGTTATGCTTATTACCGCTATGCTATGCTCGTAGACGTGGTTTGGTTTGAGTGATCCATGACAGATGTGAGATTTTTAATTAATGGTTAACTTAAGGTGGCTACTTAAATACACATCTGGGTGGATTGGTTGCGGGCACCTGGGGATATACCAGTGTTGTCCTTTGGTTCGCCACCCAGGCTCAAAGGGATCATAAGATTATTCATGCTAGAAACTTCCGTGTGCAGCCACAAGCTATTATGGGCTCTAGCATAGTTGAGCATGTTGCATGACCTCTTTCAGTGGTGGGCTAGCAGATGTAGGGGAAAGTAGGTGCAACTGTCCACCCAGAGTAAAGAGTTATTGTTTCTGAAAGACTATGTCTTGGTCATCCGTTTCTCAAACACCATGTGGTGCGAGGAATTCAATGGAGGAGATCGAGTCTTGTGGGGAAAAGTGCACAAACCTCTGCAGAGTGTACAAACTAATCATGGTTAGCCGTGTCCCCGGTTATGGACATCTTAAGTATCTAGTTCTTGGATTATCATGTTGATCTCATCACTCTAAACTAATTTGTTGGGTTATTAATTACTTTTTAATTGGGATTGAGATGGGGGTACCATTCTCAATGTTTATCAACTACCATGAAAGTTAAATAAAATATATTTGATGTAGGAAAAAATTGGCTTTTCGCAAAAAACATTATAACCATAGAGCCTCCACCAGCCATAGATGCATGTAGTGATAGCATTTATTCTGTTCATTGCTCTACTGTGTTATATTGCCAGCATATTCCATGTGTTGACCCGTTTCGGGCTGCAACATATCATGTTGTAGACTTTTTAGACGAAGAGTAAGGTGCGCTAGGTCGTTGTCGTGCACTCAGCTATGCCGTTGGAGTTGATGGACTCACTTTATCTTCCAAGCCTTCCGCGGTTATCTTATTTAGATGGCCTTAAGCCATATTATTGTAATAAGCTCTCTTTTGAGACATTCGATGTAATAAGTGTGTGATTGGACTCTATTATAAATCCTTCAAGTACTGTGTGTTTCAGCATCACCGATCCAGGGATGCCACTTAAGCACAGAGATTTGACCGTCTGAGGTCGGATCGCTACAAAGACCCGGGGGCTGTAGGTTTCACTAGTGGGTTCTCTCGAGAAAGATAGCAAACGATGGGTAAACAAATTACTGTTGGGAAATTGATAGAACCTCAAATAATTATGACGATATCCAGGCAATGATCATTACATAGGCATCACGTCCAAGATTAGTAGACCGACTCCTGCCTGCATCTACTACTGTTACTCCACACATTGACCGCTATCCAGCATGCATCTAGTGTATTACGTTCATGGAAAAATGGAGTAATGCAATAAGAACGATGACATGATGTAGACAAGATCAGTTTATCTATTGAGTAGATAAAGATCTCGTATTTTTATCCTTAGTAGCAATGATACATTCGTGTCAGTTCCCTTTCTGTCACTGGGATCAAGCACCGTATCGAACCCACTACCGGGCACCTCTTCCCATTGCAAGATAAATAGATCAAGTTGGCCAAACAAAACCCAAATATCGGAGAAGAAATATGAGGCTATAAGAGATCATGCATATAAGAGATCAAAGAAACTCGAATAATTGTCATGGATATAAAAAGATATGACTGATCATAAACTCAAAGTTCATTAGATCCCAACAAACACACCACAAAAAGAGTTACATCATATGGATCTCCAAGAGACCATTGTATTGAGAATTTAGCGAGAGAGAGAAAGCCATCTAGCTACTAACTACGGACCTGAAGGTCTACAAAGAACTACTCACGCATCATCGGAGAGGCACCAATGGAGGTGGTGAACCCCATCCGAGATGGTGTCTAGATTGGATTTTGTGGTTCTGGACTCTACGACGTCTGGATGAATATTTCGTCAACTTCCCTAGGGTTCTAGTATTTTTGGGGTATTTAAAGAGTAAAGAGGCAGTCCAGGGGGACCCGAGGTGGGCACAACCCACCAGGGCACTCCTGGGACTCCTGGCGCGCCCTGGTGGGCTGTCCCCTCGTCGGGACACCCCCTAGGTGCAATCGGGACCCAACATCTTCCTTCTGGTCCATAAAAAATCTTCGTGAAGTTTCGTGGCATTTCGACTCCGTCTGATATTGATTTTCTGCGATTTAAAAAACATGGAAAAAACAGCAACTGGCACTTGGCACTATGTCAATAGGTTAGTACCAAAAAGTGATATAAAATGACTATAAAATGATTATAAAACATCCATGATTGATAATGAAACAACATGGAACAATAAAAAATTATAGATATGTTAGAGACGTATGTATCACATACAGATCTGAATGTTGCAGACCCATTGACTAAACATCTTCCACGAGCAAAACATGATCAGCACCAAGACTCCATGGGTGTTAGAATCATTACTATGAAATCTAGATTATTGAGTCTACTGCAAGTGGGATATTGAAGGAAATATGCCCTAGAGGCAATAATAAAGTTGTTCTTTATATTTCCTTATATCATGATAAATTTTTATTATTCATGCTAGAATTGTATTAACTGGAAACTTAGTACACGTGTGAATACATAGACAAAACAGAGTGTCCCTAATATGCCTCTACTTGACTAGCTCGTTAATCAAAGATGATTATGTTTCCTGACCATAGACATGTGTTGTCATTTGATGAACGTGATCACATTAGAGAATGATGTGATGGACAAGACCCATCCATTATCTTATCATACTGATCGTTTAGTTTTATTGCTATTGCTTTCTTCATGACTTATACATATTCCTCTGACTATGAGATTATGCAACTGCCGAATACCGGAGGAACACCTTGTGTGCTATCAAACATCACAATATAACTGGGTGATTATAAAGATGATCTACAGGTGTCTCCGAAGGTGTTTGTTGGGTTGGCATAGATCAAGATTAGGATTTGTCACTCCGATTATCGGAGAGGTATCTCTGGGCCCTCTCGGTAATGCACATCACTATAAGCCTTGCAAGCAATGTGATTAATGAGTAAGTTGCAGGATGATGCATTATAGAACGAGTAAAGAGACTTGCCGGTAATGAGATTGAACTAGGTATGATGATACCGATGATCGAATCTCGGGCAAGTAACATACCGATGACAAAGGGAATAACGTATGTAGTTATTGCGGTTTGACCGATAAAGATCTTCATAGAATATGTAGGAACCAATATGAGAATCTAGGTTCCGCTATTGGTTATTGACCGGGGATATGTCTTGGTCATGTCTAGATAGTTCTCGAACCCATAGGGTCCGCACGCTTAACGTTCGATGACGATTTGTATTATGAGTTATGTAGTTTGGTGACCGAAGTTTGTTCGGAGTCCCAGATGAGATCACGGACATGACGAGGAGCCTCGAAATGGTCGAGAGGTAAAAATTCATATATTGGAAGGCAGTATTCGGACTTCGGAATGGTTTCGAGTGGTCCGAGTATCTACCGGAGTACCGAGGGGTTACCGGAACTCCATCTCCTTCCTTTTCCCCTCCGGTAAGAAACCTACTAGGAGTGGATTCATAGTTGTTCTCTTAGCCGTGTGCGGTGCCCCCTCCCCACAGTTTACCCCTCCGGTCATAGCGTCGTAGTGCTTAGGCGAAGCCCTGCGCGGATCACATCACCATCACCGTCACCACGCCGTCATGCTGACGGAACTCTCCCTCAACCCTCTACTGGATCAAGAGTTTGAGGGACGTTATCGAGCTAAACATGTGCTGAACTCAGAGGTGCCGTACGTTTGGTACTAGATCGGTTGGATCGTGAAGACGTTCGACTACATCAACCGCGTTAACCTAACGTTTCCACTTTCGGTCTACGAGGGTACATGGACACACTCTCCCCCTCTCATTGCTATGCATCTCCTAGATAGATCTTGCGTGAGCGTAGGAAAATTTGAAATTGCATGCTACGTTCCCCAACAGAAGGTGTGGTATGAATGGGTTGGGACCGTGATAATGTCTGAATCACATTTAACAAATGATTTGTAAAAATGAAAGAGGGTCTAACCTTCTCTGCACATGCCAGAAACTTCCTCCCACCGTCCACAGATTCAAACGCAACTAGCTTCATGCATGGAGATTGATGGTGACAACGAGTAGATAGATCTTCAGCCACCCTGCTCCATTCGTTGCCACCGATGGTCCTATCGAGCTACAAGAGGAAGAAATGACTATTTGAGGAATCTATTTTATTTAAGAACTTTCATATCTAAGTATTTTATTAAAATAGCAAGAAAAAACAAAACAAAATACAATTCCAAGAATAACACACATCATGTGAAGAAGCAAAAACTTAGGCTCAACCGATACTAGCCGATAATTGTTGAAAAAGAAAGGTGGGATGCCTACCGGGGCATCCCCAAGCTTAGATGCTTGAGAATTCTTGAAATATTATCTTGGGGTGCCTTGGGCATTCCCAAGCTTGAGCTTTTGCGTCTCCTTAATTCCTCTCATATCACGGTTTACCTAAATCTCAAAAGCTTCATCCACAAAATACTCAACAAGAACTCGTGAGATAAGTTAGTATAAACCAATGCAAAAACCTTATCATTCTCTACTGTAGCAAATCACTAAAATTATTATTCAACATTGCATACTAAATACCTCTGCATATTTAACACTCCTATCCTAAAATAGGATCATTAAACAAGCAAACATATGCAAACAATGCAAACATAACAGCAATCTGCGAAAACAGTACAGTCTGTACAGAATGCAAGAGTATCAATACTTATTAAACTACAAAGATTAAGAAAATTTACCACACTGTAGAAAATTTATCAGAGCTTATTATGCGAAAACAGTACAGTCTGTACAGAATGCAACATTTTATCACATTCTGACTTTTCTAGGGAATTTTTTGCAACAGCGGTAAACTTTCTCTTTTAAAACAGCAACATGTATACTTGCAAAATAAGCATGGCAAAGGCTATCATTGCCACTTTTATTGAAATAAAAGATGCAAAACATTATTCTAAATAACAGGAAGCAAATACTAACCAAATAAATTGACGCTCCAAGCAAAACACATATCATGTGACGAATGAAAACATAGCTCCAAGTGAGGTCACTGATAATGTTGGAGACGAAGGAGGGGATGCCTTCCGGGGCATCCCCAAGCTTAGTTGCTTGGATCCTCCTTGGATATTAATTTGGGGTGCCTTGGGCACCCCCAAGCTTAGGGTTTTGTCACTCCTTATTCTCTTCATATCGACATCTCACCCAAAACTTGAAAACTTCAATCACACAAAACTTTAACGGAACTTCTCGTGAGATAGTGATAAAGAGCAAACCATTTCACTTTGTTACTGTAAAAGACAAGATTCATAATTATTTACACACAATGACTACTGTACCATATCATTTCCACAATTTATATTGAGCAATGTAAGCCATAGAAAGTAGGAAACAAGCAAACTATGCATTGAAAACAGAATCTATCAAAAAACAGAACAGTCTGTAGTAATCTGTACTCCAACCATACTTCTACTACTCCAAAAATTATGAAACAATTAGGACCACGTGAGAAATTTGTATCTTAATCTTCTGCAAAAATAATCAACTCAAAATCACTCTTATGTTAAAAATGAGAATTATTTTTGTGAGCGCAAAAGTTTCTGTTTTTCAGCAAGATCAAATCAACTATCACCCAACATGATCCCAAAGGCTTTAGTTGGCACTTTATTGAAACAAAATCAATTAAACATGATCAATACAGTAGCATATTCATGTGAACACACAAAAACAGTAGGTACAAGTGTCGGGTTTTCTCCCAACAAGCGCTTTTCCTTAATGCCTTTTAGCTAGGCATGAAGATTTCAATGATGCTCACATAAAAGATAAGAATTGAAACACAAAGAGAGCATCATGAAGCATATGACTAGCACATTTAAGTCTAACCAACTTCCTATGCCGAGGGATTTTGTGATCAAACAATTTATGGGAACATGAATCAACTAGCATAGGAAGGCAAAACAAGTAAAACTTCAAGATTTTGAACTCATAGAGAGAAAACTTGATATTATTGCAATATGTAAAAGCATATGTTCCTCTCTCATAATAATTTTCAGTAGCATCATGAATGAATTCAACAATATAACTATCACATAAAGTATTCTTTTCATGATCCACAAGCATAGAAATTTTACTACTCTCCACATAAGTAAATTTATTCTCGTCAATAATTGTGGGAGCAAAGTCAACCAAATAGCTATCATGTGATTGGGAATTAAAATCATGATGACAAGTTTCATGGTTATCTTTATTCAACATAGCATACATGTCATCACCATAATCATCATAGATAGGAGGCATGCTTTCATCACAATAAATTTTCTCATCAAAACTTGGGGGACTAAAAATATCATCTTCATCAAATATAGCATATGCAAGCTTGTAACTTTGCATACCATTAGCATCATGGATATTCAAAGAATTCATACTAACAACATTGCAAACATGCTCATCATTTAAATATTTTGTGCCAAACATTTTATTGACTTCTTCTTCTAACAGTTGAGCACAATTTTCCGAACCATCATTGTCAAGAAAGATATTATAAAGATGATCAATAATATGATGCAACCTCAATTCCATTTTTTATATAGTTTTATTTTATAAATCAAACTAGTGATAAAACAAGAAACTAAAAGATTCAATTGTAAGATCTATAGATATACCTTCAAGCACTCACCTCCCAGGCAACGGCGCCAGAAAAGAGCTGATGTCTACTACGCAACTTTATTCTTGTAGACACGTGTTGGGCCTCCAAGCGCAGAGTTTTATAGGACAGTAGCAATTTTCCCTCAAGTGGATGACCTAAGGTTTATCAATCCATGATAGGTGTAGGTTGAAGATGGTCTCTCCCAAATGACCCTGCAACCAAATACAAGAAATCTCTTGTGTCCCCAACACACCCAATACATTGGCAAATTGTATAGGTGCACTAGTTCGGTGAAGAGGTGGTGATAAAAGTGTAATATGGATGGTAGAAATATATTTTTATAATTTGAATAAATAAAAACAGCAAGATAGCAAATACTAAACAGGCACAAAAATGGTATTGCAATTCTTGAAAATGAGGCCTAGGGTCCGTACTTTCGCTAGTGCAATCTCTCAACAATGCTAATATAATTGATCATATAACCACCCCTCAAAGTGCGACGAAGAATCACTCCAAAGTTCCTATCTAGCGGAGAACATAAGAATAAATTGTTTGTAGGGTACGAAACCACCTCAAAGCTATTCTTTCCGTTCGATCTATTCAAGAGTTCGTACTAAAATAACATAGAAATATTCTTTCCGTTCGATCTATCCTAGAGTTCGTACTAAAATAACACCAAAGCAAATTCATATTCATAATACTCAATCCAACACAAAGAACTTCAAAGAGTGCCCCAAGATTTCTACCGGAGAAACAAACACAAGAACATGCATCAACCCCTATGCATAGATTACCCCAATGTCACCTCGGGAATCCGCGAGTTGAGTGCCAAAACATATATCAAGTGAATCAATACAATACCCCATTGTCACCACGAGTATTCAGTTGCAAGATATATAACAAGTGTTCTCAAATCCATAAAATTATTCAATCCGGTAACAACAAAATCTCAAAGGGAAAAACTCAATTCATCACAACAAGATAGAGAGGGGAAAAAATCATATGATCCGACTATATTAACAAAGCCCGCAACACATCAAGATCGTGACATCTCAAGAACACGAGAGAGAGAGAGAGAGAGAGAGAGAGAGAGATTAAATGCATAGCTACTGGTACAAACCCTCAGCCCCGAGGGTGGACTACTCCCTCCTCATCGTGGTGGCCACCGGGATGATAAAGATGGCCACCGAAGATGATTCCCCCCTCCGGCATGGTGCTGAAACGGGGTCTAGATTGGTTTTCGGTGGCTATAGAGCCTTGCAGCGGCGGAACTTCTGATCTAGGTTCACCCCGAGGGTTTTTGGAATATTTGGGAATTTATAGGGTGAAGAAGGGGTGCGGGAGGCCACCGAGGTGGGCACAACCAACCTAGGCGCGCCTGGGCCCCCAGGCTTGCCCTGGTGGGTTGTGCCCCCCTCGAGCAGTCTTGCTCTGGCCCATCACAGGTGTTACGGTCCACAAAAATCTCCAAAAAGTTTCGCGGTGTTTGGACTCCTTTTGATATTGATTTCATGCGATGTAAAAAACAAGCAAAAAACAACAACTGGCAGTAGGCACTGGGTCAATAGGTTAGTCCCAAAAAACGATAAAAAGTTGCTATAAAATGATTTTAAAACACCCAAGAATGATAATATAACAACATGAATACTTCATAAATTATAGATACTTTGGAGACGTATCATGCTACAGGCTGCATTTGTTGCCTCTGTGTGTCGCGTGCCGCTTAGGTTTATGTGCAACATCGCTGGGTGGCGGGAAACATGTGAGAAAATGGCGGTAAATGGTGGAGTGTTCATAAAATGCCATCAATTAATGGAAACTTAGCATATAAGGAACATCGAGCTAGCACAAGAAGTAGATGATGATGAGATGAACATGGACCACACTAGGGAACCCATCGGTGATGAATTCATCAATCGCAAATGGTTGTACACTAGCAAGCACTTGCCCACAACACACATGGCTTATTCCATCACAAACAGGTCGGATGGATCAACTATATGCCACGTATCGCACATTGTCAAAAAGTAATGTGGTAGACCTTCTTTAACATGTGTTAAAAAAAATAAGAAACAAGGACCTCGAGGTTAAATAAACTCATGGGATGGGTCATACCAGTCAGTTAATTTGACAGATATGACCCGTCCTATCAGTTAATTAGCATCAACACAACTTCCCATCCAGTCACCCATCTGATGGCTACTCCAGCCTGAGCACATTTAACTTGAGAGTTCTCTTACATGAGCTACTTGTGGAACATCTAGTCCTTGATGTTATAGGATGCCTCTTCGCATCCTTATGGCGTATCCGGATGACCGCCCGTCCCCCAATGGCCAATAGATGTTGTGTAGACATAGCATATCACATATGTCTTATTAGAAGCAATCGTCTGTGTTATTATCGGTCTTCTCACACATTTCTGATTACAGACCTGTTTACCGCGCACACATCTTGTTATATTGAACTATTTCTGTTTTCTTGTCTCAACGCAAACAGTTCATCCGAGTGAACCGCATGCCGTATATCGCACACACCTTGATCTGGCTAACCGTTCTTTTGTGTTGCCTAATCACTAATAGTTCATTCGAGTGAAGCGTATGCTACATATCGCACACACCTTCATCTGGCAGCCCATTTCTTTTTTTCCTCCTCATCGCAAACAGTTAATTTAACTGAGATGTATGCCCTGAGTCGCACACGCAGCAAAAATCCGAACCGCGTTTGATGCATCCATCATCGCAAACGGTTTGCACCTTTTTTGGCGGTTTTTTACACCACCTTTGCGATTATTGCATTGTGCACAATTTCCGAAGGGCCTCTGATCATAGTGTCGCATTAGCAGCATCCTGCAGTAGTGGGTGGATAGGATATTTTGGACAGCTGGCGCATAGCACAACAACGGTCGGAAATTTGAGCTCTCAAATTCCTCAGGTCTATCATGTTCCTCACTTTTAGGCAATCCGCACTGGCGAATTCCTAACTCCTCAGTCACAACAAATTCCTCAGAGAACAGAAGATCTCCGTCTCTGTCACTGAAGAAATTGACTGAACTGTATGATATTTCCAATGGCTTCACTCGAAAGGATTGGGTATGTGTAGGATTTTGAGATGAGCATCACTTGAAAACTTTTCCTTAGTTTTACCTCGACCCCTGTCGGGGGTTGGGTGCGACATATGCCAAAGGATGGCTTATCATGGAGGGGGCGAGTAGAACGTCGCCGGTGCCTGGAAGCGGGATGAGGCGAAGACATGCACGCCGGCGAATCTTACCCAGCTTGGGGCTCTCGAGGAGATAACACCCCTACTGCTGCTCTGCGGGGTCTCCGCATGATCACTATGGCAAAGTGGGTACAAGAGGCTCCTTGAGTTGTTCGGGGCGAGGAAGGAGAAGGGCACGACTTGCTCTTCTCTCCCTCTATGTGTGTGTCTAAAACTACTAGCTTCCAACCCTTTGCATGGGTGCCCCGGGGGGTTTATATAGGCCTACCCCCCGGGGGTACAACGGTAATCCGGCTGGGTGTGGGCCCAAGCCATCAGTCTCTAAGTCGCCGTCTTCTCCGCCGACTTCTGGGGCCCGCCGACTAGTGGGCCCCGTCGACGGCCCAGCATGGGGCCGACAGCCCTTGCCCGCCACGGGCGGGTCTTGCCGCTGCAGATTCTTGTGGCCGTGCTTCTAATGTGTGAGCTTGGTCATGGGGTCATGGCAGCATGCCGCCGCCGCCGGCGGCGATCCTTGTTGCCATTCCTTCATCTTGTCTAGTTAATGGCGTGGATCCCGCGGGAGGGCGGCCGATTCCGGAGCCGACTCCATCGGGTCCGTCTTTGAGGCGCTCTCGCCGTCTTGGTACTCCGCCCGACAAGTAATCCCGCCGTCTTCAGTCGTATAGATAGGCCATCGTGGGTGCAGGAATCTGCCCCTGGCGCGATGTCGGGGCGGCGTGTATGATGCTGCGCGGACGGAGATCTCCGTCGATGCGGTGCTCTGTAGCCATACACTGCTCTTTATGAGCAGGGTAGGGATGGGCAGCGGTGACCTTACCCCATCCGCTCGTGGTCGCTCCAATAGGAGGTGGTTGGGGTCGCGGGCCGTCTCCCTGTAGCCGGCCTCGCTGGAGGTCGCTGACTTGTTGTCGGCTTGTCCTGAGGTCGCCGTCTTAAAGCCGGCTTGTCTTGAGGTCGCCGTCTTAAAGTCGGCTTGTCTTGAGGCCGCCTCCGGGACTCGGCCTAGAGGGGTAGTCGGCGACTCTGTTGCCGACTCTCTGAAGGCGGCTCTTTGTCTTGGGGTCTTGAGGGGCGCAGCCCGCCCTGATGTTTTCAAAGGTTCAGGGGCTCGGGTTTGCCTACCCGTGGTCCATTACTCCGACAGTAGTCCCCGAAGCTGGGGAGGCGCCGAGGGAAGCCCGTCGAGGAGCCTCGACAGCTTCATCCCTTTGATGGAAGCATCTGGACTCGGCCCGCCGTCTCTAGCTGGAGTCGACTTTGCAGGGGGCCGTCTTGCTCTTCAAAGGTTTCGAAGGTCGCAGCGGGATCCGGGCGGCGTGCCTGATAAGCTTCCGGCATCCGCCCCGGCGGGCCCGCCCGCAGCGGGAGGCGATCTGCCAGCCCAGCGTGACAAGACAGGCCCGTCGGCGAGGCCCGCCACTACCGTGCCTGGCGCGCAGCGGATCCGCTGCGATCGTGCGGCGGTTGGGCTCCCACGCCGTTACCAGCGCGATAACGTCGTGGGTTAAATCGTGAGGCGTGGGGTGGCGCGATTAATCCCGCGCCCTTCAACCGCAGCCTAGGCGCCTATAAGTAGGCGGGGGGAGGGAGGGGGCGGCGACGCATGCGCACTCTCTCATCCCCGCTCCCTGCCTCGTCTTCTTCCTCGCTCCACCGCACCGAGCCTCATTTCTTCCTCGCCCGGAGATGAGCTCCTCATCGCCATGGCGCCTCCCACGCAGGCGCTTCCGGCGTGTGGGGCAGCTCCATCATCAACGGCGACATAATCGAATTCCGTCGACAAGCGCGCGCATCCCGGCAGCCACCTAGTGCGGGCCAGCGCCCGCGCCGGGGCGAAATCACGCCCGGCGCGGAGGAGGCGGCGGGTGATTTCGCTCGCACCTCATGCGCTGGCTGGGGCTGCCGGCGGCGGCTTCTTCCCAGCGTTCTTGGGTTCTTGGGCTCGGCCGCACCACCTCACCCCCAACACGGTGGTGCTGCTGGCCGCCTTCTCATCCTTATGCGAAGGTTTTCTCGGAGTTCTCCCCACCATCGAGCTGTGGGGGGAATTCTTCCAGGCGAAGCTCGGGACCCACGTCGCTCGCGTGCCGGACCGGTGCGGCACGTTCATCGCCAAGAGGAGGCCGGTACCTCAGAACCCTTTCCCTGCCATCCCCCTCATCAAGTCGGTGAAGATGTGGCAGCACTCATATTTCTACATCAAGAACGTCGCCCCCGAAGGCGACTGGGTCAACTTGCCGCCCTCGTGGGCGGCGAAGCTGAGCCGACCCACCAGCTGGTCCTCTGAGGCCCGGACGCTGACTCGCAGAGCACCGCCACCGTCCTGTGACTCAGCGTAATAATCTGATCGGAGGGCCTGGCAGGGCAGACTTGCTGGCCGCCGTGGCGCGCGAGTTCTCCCTCTTCAAGGCCGACCTCATCGATCTGCCGGATGGCGGCGCGGGACCCAACCGGCTGTGCTCCAAGGACATGCCCCATGCGGAGGTGGTGGACACGGTGAACTTCTTGGCGAACTGCGACCTTACTGAGGAATGGCGTTTGACAAGGAGCCATACTCTGGCGTAATCCCCACCGTTGGTAAGTTGTCTCTTGCTTCTCTGTTTCCTTCCTTAGCGGATCCGGCTCTTACTCCTTGGTCTTTTCGACTCAGAATCCTCTCATGCCGCCCTCGGCCCGGCGCCATGAGGCGGCTCATGGTCGTCCCAGACCGGGCGGAGGCGGCGCCGGCGACCCGACTTGGGTGTGGCGGCGATGGAGGCCGGCGCCGAGGCGGGGAGGGCCGGCGACTTGGGCCCTTGGCCACTTTGCAGACTGCCCGATGATGGCGCCGAGAGGAAGTCGCCCCCGCTGCCAGAGAGCGGCCATCCAGGCACGAGCTCCTCCGCCGCCTTGGGGGTCGAGGCGGCGTATGGCGCGCGGGCGGGCTGAGTCAATAGCGGCCAGGCCAAGAAATTCAGGGAGGCGGCCGCGCGACTCAGTATGAAGAAGCGGTCGTGAGGCTAACCGCTTCCGCAAGGAGGTGAAGAAACCACCGCTGGTCTCAGCGTAAGTATCTTTTTATTCTGTCTTGTTTTCTTCTGGTCCGTCTTGCGGAGTCTTCTCATGTCCTTTTTTCTCATCAGGGCTCCCTCACTTTGGAGAGGTCGCCGCCGCCTCCGTCATGGGGTCGGCGGAGGCGTCCGCCAACGATCGGCGGGTTGACCCTCGGCCGCCCTCGGGAGGCACAGGCGAAAATGCGAGGAGAAGCCTTGACGAGGAGGAGGCCGCCCGTCGAGAGAAGGCGGAGGCCGAGAAGGCGGACGAAGCAGCTGCTGCAGCAAAAAGGCAAGTCGAGGAGGCCGCGCGCCTTCAGTTGGCGCTGCTCGTCACTCCGCTGAGCTCAGCGCCACCACCGCCGGAGTTCACGGGGCAGTCAGATGGAGTCGGTGGTGAGGTCCCCATCGCAGGGAGGGAAGGCGGCGAGGTCTCTTCGCCGGGCGCGGCCGCGCCACCTCCGCCGCCTCCGCCGCAGTCTGAGGTCGTGCGAGGCAAATAGCCGGCGGACCCACCCGTGCCGCCGACCGACGACGAAGCCGTGGTGCAGCTGCTTCTTCAAGTCGCCTCGCCCGGTAGCAGCGCCGTCTTGAAAGCGACCTCGGTGCAGCGCCCGCTTGAGACCGCGCCGCCAGCTCGCCATCCCAGCTGAGGCGACAAGCGCCGCGCCCGTTGGGTGGGTGCGAGGAGGCGGCACGGGCCCGCTGAACACGGCGCTCCTGGACGTCCAAGCGAAGCTGCGGGCTGAAGGCGACGCCCTCCAGAACCTTTCCAAGGCGCACCTGGCGTCGCGATCCGCCCGTCTTGGTATGTTTCATTTCGAATTTTCTCTTGATCTTCTCGTAGAGGCGCATAATTCCTGCTGAGTGTAATCCCGAGTTTGGTCATTTCTTTGAGCGGCGGCCCTGAAATTTATTGCTTACTTCAAGTTTTTATCGTATGCGGAATCCTTGTTACAGGAATATCACAACCTCCGCTACCGCCTTCAACCATAGCGTTGAAGAACTGAACAAGCGGGCTGCTGACTGGCGAGAGCGAGGTGAGTTTTCTTCTTGGGGCGCGGCTGGCGCCAGCAGGCTGTAGTCCACGAGATTCAGACGGCTGCTGCGCGATCGGTCCGGATCTTCTGGCGACCTTCTTGGCAGCGACTTCGCGTCCTTCTTCTTTTATTCTTGAGTCCAACGCTGCTCGGGGGTCAGCTGGATGCCTTGAGACCGCCTTGTGAGCCAAAGAGGAGGAGGCGGCAAGCTTCGCCATGAGCGCCACCTGCAGCCTTGCAGCTGGCGGAGCAGAGGAGCTGCTCAAGGCGGCGTGGCTGAGGCGGAGAAGAAAGAGGCCGCCCTCTGGCGAATTTGAGGCGGCGCTCCGCTGGACCCGGCGAGAGGCGCAGCTGACCTCCGGCTTCCATGAAATCGAAGATATCGTCGATGGTAAGTTTGCTTTTACTTTCTCTTTTGGGTTGCCGACTATGGGTTAAGCCGGCTCCTGTTTTTCTAACCCTTTTCTTCTTCTTCTTGGCAGACTTCTTCCCTGGTCATACGCAAGTAGCCAATCAGGCCATCGAGGCGGCCTTGGCCTTGGGCGAGTGGCGCTGAATCTGTGCGCCCCGGACCCTTGACGAGCAGCTCCGAGCATTGAGGCTCGTCTGCGGCGGCTTTGTCGAATCTGCGCCGTCTTGAGCGTGTCGGGCCCGAGCAATTGCTGCCACTGTGGCCGTACATACTGATTCTGCGCCTCCCAGCCGGACCGCCGACCGGCTGGAAATCCGGCTGGGCGTCTTGAGGCTTGGAAGGGCTCCGCGGCTCGGTGGGCTTCGCCGAGCCACGGAGTTCATCAAAGCGTGGTATCGAGGCTCGACCTCGACCGGCCGGCGTGTTCGGTCGAAGCCGAGTGGAGCTGCTGGCGCGGGCGCCCTCGCCAGCGTCTGGCGGTGATCGCCGACTATCGAACACCAGTGTCTTCGTCCCGGCGGGCTGAAAGGCGGTGGGGAGCGCCGCCGGAGTGGTTGGGATGAACCCGGACTGGCGAGGACTCGGCGGAGTGATCGACTCAGACCGAGAGATGAAGACGAGGCGGAGGGCGGAGACACGGCATGGAGATGCGGAAAGGCGAGCGGCGCCCATCCCAGCTCGACCGTGCCTCCGACAGCGAGCGCGCCCATCTGAGCCAGCCGCTGCGAGGCGATCAAGCCGAGACTGCCCAGCCAGCCGCCCCGGCGCCTGACGCCGTCGCCGCCTCCGGCCTTCCAACCCCGTCCGCTGCTTCTTAGGCTGCTGCCTTGTCTTTATTTTATCTTTTTGTTAGTCTTTCGAAAGAACTTTGTTAATTCGCACAGTTCCACCCGCGGGGTGTATTCTGAACCTCTGTTCGAAGATCCGTCCAAGGGCCTAAGTTTGTGTAAATATTATTCTAATTTTATCTTTCCTTGCTTATTGCTCTTGTGGCTTTTTCCTTTGCCCCCTTCCCTTAGATGCCGCCTTGCCCGTCGGGCAACCGCTCTGCGGATTGCCGTCTAGGTCAAGTGCTTGGCTATTTTGAGAAGGCAAGTACTTGGCCATTTTTGAGTCATTTAAGCAAGTTGGGTAGAAAACGGCAAGCCGGCTTCTTAAGAGTCGGTTTCACGAAACGGGCTGGGAGCCGATTTAAACTATGTTTATGCTTTGGGTCCTTAGCCATTTTTTCGTGTGGGCGCCGCTCTACCTTACTCCTGCCCACCAAATAGTCGCTCTGCGAGCTGCGGCTTCGACGGAGGCGGCTTAGGCACCGCACGCTACTTGTCGACTTGGGAAGCACTTCATAGCTCAAAGCGGCGAGTCCCGGGCCGACTAGTCGAGCCGGTGCCAAACAACATAATCAAAGGGTAACATACTCAAAGGCATAATTCTTATCATACAGATAACGAAGAGGGCAGTCCCAGGCTCGTCTCGGGGCCCCGATCTTGGTATTTCAAACACAAAAGGGTAGCATGGTACATACTGCATCAAGCTGTAAAATCTTGGAGGAGATTCGCATTCCATGGCCGCTCCGTCTCTTTGCGGGTCGTCCCTCTTGCGTGCCGGGGCTTCGGCGTCGTCGGGTAGTAGGAGTCGTTGCCCAGCACTTCTCGATGATGAGCGGTCCTTCCCAAAGGCGCCGACGGCTTGTGCTGGCCGGCTGTTCGCTGGATCAGCCGGAGCACAAGGTTGCCCTCTAGGAATGATCTTGGCTTGACCTTCTTGTTGTAGTAGCGGCGCGAGCTCTGTTGGTAGATCTTGGACCGGCTGAGTGCTAGCAGCCGACCCTCTTCCAGCAGATCGGCGCCGTCTTGGCGTGCTTCTTACGCTTCCTCCTCGGTGTACATGGTGACTCGCGGGGACTCGAACTCTATATCCGTTGGGATGGCGGCCCGGCACCGTGAAGCGAGGAAGAAGGTGTGAAGCCGATTGACTTGTTTGGAGTCGTCGCAGACTCGGAAGGGCGGTAGCAACTCCTCAAGCCAGCAGCGGCGAGCGCTCCGATGGTTCGACCAGTCGAGGCTTGATGCGGACAGGATGAGGCTGTTCGCTCGCTCCACGGCCGTTTGATTGCGGATGGGAAAGCGGGCGCTAAGTCGATCGGATGCCTGCATCGCGCGAAAGCGGGCGAAGCGCCCTTGGCGAAATTTGTGCCGTTGTCGGTGATGATCTTTGTGTGATGCGCCGTGCCGAGTCGTGATGTCGGCGATGAAAGTCACTGCCGTGGGACCATTCAACTTCTTGATGGGTTTTGCTTCTATCCACTTGGTGAACTTGTCCACGCGACAAGTAGGTGAGTTAGGCCACCTCGTGCCGTCTTGAATAGTCCCACCATGTCCGGGCCCTAGACAACAAAGGGCAGGCGATGGGGATAGTCTTGGCGCTTGAAGCGGTGAAGCGGCTTGGAGCGGAACACACAGCACCTTGCATTTTGAACTAATTCCTTGGCCTCTTCTAGGGCGTCGGCCGAAGAAACCGTGTCGGAAGGCTTTGGCGATGAGTGCTCTGGAGGCTGCATGATGGCTGCACTACATACGATGGATGTCTTCAAGATTGCTGGCCTTGTTTTGATTCGGCCTTGCGTTGGTAGACACCGGTGACGCTGCGCCTGGCCAGCTCTCGATTGACTATAGTGTAGGCTGCCGCTCGGCGTTGCACTTGCCGAGCCAAGGTTTCATCGGTTGGTAGCTCTCTGTTTACTAAAAACTTGAGGATGGGCTGGGCCCATGAGGTGCTACTATTTCTTGTTGCCAGTGCTGCTACTTGGACGAGGCGGCTGGGCTGGGAGGCGGCGGGTTGGAGTCTGTAGCAGCTTTACAGGTTGAAGGAGTCTCAAGCCAAATGGCGCAGCCCCCCCGGGCAATCTTGGAGTCTTCATAAGGAGTCGCGCAGTCCCGGGCAGGTTACGAAGTCCCGGGCGGCCCATTGCCAGCGTTCTTGAAGCGTCTTCAAGGATTCTTGTGCCGTCTGCCGAGGCTCTGAGTCAGATCTGCCTTCTTGAGGGGGCGGCACAAAATGGAGTCGACTCTAGAGGCGGTTTGACAGATGGCTTGAGAAAGCGCTGAAGGCGGCGCGGATGGTATTGGCTGTCGGGTGGAACCGATTCTTGCGAGGCATCTGCAGTCGTTGTCGTTCCGTGGTACATGGAGAATTCATCCTCAAAATATCCACTCAGCTGCTGTACTAGGAAGCGGTAGCTCGCCATATTGCATCTTTGGCGTCGATCGCGGATGATTGTTGGACCACCAAGTCGGATCGCCATATACAGGATCCGGCGAATGCCGAGCTCTTTGGCAAGCGAACCCGTGGATGGCGCCTCGTGTCGGCGGCGTTGTTGGGGCGGCGAAATGGAACTGCAGCAGCGTGATTTGAGCTTATCGCCTTTAGGGAAGTGAGGACCACGCGGCTCCCAAGCGGTGCGCATCTTGGAGCCATCAAAGTGCATCCGCCAATGGGTGAGTCGGGCGTGGCGGCGAATCTTGGGTCTCGCCCGGTCGGCGAAATCGGCCAGCGCTTGTGACTTGATGGCGGTGCGGGGCTGGTAAAGATGGTGTAGGGGCCAACTCTATGGCCCATTTGGCCACTCGACTGAAGCATCTCGGCCGATGATCTCTGCTAGTGGGGCCGTGCAAACCACGGTGATTGGATGCTCTTGAAAGTAAGACTTCAACTTCTTGGCGGCAAAATGCGCCGTAACACATCTTACGGTAGTGGGGGTAGTTCTGCTTGGAGGTCGGCGTTACCTCGCTCGAATGTCTGCTTGGTCTACGGAGAGGTAGCGCCTTGCCTTCCTCTGCGTTCAACCACAATAAGCATCTTTGACTACCTGCTGGTGGCGGCAATATCTGAGGAGCATGGGCTCCTTTGGGTCGGAGCCGCCAACCTTTGGGGAGTAGTCATCATTCTCTTCAAGCTGGAGAAAAGCCGTCCGCCTTGGAGTTCCATTGAAGAAGGTGGTCTTCTTCATAAGCTGGTACAGAGGAAGAGCTTTCTCACCCAACCGGTGATGAATCGTGATAGGCGTAAGCAACGGTGAACTTACGCATCCAGCGGTCGGCAGGGCACTTCCATCCTCTCAATTGCCTTGATCTTCACGGGGTTGCACTCTATGCGCTCGGATACCAGGAAGCCAAGGAGCTGGCGGTTTGGTACTCGAGCGCATTTCTGGGTTGAGCTTGATCTGGAATCGGCGCAGGTTTTCAAAGGTCTCTTTGAGGTCTTCCAACAGCGTTCCTCGCTTCTCCGTCTTCACCACCACGTCGTCCCGTAAGCGTGGGCGTTTACTATAAGCTGCTTGAGGAGCACTACGCATGCAGCGCGAAAGGTGGCGCGGCGTTCCTCAAGCTGACGTCATGGTCGGCAGCGAAGGCTCCAAATGGGCGTGATGAAGGCGGTCTTCAATCTGTCTGCGGGTTCAGCTTGATCGATGATATCCTGAATATGCATCTAAGAAGCTCAACAGCTCGCATCCGGTGTGGAGTCTATCACTGATCAATTCTTGGCGAGTGAGCGGGTCCTTGGGGCGAGGCTTTGTTGAGGCTTGTGTAGTCAATACACATCCGCCCTGCTTGTTCTTCTTTAGCACCAAGACCGGGTTAGCTAACCATTACGGAAAGAAAACTTCCATGATGAAACCGCTACGAGGGCGGGCTATCTCTTCTCCAACAACTCTTCTTTTCTCTTGACGAGTAGCGGCGCAAGGGCTGCTGGCGGGCTTCACATCAGATTGGACATGTAACTTGTGCTCGGCGAAATCCGTCGGTACACGGCATGTCTTTGGGGACCATGCGAAGATGTCGATTCTCACGCAGGAAATCAACGAGCTTGCCTTCCTATTTGATGTCGAGGTTTGCACCTATGACAGCGTGTTTCTCTGGGTGCTCCGGGTCCAAGGTATCTTCTTGGTCTCTTTGGCGGCTTGAGCGAGCCCTCGACTTCGACTCCTTGGGGTGGGCGATATCTCTGGCTGCTTGCGGCCATTGCCTAACCGATCCAGGAGCCACTTCTCATTTGCGATCACGGGGACTCGGCTAGCCGGCTGCTTTCAATGCTACCTGGCGGACGACTTTCTGTAATCGCTGGCTACGGTCGAAATCCTTGGAACTCGGCATCTTCATCTTGAGGTAGGCGTAGTGGGGGACGCCATGAACTTGGCCATGCGCGGTCGGCCAAGCAAGGCATGGTAGGGGCTCTCGAGGTCCACCACTTGAACAGGCGGCTCTCGGCGAAAGTGATCCTTGTCCCCAAAGAGGACGTCTATCAGAATCTTGCCAATCGGTGAGCAGGAAAGGCCAGGTACAATTCCGTGGAACACAGTCCGACTAAGCTGAAGCTATCTTTGCTTGATTCCTAGCTTCTCCATCGTATCCTTGTAGAGGATGTTGATGCTGCTGCCTCCGTCTATCAGTAATCGCGAGAAGCGAGCGGCCCACCTATCCGTGGCCAGGGTGGCTCCCAAGACCAAGGCGTAGGAGCCCGGATTCGGCATCACCTCTAGGTGATCAGCACGGCTCCAGCTAATGGGTTTCTCGGACCAGTGCATGAATTCAGGGCTTCGATGCTCTGCATTCACCTCTTCTTGCTGCTGCCCTTTGCTGCGGCGATCAGCCCTGTTAGTAAACCACGACATAGGCGTCGTGCTCTTACGGTGTCGTCTTGTCTTGCGCCGGTTGGCGGACAGCCGACTCTTTGGGGTGATGGTGGGCGGCGGCCCGAAGGCGGAAGGAGGGGCAAGGCCGTCTCCTTAGCGATCTGGTGAGCGGTGGCACTTCGGGTGGTGTGATTTGGCGGCCGGCGCTGCTGTGGAACTTGTAAGGTCCGTCGAGTCTGCTTTCGTAAGAAGGCTGGCAACCAGTTGGACTTGCCGCCTTTACGCGCTTGGCGGAGGCTGCCCCTCGGCTGCTGGTCTTATTGTCGCCACCTGCCGGCTATTGGAAGCGGCTGTGGGGAATATGCGCTTATGATCATTCTGCTGCTGCCGCCATTTGGCGTCGCCGGCGGAGTTACAGGAGCATGAGAGCTACTTTGCGATCGCCGACGATCTCGACTTCATGGAGGAGTCGGCGGTGGCGTACTTATGCTGCTATGACCAGCAGCTCGTCGAGGTCTCCGGCTCGTCGCAAAGGGCTCGTGCTTGAGGAGGTGCCTTCTACGCACCCGGCGAAGTACTCGATTACTGCACCTCGTGCACTCCTTGAGGAGTTCGGGCTTCGCCCCAGCGTGAGGTAGTCGCGAGTAGACTTCGTTGGGGCCTTATGCGCTGGGACAGGTAGCGAGGCTTGGGAGGTCGCTTGTATGTGCTCGTGAAGTTGCGGACGAAGGCCTCGGTGAAATCGACCCAGCCGTTGATGCTCACGGGGCTTCAAGCTGTTCAACCATGTCGGGCCGTGCCTGGAGCATGAGGGGACCATACTTACGGCAACACGCTTGTTGCCGTTAAGCTATCTTGACGGTCGTGGTGTAGTGCACCAGCCAATCCTCGGCTTCACGGGCGGTGTATTTGGGTGTGTCTCGGGAGTGTGAATCCTCGGGGAAGGGCTCGTCTCGGATGCGAGGTCGAAACAGGCGGGCCTTCGTCTTCTTCTTCTAGCGCCGAGGATCGGTGGAGTCGCTCGATCCGGTGGCGGGCGTCGTTCTCACCGACTCCCTCTCGGCCAAAGCGGTCGCCGAAAGTCGGATCTTTCGGCAGGTGGCGGGGAGACTTCGCCTTTCTGCGGGAGGAGGAGGCTGATAGTCGTCTGCCGCTCCACCGCCCTTAGGCGGCCGTCTTCGTCGCGCTTCGATGGAGATGTGAGTCCGGCTATGGCTGACACCGGATCCTGGTTCTTTCTTCGCGGACGCCGCCCGATCGGCGTCGAGATGTCGCGCCTTGATCTCGGCGGGGAGGCAAATCGCCCGTGTTGTCGTCGTGGCGCCTCCGTGCGGCAGCCGGCTTGTCTTGGCGGCGGCAGCGTCGAGCTCTTTGGACTCGCTCTGTCATCGGCGGCGCTCCTCGCCCTCGAAGTTATCCAGCTCGTCCGCCGCCGCCTGGGCAGCGCGAATGTTCTTCGCAGGCGTGGCGTACACAGGGTGGCTGGTCCCGAACAGACTGGCGATGGCCGCGCCGCGCTGCCGGACCGCGCCTAGGCGGTTAGGCCCAGTCGGAGCTGGCGAGCCGCCCATAGCGCGATCCATCTCGCGCCGATAGGCTTCCGACAAGCGTCTCATGCTTGCCAGCTTCTGTGCGCCTACAAGGAGCTGATATCGGCGTGCCTCCAGCGTTCCAGCGTCGGCATCCTCCGAAATGGAGGCGGTCAGGTCTTGCAGAACAGCGTCGAGAGGGTCACGAGCCCCCCGGAGGGCTTCGCCGTGTTGATAGCGAGTACTTCGTGCGGTGCTCCCGCCGCTCTCCAGCGAGGGAGAGGCTCGTCGTGAATCACCACGTTGGTGAGAGCAGCGTCGGCGGCAGTGTCGAAATCGACCAGCATCGGGTCGATGGAGCCCTACGGACTCGGTCGGGTGGCGAGGCTCGCCCGTCGGCGTGGAGCTGCTTGAGAGGCCGAGGAGGCTTCGGGGCCGTCCGTACCTGCGTCGGATGCAGAGCTCGTCGGGCGAACCTCGCCGACAAGTTGGCGAGCAGCTCGCGCGCAGTGTTTCTCGGCATCATGCAGCGCGCGGGCGTAGACTCCGTCTGGCGTGCGGGCTGGCTGCGCTTCGCCGAGGAGGAAGAGGTTCCGTCGAGCAGGTCTCCGGACGGCGGTGCACCAGGCCCCATGGTGGGCGCCAAATGTCGGGGTTGGGTGCGACATATGCCAAAGGATGCCTTATCATGGAGGCGAGTAGAGCGTCGCGGTGCACAGAAGCAGGATGGCGAAGACATGCATGCGGCGAATCTTACCCAGCCGGGGCTCTCCGAGGAGATAACACCCTCTTGTTGCTCTGCGGGGTCTCCGCATGATCACTATGGCAAAGTGGGTACAAGAGGCTCCTTGAGCTGTTAAGGCGAGGAAGGAGAAGGGCACGGCTTGCTCTTCTCTCCCTCTATGTGTGTGTCTAAAACTACTAGCTTCCAACCCTTTGCATGGGTGCCAGGGGGGTTTATATAGGCCTACCCCGGGGCCTGCGATAATCCGGCTGGGTGTGGGCCCAAGCCGTCAGGTCTCTAAGTCGCCGTCTTCTCCGCCGACTTGGGGCCCGCCGACTAGTGGGCCCGTCGGACAACCCAACATGGGGCCGACAGCCCTTGCCCTTGTGGTAAGTCTTGCCAGCTGCAGATTCACTGTAGTCGTGCTTCTAATGAGCGAGCTTGGTCATGGGGTCATGGCAGCAGTGCGCCGCCGGCGGCGATCACTATTGCCATTCCTTATCTTGTACGGTTAATGGCGCGTGGATCCCAGCGGGAGGGCGGCTGATTCCGGAGGCCGACTCCATCGGGTCCGTCTTTAGGGGCGCTCGCCGTCTTGGTACTCCCGCCCGACGGTGGTCTCGCCGTCTTGGGTCGTATAGACAGGCCATCGTGGGTACAGGAATCGCCCACGGCGCTGATGTCAGGGCGGCGTGTAACAATGATGCTGCACCGGACGGAGATCTCCGTCGGTGCGGCGCTCTGTAGCCATACCTGCTCTTTATGAGCAGGGTAGGGATGGGCCGCGAGGCGGCCTTACCCCATCCCGCTCGTAGTCGCTCAAATAGGAGGTGGTTGGGGTCGCGGTCCGTCTCCCTGTAGCCGGCCTCGCTGGCTTGGAGTCGGCTTGTCCTGAGGTCGCCATCTTAAAGCCGGCTTGTCTTGAGGTCGCCGTCTTAAATTCGGCTTGTCTTGAGGTCGCCTGTGGGACTCGGCCCAGAGGGGTAGTCGGCGACTCTGTTGCCGACTCTCTGAAGGCGGCTCTTTGTCTTGGGGTCTTGAGGGGCGCATCCCGCCCTGATGTTTTGAAAGGTTCAGGGGCTCGGGTTTGCCTACCCGTGGTCCATTACTTCGACAACCCCTTTAACAGTACGGTGTTTCCTATGACTCAGGAAAGAGAAAAAGAAACTACGAAAACAAAAGTCTTCGCACTTCATAATCCACGCATAAATATCAAAGTCTTCAAGGTCACACCAATTTCCTCATTTTCAAAGTCTTCAACTGAAGACATTCATTTTTAGGGGTCGACTTTCATCGTAATTGTCAAACTCCTCATAGACTTATAGAACCTGTGTACGCTCACAAACACATTAGTCCCTTAACCTATAAGTCTTCAATACACCAAAATCACTAAGGGCACTAGATGCACTTACAATCTCCCCCTTTTTGGTGATTGATGACAAATAGGTTAAGTTTTTAATGGGGATAATCATATGAAGTGTAAATACTAATATTGAGGAATTTGATGCAAGATATAGAAGAACTCCCCTGAAGATGTGCATATTTGAGGAATTTGAGTTGGATAGAAAATGCACATTGTAGAGTAAAATCATGGAGACCCCCCTATATCTTGTAATTCATACACGCATTTGACATCTAATATGAAGAATTTGAAATGCATGATGAAATATGGTGTCTGACGAAATTCAGCATGCATGCATTAAGGCACTTGAGGAAATTAGCATGAAGAAAGCAGTTCAAAATTATCAGAGCATCATAGGACTTAAGTTTACAACTCATCAGAGCAAACACCTCAAAAGAACAAGAGTTGTAACTTAACGAAAAAAACAACCCATATATAAGACCCGCTTGAAGACTAACTCAAATTTCTCCCCCTTTGTCATCGAATGACCAAAAGGGATGAAAAATGAGGACTAACGCCCCAGAAGAATATCATCATGATGTCGATGGAGGAGCGCCAGTGTTGTTGGGGTCGTCCGTTGAGGTAGGGCCTGCCGCAATGTTGTTCAAATCTTCAGCTTCATCCATCTCGCACGATGAAGAATATGAAATTGTAACCACCTGAGGAACTTTGACCTTCTTGAATTTCTTCGAAGGTGGCTGAGACCAGTCAAAGTCTTGTTGAAGTCCCATCTGCTTGATGTCTTCATCACCGTATAGGTGAGACAATATGGCCCAATTGTGATCGAAGATTTCATGCTCATTGTAGTGATTCTCCTTCACAGTGTTTTGCATGACAGTCATATTCTGAAGAATTGAGCCAACTTGACGCTTGGCCCACTTGTGGTTACGATCGAACTTCTGATGAAGACTTAGAAGAAGCTCACGATCAGTCATCACTCATGGAGCAGTGGCTTGAGGAGTTGGCTTTGAAGCTTTTGCAGCAGAGTCTTGAGTTGCAGAGTCATCATTGGTGGATTAAGATGTAGCTTTGCGAAACTGATCATCCAATGGACGAGTGCCCTCATCAATAACAGCAGCTTTACCTTTTCCATCAACTAAAGAAATGGTCCGTTTGAGGACTTCAATGGGAGGCATATAGCTGAGGTGATTCTGACAATCTGCCTTGTAGGGAATTGAAGACCTGATTCTGATGAATTTCATAATCCATGGTGCATAAGGCTTCAATTCAAACGGAGACAGAGCAACATTCGCCAAAGTTCTCATGAAGAAATCATGATAGTTAA
Organism: Aegilops longissima; assembly: GCA_021605205.1. Taxonomy (NCBI): domain Eukaryota; kingdom Viridiplantae; phylum Streptophyta; class Magnoliopsida; order Poales; family Poaceae; genus Aegilops; species Aegilops longissima. Next base: position 111,936,391 of record CM038680.1, read on the forward strand.
TGGAAATCCCGTGTATGATATTGAACAGCAGATTCTTCATGATGCCAACAACTTCTTCTTCAGAGTTGTGGCGTTTGATCGGACTAAGGGTTTTGGTTAGAGTGCGATAGATTGTCCTCGGCACATAGAGCAAATCCTTCACTAGGAAGGTGGTTCTTGGAGCTTGGCGAGCCTTCAAAGGCTTCATCAGTACTTGCATCAGATGATTTTGAAGCTCAAGTTCTTCATACATGAGCCTTGCGCCTTCAGCAGGAGGAGTGACTGGTACAACATGAAGTAATTCAGAGGCTGGGGCTTTGTAGTGAGTGTTCTCAGTCATCTGGTCAAGCACCCATGAGTTCACATCAGCCACATTTCCAGTGAGGTGTAGTGTGGCATAGAATTAAAGAATTAGCTCTTCATTCCAATCACAAATGTCAGCACAGAAGTTCAAAAGCCCAGCTTCGTGAAAAACATTTAAGACCGGCTGGAAGCAAGAAATGAACTCCATGTCAACATGAGGAATTTGACGGTACTCAAATACCTTATCATTGTCAAACAGGAGTGAAGAATAGAAGTTCATCTGGCTTGGAGTCCAGAACCGCTTGCGTCGAAGTCTCGCTGAGCCATATGGATTGAAACCCGTGAAGAAATGGTGCTTAGCGAAGAAATCATCAGCCTTGAACTTTGGCCTTTTAGCATGAGGGTTTTGCTGCTTGGGCTGAAGATTAGCAGTTGATGGTTTCACAGCCTCTTGCTTCAAAACCTCTGGAGCTGCTGACTGTGGAATTGAAGGTTCAGGTTCTTCAATAGCGTATTGAGTCTCTATTTCTTAAGTTGTAGTAGCTGGAACTTCTTCAAGAATGGGAAGAAGTGAAGTTTGACGTCCTTTAGATCCCATTTGAATTTCTTCGGTTTGCACAGGGGACTGAGGAGTTGGATGCAGAGGTGTGGTCAATGGTGAATTGGGGTGAAGTCTTTCCCAATAGTCATCATTTAGCACGGATATTGTTGAACCAATATCCATGTCTTCTTCTTACATTTCTTCAATGCCCACCTCTTCAGCTATGAACTGAGGCATATGTGATGATACCAGTGGTGTGGAGATGACATCATCCAAAACAATTTCTTCATCCAACTGCTCTGAAGAAGCAGCAGAAGGATTTTCCTCATCTATGTCATCTGGATTGACATAATCTTCACCAAATGGGACAATTTACTTTGATGGCACTATCAAAATTGGAACAACATCAATTGGGTTGTTGAAAGAGCTCATCAAAGTCCTCACTTTCTTAGGAGCTGAGGACTCTGCAGAGGTTGATGTTTTCCTCTTCTTTACAGCTGCCTTCTCCGCAGCCTTGGTTTTCTTCACTTTTGATGCAGAAGGAAGGTTGATTTTCTTCATCTTTGAAGAATTTGCAGGAGAGGCAGATGGTGTTGGTTTAGTTTCTTCAGGCACGACTGATGCAGTCGCCCTAGCATTTTCAGTTTCTTCAGGCACAACAAATGCTTCAACTAGCTTGGTTTGTTCTGCAGGCGCAACATTGGTGGTTGCCCTGGCAGTTTCTTTAGGAGCTAGAATTTCTTCAGCAGCCCTAGTACTCTCAGTGTCATCAGCAGTCTGATTTTCATCAGTTGCGCTTGTATTTTCTTCAGTAGGCTGAGCAGATGCTTAAGCCAGAGCAATTTCTTGTTGTGATGGAGTTGCAACATTAGGTTTGAGGTTATTTGCAAGCTTGACAAATCTGACTTTGTCACCCAGCCAATCTGCATGATATGTGTCAAATTCATCACTGAGATCCTTGATCTCCTTTCGCATGTTTACAAGATCTTCAGGAGTCATATTCACAATGTTGTTCTTAAAAAAACGCTCCTTCTTGTACTGAGCCTTCTTGACTTGCCTTGCCTTCTAGAATTTCCATTTTTCTTCACCGATGAAGGCATTCAACATGTGACTTTGACCAGGAGTGAGGTTTAGGTCAGGCAGAGGAGTATTTGGATCCTTGTGCCTGAGGTCAATGAAGTCTAGGATCTTCCTTGGATCCAGCATGAGAGGCACAATGCTGCCTTTGGCTCTAGCGGCCCTTTATAGCCTGTCCCTGATGACTTCAGCAAGTTCTTCATCATCAGCTTCATCGTCATTAGACTAAACTTGAAAAGCAACTTGCTTCTTATGAGGACTTGGCCTTGAGCCACGTCCAGCAGTGGCCTTTTTCTTCAACAGAGTTGGACCAGTTGAGGACAGTGTCGGAGCTGAGGAACTTGCAGATGCTCCTGAAGCAATTGAAAAGCCTACAGTCCTTTGACACGTGGCAACATGCACAAATGTTGAGGACTTTGCATCAGTAGTTGAGGATTTCGTGGTAGCAGAAGGAACTGGCACATCCCTTGAAGAAGTTTCCTGAGGAATTTGCCTTGAGGGTTGTGATGATGGCCGTGAGGGCATTGCTATTGAGGAACTCGACTTCACAACTGATTTCTTCGGCAAAGCCTTCTTAGGAGTACAATTTGGCTTCAGCAGCAGCAGCAGCAGCAGAATCTTCATTGAATTTCTTCACTGCTTATTTTGCCACTTTAGCCAATTTGGCTTGGCGCTTGGCCCATTCTTTGGGAAATTCCTCACCACGCTTGATGCTTGAGGGATCAGCTTCTTAGCCTGGAGCCAATGGAGGTCTTGGACATGGAGGGTGTACAGCGAATTTCTTCATTTACTTGGGAGTGACATAGCGATATTCCCTCCATTCCTTGTCCCATCTTCTCTCAATTCTCTGTATGCGCACTTTGCACTGATTCTTGTTTTCTTTCCCATGAGTTGCTTCATCAGGAGTACAATATCCAGCATATATATCCTCATGGATCTCAAAAGTAGTGTTGGAATGTGGTCTCTTTCCTCCCTTCCGAGGTCTTTTACCATCAGCCATTTTCTTCACTTGAGGATTTTGAACAATGGATGTTTCTGAGGAAGTATGCAATTTATCTTCGAGGAACACTGCAAATGAGTTAAGTTGATGAGAACCTAGTGATTCGGCAGCAGACATTTTGTAGCTGTGAACAGAGTATAGGTGCGAAGAATTTGGAGAGGTCATATGCGTTCTCAGATTTTTTTTTTAAAATATCAAGTTTGAGGAATTTGACCATGGGTGTCTTGAGGAATTTCACTAAGCGTTCTTGACTTGGGTTCCATAGTTGTATAGATTTCAAAATCCACACAATTAAGGAATCTTAAAGAAAAACATAGTTTAGAGAAACAAATCAAGGTACGGATGCAACTGGGTGTTTGAGGAATTGGAAGTTGAAGAATAAACACCTTTTGAAGATTTTGTGGAAATCATAGGAATCAAAGTAGGGCAGTAAAATCAGATTTTAATTACCAACTAGGAGTGGAGTTGGAGAAGTTCGTCAGTTCAGATCTCTCACGCCCTAACTTGGCGGCGAGAGACAGCTATGGCGGCGGCGGACTGAAGATTTCCACGGCCGGTGCGAGTATGACGGCGACAAGGTCGAGGCAGTGAAGCCTTCCTCACCGGCGACAGTGGAGAGTAGCGGCGGCGCTAGGTCTGAGAGCTCGAGCGAGGAGAGTTGTAGCCGAGCAGAGTAAATGGGGTTTGAGGAAGGGGAGGTGTATTTATAGCCACGGTGAAAAACTTCCCGTCCGAAGAATTTGGACGAACATGCCCCTGACCCTTACTCTTCTAACAACATGTGTCATCCACGTACTGAGAGGTGGAGATCATGGGGGACCATGGGTGAGTAGTTTAATCCATCGTGGGATGCGGAACAGTTTGAGCGGCAAAAGCCGAAAATTCGAAAGGAGTTTTTTTATGTTTTGTTCCCAAATTCTTCAGCTGTCAAGGACACAGTGAAAATTTTGAATGGGTTTCAAATAGAACGCACATGAAGAATATGTGAACAGACTGGGTTGAGTTTAGCATAGAGGGGGAACGGGTCCGATCACATTCACATAGAAGAAAATCAACTTGAAGAATTAGCAATAAGTGAATGTTGTTGAGGACATGAAAACTCAAATATATATATATATAGGCAATGAAGAACACCAGTTGAAAAGTTGAAGACTTTGAAAATTAAAGAATTTGCAAAAATGAGGAAAAACTCAAATTGAAGATTTTCAACTTTTGTTGGTGGCGTGACCCACCGTATAAGAATGATGATATCAGATGCAGCGAAAATTTGGAGGGTTAGTCTTCATTGATTGAAGAAAAATGTTACTTCATGTGTTGCACATCTAAGTCATCAACTTTACAGAAGTGTTAGGATGTGTGTCCTTTCAAAGAACATTCGAAGATTCTAAGATATTTAGCTCACACCACAACTTGCTAAATCTCTTCTCATCCAAGGGCTTTGTGAAGATATCTGCCAGCTGTTTTTCAGTCTTCACGTGGTCGATGGAGATGTCGCCCTTCAACACATGATCTCAAAGAAAATGATGACGAATCTGGATGTTCTTGGTCTTCGAGTGCTAAACTGGGTTATGAGAAATGTTGATGGCACTCTCGTTGTCGAAGTAGAGTGGCACATTCTTCATATTGATGCCATAGTCCTTGAGGGTTTGCTTCATCCATAACAATTGAGCACAGCAAGAACCAGCAACAATGTACTCAGCTTCAGTAGTAGAGAGAGATACGCAGTTCTGCTTCTTCGAGGACCAACCTACTAAGGATCGTCCGAGGAAATGGCATGTGCCTGAAGTTGACTTACGATCCACTCGATCACCAGCATAGTCAGAGTCAGAATATCCAATGAGATAAAAAACCGACCTTTGGGATACCATAATCCAAGTGTTGGAGTGTGAGCTAGATATTGAAGAATATGTTTCACAGCCTTATGGTGTGATTCCTTTGGCTTAGCTTGAAAACATGCACACATGCAAACACTAAGCATAATATCTGGCCTAGATGCACATGGATACAATAAAGAGCCAATCATGGAGCGGTATACCTTTTGATCGAAGTCTTTACCATTTCCGTTGGTGCATAGATGGCCATTAGCGGGCATAGGGATTTTGACGCCTTTGCAATCTTGCATGCCGAATTTCCTCAGCACATCCTTAAGGTATTTCTCTTGAGATATGAAGATGCCATATGTTGTTGACGAATTTGAAGACCTAAGAAGAATTTCAATTCTCCCATCATAGACATTTGATATTCGTCACTCATTATATAGGAAAATTTGTTACTGTAACGTTGGTTAGTACAACCAAAGATAATATCATCAACATATATTTGGCACATGAATAATTCATCATCATAAGTTTTGGTGAAAAGAGTTGGGTCAAGTGAACCGGGTTTGAAGCCTTTCTTCATGTGGAATTCCTTCAAGGTATCATACCACGCCCGAGGGGCCTGCTTGAGGCCATAGAGGGCCTTATTGAGTCCGTAGACTTTGTCAGGATGCTTAGGATCTTCAAAACCTGGTGGTTGAGCAACATATACTTCTTCCTCAAGCTTACCATTGAGGAATGCACTTTTCATATCCATTTGATATAAGATGACATTATGATGGTTAGCATAAGCAAGCAATATGCGATTAGCCTCAAGTCTAGCAACAGGTGCAAAAATTTCATCGAAATCAATTCCTTCAACCTGTGTGTAGCCTTGAGCTACAAGACGAGCCTTGTTCCTCACCACTAGGCCATTTTCGTCTTGCTTGTTGTGGTAGATCCATTTGGCACCGATGATATTGTGCTTGCATGGGTCTGGTCGCTTGACAAGTTCCCAGAAATTGTTGAGCTCGAATTGATGTAATTCCTCTTGCATCGCTTGAATCCACTCAGGCACCAGAAATGCCTCATCAACTTTGGTGGTCTCTGTGATAGAGACAAAAGCGAAGTGCCCAAAAAAGTCAGACGAATGTGAAGCTTTTGAGCATGTGAGAGGACCTGGCGCATTGATGTCGTCGATGATTCTCTCAATTTTCACATCATTTGCAACGCGAGGATGAGCAGGTTGGCGATTTTGAGTGGGCTCAGCATTTTCTTCAGAGCCATTTTCCTCAAATGCACCAGCATGATTTTCTTCACGTTCTAGAATGACTTCTTCAGCAGATTCTTCAGTGGGTATGAGATCCTCAGCAGCCTTGAACTTGATGGATTCCCCAGGAGACATTTCATCTAGCACAGGAGGTAGGTGCTCTCTTTGCGAGCCATTAATTTCATCAAACCGCACATCTATAGTTTCAACAACCTTGTGGTGATGGGTGTTGAAGACTCTGTATGTGTGCGAGTCCTTTCCGTAACCAAGCATAAAACCTCCATATGCTTTCGGTGCAAATTTAGAATTGTGATGAGGATCTCTAATCCAGCATTTAGCCCTGAAGACTTTGAAATAACTCACATTGGGTTTCTTGTTAGTGAGGAGTTCATATGAGGTCTTCTTGATGAATTTGTGAAGATATACCATGTTGATGATGTGGCATGCAGTATCAATAGCCTCAGGCCAGAACTGATGAGGCGTCTTGTATTCATCAAGCATAGTGCAAGCCATCTCAACGAGAGTCCTGTTATTGCGCTCCATGACACCATTCTGCTGAGGAGTGTATGGGGCAGATAACTCGTGAGTAATACCAAGTTCATCAAGATAGTCATCAAGACCAGTATTCTTGAACTTGGTCCCATTGTCACTCCTGATGTGCTTGATCTTCACACCGAAATTCGTCGAGGCCCTTGAGGAAAATCGTTTGAAGACTTCCTGCACTTCAGTTTTGTAAGTGATGATATGCACCTAGGTGTAACGAGAATAGTCATCAACAATAACAAAGCCATATAGAGATGCTACATTTGTTAGTGTTGCGTAATGAGTAGGGCCAAAGAGATCCATGTGAAGCAATTCAAAAGGACGAGTGGTAGTCATGATAGTCTTCGAGGGATGCTTGGACTTGGTCATCTTTCCAGCCTCACAAAGCCCCGCAAAGATGGTCTTTGACGAATTTGACACCCTCGATGCCAATGACATTCTTCTTCTTCGTGTGAGTATGTAAGTTCCTCATGCCAGCATGACCTAGTCGTTGATGCCATAACCAGCCTTCTGAAGCTTTTGCAAGTAGACATGTGGTAGGCTGTGGACCTACAGAGAAATCAACAATATACAAGTCTCCTCTCCTAAAGCCTTTGAAGACTTTGGAATTTTTAGATTCCATGAGCACAATGCAATGATATTTTCCAAACACGACAACCATATCAAGATCACAAAGCATTGAGACAAACATGAGGTTGAATCCTAAGGACTCGACAAGCATGACTTTGTCCATGTGTCTATCCTTTGAGATCGCAACCTTTCCTAGACCCAATACCTTGCTTTTGCCTTTGTCAGCGTAGGTGATATGCTTCAGATGTGATGGAGATAAAGCAGTGTCCATCAATAAGTTCTTGTCACTGGTCATGTGATTTGTACATCCACTATTGAGGACCCACTCAGTAGCTTTGGGTTGATCATCATGCAGATGAATTAGTGCATCTTACGAACTCATATACTTCATCAGTGAAGAATATGACATCAAATTCATCAGATTGAATTTCATCAAGCAGTACAACAGATATAACAGTATAAGACGTGAGAAATGAGTAATTCATTTCTTCATGATTAGCTTGCATCCTTTCAAGCATATTTAGGTCGCCATCAAATTCTTCAGATGTTCAAGTTCGTGTGGAGACCTGAACCTGCACAAGAGATTAGTTCTTTTTCTTCACCACCCACATTTGGAGGGGTGGCAAAGAGTTCATCATTCTGCGAGCTCCATAAGAGAAAGGTGGCATTGAAGCCAGTGCACTTTGTTTCACAGAAGAGGGGTTAGAATATGCATACGAATAAACAGAGAAATTCTTCGAGGACGTATGAACATAATGATTTGAAGAATAAAGCACATATTCATAGCTCTTAGATTTTCCCTGCAAAACAGAAGTGTTAGCACGATGATGTTCATATGAGGATTTGGATCCACGTGAGGAATTTGATCCATATGAGGAATTTGGTCCGTATGAGGACTTGGATCCATTTGAAGACTTTGGTCCATATGAAGAATTTGATGTGGGGTTCCTATTCTTCACAGGTGGTGTCATGAGGACATTCACCTGAAGACTTTCAAGGCACCGCTCGGGAACCCAGATTTTCTTCATAGGGGGACCGTTCCTCCAGTTAGTACCAACATGTCTAGAAAATACTTCACCATTCTGATTTTTGAACAGTTTATAGTTGGAGTCAAATGACTCATCAGATGAATATGAAGATTCACAAGTAAAGCCAGATAAAGTGGATGGATCTACGGGAGGTCCTTTTGCAGCAACCCATGACATTTTGGGATACTGCTTAGGTTTTCAGTAGGTCCCATCAGCATTGAGTTTCCTCTCAAAGGCAATACCCTTTCCTAGGGTTCCTGTTGAGGATCTGCTTTTTAAGAACATCACAAAGAGCCTGATGCCCTTTGAGGCTTTTGTACATGCCTGTCACATACAATTCCTTCAACCCTGCATTATCGTCGGTGATACTTGTGGTATCCTCAGATGAGGAATTTTTTACCACATAGACAGTTGAAGAATTTGCAGCAATAGAAGCATTTGAACTTTCAGGTGAAGAATTAGCAGATTCATGTTCAATGCATTTCAAACATGGTGGAATGAATTCTTCCTGAGCGGAACTGATCTATTGATCAAGCAATGAATCATTTTCCTTCTGGAGATCTTCATAACTCACCCTTAGCTTCTCAAGGTCTTGCTTTATTTGAAGAAATTCATAAGAAAGCTTCTCATGATCGGCTAAGAGAGTGTTATGATGACTTTGAAGGATATCAAACTTAGAATGTAGTCACTGAAGATTATCAGTCAGAGTTTGAGTTCAATCCATTTCCTCACCTAACAGGTCATTGCTTTTGTCTAGCAAATTTTGAACCTTTTCCAAAGCCTTTTGTTGTTTAATGGCAATATTAGCAAGCGTGGAATAACTAGGTCCAAAATCATCATCAGATTCATCATCACTAGATTCAGATGAGGGATATCTGGGTACCTTTGCATCTTTGGCCATGAGGCATGGTGCTAAAGATGATGGTTCAGGTTCAAAAGTCATCATTTTGAGTGATTCCTTGAACTCATCAAACCAGGGATCCTGACGAGTTCGATGACCTTCATAAACATCAGAGATTCGGTCCCAGATAAGCTTCACATTGCAAAGATGCATAATGCGCCTGAATTCATCTCTAGATAGGCAGGAGAAGATGATATCACTCGCAATAATGTCCAGCCAAGTGTACTTGCGAATATCATCAGCATACACCATCTTGCATAGATCGGTAAGGCCAATCTCAGTGACGATCCATAGTTCACTATTCATCGCCATGAGGCGCTTCCTAATCATGGCCTTCCACTTGGGATAATCGTGACCATCAAATATGGGGCACGACACTTTCTTCATACCTGCGATCGACATAACTAAAACTCTAGGTGGTTAAACAAAAATCACATAGAACAAGGGAGTGCCTTGCTCTGATACCAATTGAAAGTGTGTTATATTGACTAGAGGGGGAGGGGTGAATAGGTGATTTTTACTAATTCGTCATTGAGGAAATTCTAAGTGAGGAATTTCCTAAGCGACGAACTACAAGCAGCAGAATAAGTACTCAGGTGCAAGTAGAACATGGCAGTAACATAGACATCATGATGATATGAAACAAGCTCAGAGTACAGGTAGCGTGAAAACATGATAAGCAGGTTGAAGATAAGATGATTGAAGAAATAGGATTGAGAAAGTTGAGAAAGTCTTCAGTCAAAGCCTTCAAACGATAATGATCAAGTTCGTCAACACATGAATGAGGAAATGAAAGGGTTGAGGAAGTAGAACCAGTAGCTTGGTGAAGACAATGATTTGGCAGACCAGTTCCAACTGCTATGATAGTTGTACGTCTAGTTGGAGCGGCTAGTTATTTAAACCTGAGGACACACAGTCCTCATCGTATTCTCCTTGAGCTAAGGTCGCACAGAACTTGCCCAATCACTCGTGGTAAGTCTTCAGGTGACTTCCAAACATTCACAGACTTGGTCACTTGGTGATGTTTGCTTGAACTACGTCGGTATTTCCCCAAAGTGGAAGGGATGATGCAACACATCAATGGTAGGTATTTCCCTCAGTGATGAGACCAAGGTTATCGAACCAGTAGGAGAACCACGCAACACCACGTAAACAGCTCCTGCACACAAAGAACAAATACTTGCAACCTGACGTGTTAAAGGGGTTGTTAGTCCTTTTCGGGTAACGGCGCCAGAAATTGGCATGTGGACGGGAGAAAGTTGTAATAGATTGAATAAATAGATCGCAAATAAAATAAAGTGTAGACAACTTATTTTTTTGATGGGAAAATAGACCCGGGGGCCGTAGGTTTCACTAGTGGCTTCTCTCTAGAAAAATAGCATATGGTGGGTAAACAAATTACTGTTAGGAAATTGATAGAACTTCAAATAATCATGACGATATCTAGGCAATGATCATTATATAGGCATCACATCCAAGATTAATAGACCGACTCCTGCGTGCATCTACTACTATTACTCCACACATCGACCGCTATCCAGCATGCATCTAGTGTATTAAGTTCATGGAAAAATGGAGTAATGCAATAAGAACGATGACATGATGTAGACAAGATCTATTTATGTAGAAATAAACACCATCTTGTTATCCTTAATGGCAACGATACATACGTGTCGGTTCCCCTTCTGTCACTGGGATTAAGCACCGTAAGATCAAACCCATCACAAAGCACCTCTTCCCATGGCAAGAAAAATCGATCTAGTCGGCCTAACTAAAAAAGAGATTTGAAGAAGAAATACGAGGCTATAAATAATCATGCATATAAGAGATCAAAAGACTCAAATAGCTTTCATGGATAAAAACATAGATCTGATCATAAACTCAAAGTTCGTCAGATCCCAGCAAACACACCGTAAAAGGAGTTACATCAAATAGATCTCCAAGAGACCATTGTATTGAGAATCAAAAGAGAGAGAGGAAGCCATCTAGCTACTAACTACGGACCCGTAGGTCTACAATGAACTACTCACACATCATCGGAGAGGCACCAATGAGGATGATGAACCCCTTTGTGATAGTGTCTAGATTGGATCTGTGGTTTCTGGAACTTGCGGCGGCTGGAATTAATTTTCGTCGTCTCCCCTAGGGTTTCTGGAATATTGGGGTATTTATAGAGCAAAGAGGTAGTGTGTGTGACGCCCAGATAATTAAGCTACAGTGATCCCACGCTAATGGTGCCACGTCACCATGGTTACTGCTGCTAATCTATTGTTAGATCAAAACCGGTCCAAAATTCAAATTCAAAGTTTGGTAAATAATAAAAGTTTTCAAACATTAAAATAAAAATGTTCAGGTTGTACTAAATATTACATAGATAAATATGGTGTAGTAAACACATTTTTATAAAAGGCCTAAATAATTTAAAATGATTTAAAATAGAAAAGTAAATAAATAAAAGAAAAGAAAATACAAAAGAGAAAAACTAAACTAACAAAAAAAACAAAGAGAAAGCCCCCCTCCCCGCCGCTGGGCCAAGTGGCCCAGCTGGCCTCCGCCGTTCGAACGGGACGGCCCACTCCCCGCACACCCGCCTGGCCTATAGGCCACGCCCCTCTAACCCTAACCCCATCCCACGACCCCCACCTCCCCCACTCGTCTCCCCTCTCACTCCCTCGTCTCCCCCCCTCTCGATCCCGATCTGGATCGAGATGGGGACGAACCACCGAAGCCGCCGCTAGACCTTGTCACCCTCGACGCCCATCGCCACTGGCCACGACTCGCCGCACCATCGTGCCCCTCTCCGTCAATGCCGTCGTCCCCGTCCCCCTCCCCGCCGGACTGCACCCGCCTCCCCGATGCCGCGACGACGCCTCGTCCCCATCCTCCTCCACAACGGCCGCCCCCGAGCCTCGCCGCCCCGCTTCTCTCCAACGCCGGTGAGGCCACCTCCGGCCTCCACTCACTTCTCCCTTTCGCGCGACACCCGTTCAGGTCGCCGCTTCCCTGCCACTGGCCTCGCCTCCAGCGCCAAGGCCACTGGCGCCGATCTGCGCGCCTCCCGGACGCTTGCAGGCTTTTCCTCCCCGCCACGCCCTCGCTCCCCGCCGCAGCATCACCCGACGGTGCCCGCCTCCCGGCCGCCGCGCCAAGTCGTCCGCCGCTGCCCGCCGCTCCCTTCGGCGGCCAAGGCCGAGGCCTTGCCCTGGGTGCGCCCGTGTCTGGGCACATCCACTACCAGTGGGGCTGGGCCTGGCTTAATTAGTGATAAATCTCCTTAATTAGACACTGACTAATAGACCCCACCGCACTAATTAACAATTTTGGACATTTAAATTAGTTAACTCAAATGCCTCACTGACGACTGGGACCCACATGGCCCTGTTGACCAGTCAACGCTGACTGGGTCAACTGTTGAGTGGGCTGCTGACTCCACCCTGGCCCACTAGTCAGCCTCTGCTGACTGGGAAGTTGACCAAGTCAACTAGGCCCCCTGTCAGCCTCTATTGCATATGGCTGGGTACACTATGGCTGGGTACACTTCCTGTGTACCCCTAGCATTTAAATATTAATTTAATTTCGAATTAAATTAAATCCTAAAATTAGAAAATCATTTAAAAACTTTGAAAATTAATATAAAATAATCTATAACTCAGATTAATTTATTTTCAACATGAAAGTTGCTCAGAACGACGAGACGAACCCGGATACGCATCCCGTTCGTCCGCTGCGCATCCCTAACCTATCGAACTTGCAACTTTTCCCCTGCGGTTCATCTGTTCGAAAACGCGGAACACCGGTGATACTTTCCCGGATGTTTCCCCCCTTCGTCGGTATCACCTCCTACCGCGTTAGGGCATACCTAGAACCGCGTATTGCCTCTTTATGTTTTGTGATGCTTTGTTTGCATTATATTTATTGTTTCTCCCACCTCTTCTCTCCGGTAGACTACGAGACTGACGTCGCTGCTGCCCTGATCGACTACGGTGTTGACGACCCCTCCTTCTTGCCAGAGCAACCAGGCAAGCCCAACCCCCTTGATCACCAGATATCGCCTAATATTCTCTATACTGCTTGCATTAGAATAGTGCAGCATGTTACTGCTTTCAGTTAATCCTATATCGCTGCATAGCTTTGTCCTTGCTACTCTTGTTGTTACCTTTACCGCTATCCTCTCGCTTAGTATAGGATGCTAGTGTTCCATCGGTGGCCCTACACTCTTGTCCGTCTCGCCATGCTATACTATCGGGCTGTGATCACTTCGGAGGTGATCACGGGCATATACTATATACTTTACACTATTACATTACTGTTATACTTTGTTCGGAGATGGGGGCAAGGACGGTGGCTCCTTCCCGATAGAGGTGGGCTGGGTTCCCGACGGCCCCGATTGTTACTTTGTGGCGGAGCGGCAGGCAGGTTGAGACCGCTTAGGAGAGAGGTGGGCGTGGCCTGTTCGTGTTCGCGGATACTTAACACGCTTAACGAGATCTTGGTATTTGATCTCGAGTTGGGTCGTTGACCTTATACGCACTAACCGCCACGTGGGACAAGATATGGGCAACCGACGCCGTGGTATCACCAAGCATTTCGTGACGTCGGCCGATCGAGCTACGCTACCGGATTGGAACGTAAGCCTGCTCTTGTATTAAGGGGCTAGTTACGCTTCGGCTGCGTTCGCAACATGCAGGTGTGCTAAGGCGATGGGCCGGACACTGTGCGCATAGGTTTAGACCGGCGTGCTGACCTCTGTGTTGCGCCTAGGTGGGGCTGCGACGTGTTGATCTTCCGCGGCCGGGCATGACCCAGAAAAGTCTGTCCGGCGAAATGGGATCGAGCGTGTTGGGTAATGTGGTGCACCCCTGCAGGGAAGTTTATCTATTCGAATAGTCGTGATCTTCGGTAACAGGACGACTTGGAGTTGTACCTTGACCTTATGACAACTAGAACCGGATACTTAATAAAACACACCCTTCCAAGTGCCGATACAACCCGTGATCGCTCTCTAACAGGGCGACGAGGAGGGGATTGCCGGGTAGGATTATGCTATGCGATGCTACTTGGAGGACTTCAATCTACTCTCTTCTACTTGCTTCAAGACGGAGGCGACCAGAAGCGTAGTCTTCGATAAGACTAGCTATCCCCCTCTTATTCTGGTATTCTGTAGTTCAGTCCACCGATATGCCCTGTCGGTGTCAAAACCGGCGGATCTCGGGTAGGGGGTCCCGAACTGTGCGTCTAGGCGGATGGTAACAGGAGACAAGGGACACGATGTTTTACCCAGGTTCGGGCCCTCTTGATGGAGGTAAAACCCTACGTCCTGATTGATTGATATTGATATTGTGGAGGTTTACAAGAGTGGATCTACCACGAGATCAAGGAGGCTAAACCTAGAAGCTAGCCTATGGTATGATTGTAAGGGTTGTTGATGTTGTCCTACGGACTAGAGCCATCCGGTTTATATAGACACCGGAGAGGGCTAGGGTTACATAGAGTCGGTTACAATGGTAGGAGATCTACATATCCAGTATTGCCAAGCTTGCCTTCCACGCCAAGGAAAGTCCCATCCGGACACGGGCGAAGTCTTCAATCTTGTATCTTCATAGTCTTGGAGTCCGGTCGATGATGATAGTCCGGTGACGGTAGTTCGGCCGATGATGGTAGTCCGCTATCCGGACACCCCTAATCCAGACTCTCAAGAGGTCCCTGAACCAGGCTTCAATGACGATAAGTCCGCGCAGATATTGCTTGGAATTGCAAGCGGGTTCCTCCTCCGAATGATAGAAGATTGTGAACACCAGATAGTGTCCGCTCGCAAAATAAATTCCACATTCCACCGAGAGAGAATAATAATATATACACAAGTTCAATCTGTCGACGTTTTTTGTGGCATGACGTCACACCACTACCAAGCCATTACTTGAATTGTTTTTACTTTACCACCTCGATTGCATTTAGCGAGGCGGTTTCCTTGGCACGCCTTGTCGAGCGTAGATCGTGTTTCCCCTTAATCCGGGATTCTCATTAATACGACGTGGGTAACCCAACGCGCCGCTCGACACGCCTCTATCGGCGAGTCCCAAACGGTCACGGAGACGGCTCTTGGTATTCTCCTCTTTATAATGGGACCAAGGCTCGCTTTTTTCTTCAATCCTTCATCGTATCCTCTCCCGCTCCAAGTTCCAAAGACCTAGAGCTCCAGATTCGAGCGCTGCGGACTTCCAATGATGTCCGGTTCCGACCTCGGGGCAGGTGGATGCCCTCCTCCGCCACGGAGGAGGACGTGCTAAAGCTGCGGGAGGCCAAGTACTGCCTCTACGAGATTTCGACAGGTTGCTGCCAAGGGCAGGCCATCACCACCCCCGAGCCCGGCGAGTATGTCGTTTTGTATCCCACCTCCGCCGGGTTTAGGCTTCCGATGGATCCTTTTGTGAGAGGGCTCATGTTTTACTATGGGTTGGAATTCCACGATTTAGCTCCGAGTCCATCCTCCATATTTCCGCATTTATTGTCGCTCACGAAGCCTTCCTCGCGTCACCCTCACTTCGCCTGTGGTCAAGACCTTCAATGTGGCGCCAAGATGATCGGGGCGCAAGCGGAGTGTGGCGGGCGGCCATAAGTAGGAGGGCCGATGCCCGTCGCCCGCTGGCTCCTTCCAAGAAGAGCTCGCCCGTGGCAGCAAGAGTGGTTCTATATTACCGTCCGAGGGCCGCAGACAAAAGCCGCCGCCCCTATTCCGCCCAGGACCTCCACGACGGTTGATGTCGTCGGTCAACCAAGGGCTCAACTGGGGGCCGTCAAAGGACGTGCCCCTACTGCAGGGCCGGATTCGAGATATCCAAACGAGGGAGGTCGATATGGTGGTGGTGATGCAGGTTATGCTGATTAGGCGTCTCCCGCCCTGCAAACGTCGCCCTCTCCGGCTATGGGAGTTCAATCCGGAGGGTCCACGGATTCTTCAACACTTCATGGGTATGACACCCCTGGAGATGTACAAATTATTCTTCGGATCGCAAGAGGTGCGTCCGGAATTGACCGAGGATGCTGGCCTAAGCTGCAATCGCCCGGATACTCAAGTAAGTAGTTCCAAGTCCGGACATACCGTTTGTTTGCCTTTCGATGATTCGCCTTATGACCAATTTCCTTCTACACAAGAGTGGATAGCGGAAGCAAAATTGATACGGTGTCCGGCCCCCCTCCCCGAGACCGCGCCGGATCCCGTGCTGGTCCGGATGCTTGAGGTTGCGCCTTCAGAGGAAGACGAAGGGGAAAACAGGGAAGCTACTGCCTCGCCTAAGGAGGCTCTTGAAAGAGGGGGGATCGAGAATCCCTCCCCCCAAGGGGAGAAGAGGACTGCCTCCGAGGACCTGGGGCAAAGCCCCTAAACGGGGAAGAAATCTTCGCCAGAGGGTCCCACGTCCGGGAGGCCCCGCCGCACAATCTCCCTTAAAGAGTCAGCCTCCAACGAGCCATAAGTAGAAAGAAAGGAGTTTTATAATAAGGGACATCCCTATTTGTGCTTCCGAGGATAACTAAAGTTTTTACCTTGTAGTTCGGATCTCCGCCCTTAAATGAGCTCGTCTTCGGGGACCTTCGCCGGAGATGATGGAGAGCGAGACGCTCCGTCCGGGCGCCATCGAATAGGGCGGGCGACCTGAAGTGTCGCCACGAGGGAGCCCCTGGTTTGGCAAAGCCGGATAGTTCGCGCCAATTGGTGTACGGGTGAAGGATCTGCTTGAGAAGGCGTTTATCTCGTAAGATCACCACGCATTGATGAGCATGGTGATTGAAAGGATTTCGTCCGCCAAGACGGGTTGCACAAAGGCCGTCGTGGAGTTTTTGGCGGGGTTTGAGGTACGTAAAATAACACAACTTTTAACAGTTTGCATATAGAATGCGCCTGTATGGATAGTAGCCCCGAGACTCGGTAGGTTGTCGAAATCGACAGCGCGTCGAGGATCAAAATCGCAGGTTTTAAATTTCCGCCCGTCGATGGAGGTGGCGGGTTGTCCGGGGCCAGCCGGATCGACGGAGTTGCTGAACTAAAGCGGCAACTCGCTGGTGCGGATGCGACATCACGCTGATCAACAAAGCGACTTGATGAGTCGCAAGGTAAGTGTTCTTGTGCGGTCACTTGGTAAGGAGCCAAGCCAGCTCCTTACACATGTTTGTGAAATGCGAGATAGTGCCGCTCTTTGTGGAGAGCCTTCGGGCGAACTTGTTCAAGCCAAGGAGCAGGCCGAAGGAGTAATGCGGCGGCCTCGAGGGCGGCCGAGGAGTTAGCGGCGAAAGGGTCGACTCGCCGAGTAGGGAAGAGATGGCCGAGATGGCCTTGAAGTTAAAAGATGCTACCGACCGCAATGAGGCTCTTGGGAAGGAACGCTTAGCGGGCAAGAAGACCGAGGAAGGCCACCGCCGGTTAAGGATGCCCGCTCGCAATGCGGGCTATAAAGGAAGAGCTGCGCCGGGCCGAGATATTGTAGTCGGTAAGCCTATTCGCTGCTACCAAGGTTTACGGATCCAAAGTATGCTCAGCTAGGCCAACTGTGGGGTCCATAGGACCCTTATACGGACTTAGCAGCGAGTGCGGCGGATGCCGTTGTGTATTTTCAAAGCCAGAAGGACCACAAGACGGAAGAGCTGTTTTGGTCTCAATTCCATAGTCCGGAGCGTTCACTTCCGCCGACCGACCGCTTGGCCGAGTGGGCTGAGCTAAATAGGTTGTCCGGCTTGCTATGACGGATATAGTGACCCATATCCGGCCGGATAGGCCCGAGCCGAAGAGTTACTTTGGCTTATTGCAGCAATTTCTTGGGGCGGTGCCGCATATCGAGGCGATGAAGCGGTCGGCCTGCATAGAGGGTGCGCAGATGGCACTCGCCCGTGTGAAGACACATTGGACAGAAATGGATGCCACCGCTGTTGCGACTTCGGTTCGGATGATAACCGGTTACCCGCCGAGCACTATTTTGGCGAAGTGCTGCGTGGTGCTCGTGTAATAGAGTCGCAGTGCTCAAAAAATGTTACGTTTGAATGAACGTTTTTATGATGTAAAACAATATTTATGATGTAAGCGCCTTTTATACTTGTGCGTTCAAGTAATAGAATATCTCAAATGCGGCCGTTCATGTATACGTGTGTATAACCTGAAAGATGACAGTCGTCGGCTTCAGCCCCCACGCACAAGGTGCGGGGGTGTTCGCAAAAAATAGCGTTTTCACACTTAATCCGGACGCCTCGGTCCTGTAAAGGAGGTGGTAGCGTAGCAAACGAGGCAACCGGACTATAATGCTTTATCACTTTCACTTAGCCATGGAGTTCGAGGGTGGGGCTACGACATAGCCCACGGGGCACCGCGCCTCGAATCTGGGCGTATGTGCTGGCTGGGAAACGGCCCTTCACAAAGCGGAGGAATCCTAAACATTCCCATAGTCGATCGAGTGGTTGACCAGTCTCGCAGTATCATGATGATCAGTTTTGGCTTTCATCGAGGTGCTCGCCCAAATTAACTGGGCACAATCGCAGAGTTCTCCGAGCAGCGTTAGCCGATGATACGGAACGAAGGCAGCAAAACACGTGAGCCGGGCAAACCCAACATTTGACCAAAGACATGATACGGAGCTGATGCATATAAGGCCTAACTTGAGACGCCGAACACTCCCGAAGGTGTTCGGTCTTTATAATAGCGGGCAAAACAAAGCCCTAAGCCCCTTGTGTCTGTGCACGGCAGGTTCTTCTCGGCGCTGCCGATGCCAAAACGCCAGCCTCCACACTGGTTATAATGATAAACCAGGGATTATAGCAACAAGAGACAGAAGAAAGGTTTACGAGGGTCTTAGTTTGAAAAGAGTCCTTGCAATGGGTTCCTACCGCACGTCTGCTACCGTGTCTCCGCGCAGCCGTATCCTGGATGGGTGTGCACGCTGTTCATCTGTAAAAAGAGAGGAACTTAGTTGGAAAAGGAATCGTATGAGAAAGTGCATAAAAATTGAAATATAGGTTAATAAAGCTGAGCCTATGCTAGCTCATTATGGCTTATATGTACAAGCCCTTGTGAAGGGGTGTGCGGCTAGGTAGCCCCTAGCTTATTTATTCCGGACTCGTCCAGCCGTGTCCGGGGTCTCAAACGACCTTTTAATGAAATGATGTCACGTGGACCGGGCATTTTAAGCGTAAGAGACGCGTAATGTGGTATTGCATTGAAGCGGAGGAAAGCTTCCCGTCCCAGTGATGCTTGATAGCTACTTTTAAATGGGGCGACATGAAAGGTTAGCTTTTCTCGTCGGAAGTTGTTAGGTGACCCTGACACAACTTCTAGTAATAATGAAACTGTGCACCTGGCGTAAGGGCCTGGCGCCACTCCTTTGAAGGAAGTGCGGCTATGCCGAATTGTAGTAGGGTCTATCCCAACTTGCGGATTGTGTCCGGATATAGCAGGTTCAAGTCACTGCCGCCGTCCGTCAAAACCTGCGTTAATTGCAGTCTATCTATTATGGGATCCAATATCAGGGCAGTCTATCCTGCGTTCCGGATACTTCTGGACTAATCCAGATGGTCGAAAGTGATTGGTTTTGACATCCAATCTCGGTCCATTGGGGTGGATCGTGCGACACTTGTCTTAGCGAGTGCCGTGTTGGCTTTCCGTAGTATCACGTGAAGCGAGTTTACTGTTTTGACTTCTTGTGGGAAAGTCTTTTGACTTCCGTGCTCTGCTGGTGGGGTTCGTCATCGCCTCGCCATGATCGAAGACCTTGTGTCCGGCGTTGAGTCTGCGGACTGTTTAAAACCCAACAATTTCGGGTTGGTATGGTTTGCGAGCCTTCCGAGGTATCAGGATTTGACATATCCGATCTAAAATTTTGTTTAAATTTGATAGCTCGCCTCTGTTCTCCTTAAGAGGCCGTGTTTTATTGTTTGGTCATGAAGCTTTTGAATCCGGCGTTGACCGCCGTGCCCTTTGGGCCTTTTTCTTTATTCCGGCGCTGGTCTTTCTGCGCTGCGTGACTTTCCGCTTTCCATCTCGATCTCGGATGTACTGGTCGCTGGTGCTGCATCTTGCTAGCCAGCTGTCTTCTCCGTGCAAAAGCGCCATGAGGCTTGTTAGCGCGGCCATTGTTCTTGGCTTCTCTTGGCTGAGGTGTCTGGCGAGCCATTCGTCTCGGACGTTGTGTTTAAAAGCTGCTAGGGCTTCCGCGTCCGGACAGTCGACTATTTGGTTCTTTTTGGTAAGGAACCTGTTCCAGAATTTATGCCACCGACTCTCCGGGCTGTTGGGTTATATGACTCAGATAAATCAGATCCGGAGGGCGGACATAAGTCCCTTGAAAATTTGCTCTAAACGCGCCCTCAAGCTCTTCCCAACTTCCAACAAGTGTTTTCGGGAGGCTTTTGAGCCAATGCCGAGCTGGCCCTTTGAGCTTGAGGGGTAGGTATTTTATGGCGTGGAGATCATCTCCTCTAGCCATGTGTATGTGTAGTATGTAATCTTCTATCCAGACTCCGGGTCTGTTGTGCGTCATATGCCTCTATGTTTATGGGTTTGAACCTGCTGGAAATTCATGATCCAGCACCTCATTGGTAAAACATAGCGGGTGTCTGGCGCTACTGTATTTGGGTGTGCGCTGTCTTGAACACTTGTCGTGTTGTGTTACTTCTGGGCCCTCTTTTTGACCCGTAGATGGACCTAGTTGGGCCGTCCGCTTTCCTGGATTATAAGTCGGCTTCAGGCGGCCCGCCGCTTTTGGCTTGTCATCTGCTGTCTATCCGCCAGCGGCCTCTTTATTTTTTGACTGTGAGGGCTCTATGGCTTCCTCACAAATTCGCAGCAACTTGCGCTCGGTAGTTTCTTTGTTTGATGGCCATTGCCATATTTGTTCGCAGTCTTGAATACTTTGCTCCACTTCTTCTCGAGCGTGTCTTCGCTGTTTTGAGCTTCCGTTTTCCTTCTTCAAACTTCTTGCAAATGGCGACGCAGTCTTTTGTGTATATTCTTATGCTCGGTGTTGTGTCCGGACTGTTGATTGCTCCGTGAAGGGGTTGATTATCCGCTCGCCCTGTTCGTCGTCCGCTGGTTTGCCCTGCTCTACCGCTGGGTCGTTAGGAAGGCTGCTTTGATCGAGGCGGACTTAGGGCGGTGTCTACGTCGCCGCTTTTGGCTGTTTATCGGCGAGACTATCCTCTCGCCGCGCCCCGTTGTTCCTTGTTATCGCTTCCCTTTGGGGTGTCCACCATGTATATGTCGTATGACGAGGTGGTCTTCAAAGTGTCCTGTAGGCACTGGTTTTTGTAGTCTCCGCATCGCCGCCCATGCCGTCGATGTCTTCGGAGTCGTAGTCGAGTACGTCGGTTAAATCGTCGATGGTGGCTACGAAGTGGGTGGTGGGTCGGCTCTGAATTTCTTCTCGTCCGCGTCCCAACCATCCTGGCCGTAGTTCGGCCAGGGTTCTCCGGATAGCGAGAGATGCTTCAGTGAATTTATGATATCGCCGAAGGGCGAGTGCTGAAAGACGCCCGCAGCGGTGAATTCCATGATCGGCGCCCAATCGGATTCGACTGGCAGGGGCGCAGGAGGTTCGGAGTCCGGCAGAGAGTCCGGCACCTCGGAGTCATGAGCTTTATGCGGGACAAGGTAAGTGTTCGGCTCCATCGCCATAGAAGTTGCAGCTCCCGAGGCGGTGTCCAGCCATCCGTCCTCGATCCGAGCGATCGGCTCCGGACTATGGGTCGGAGCGGATTCGTGTGCGGCCTCCAAGGTGCTGTCCGGCGGCAGAGTTAGGTCATGCCCATCGTGACAGCGCGGCACGCTCGGCTGTGGCTCAGATCCATCGAAGATCAAGTCCCCGCGGATATCGGCCGTGAAGTTTAGGCTTCCAAACCTGACCTGACGGCCAGGGGCGTAGCTTTCGATCTGCTCCAGATGGCCAAGTGAGTTGGCCCGCAGTGCGAAGCCGCCGAATACGAAGATCTGTCCGGGGAGAAAAGTCTCACCCAGGACTGCGTCGTTGTCGATTGAAGAGGCCATCAAGCCTATCGGTGACGACACAGAGGAACTCTCAATGAAAGCACCAATGTCGGTGTCAAAACCGGCGGATCTCGGGTAGGGGGTCCCGAACTGTGCGTCTAGGCGGATGGTAACAAGAGACAAGGAGACGATGTTTTACCTGTGTTCGGGCCCTCTTGATGGAGGTAAAACCCTACGCCCCTGCTTGATTGATATTGATATTGTGGATGTTTACAAGAGTGGATCTACCACGAGATCAAGGAGGCTAAACCCTAGAAGCTAGCCTATGGTATGATTGTAAGGGTTGTTGATGTTGTCCTACGGACTAGAGCCATCCGGTTTATATAGACACCGGAGAGGGCTAGGTTACATAGAGTCGGTTACAATGGTAGGAGATCTACATATCCAGATCGCCAAGCTTGCCTTCCACGCCAAGGAAAGTCCCATCCGGACACGGGCTAAGTCTTCAATCTTGTATCTTCATAGTCTTGGAGTCCGGTCGATGATGATAGTCCGGCTGACGATAGTTCGGCTGATGATGGTAGTCCGGCTATCCGGACACCCCCTAATCCAGGACTCCCTCATGCCCCTTTACACATATATCCATGCATATGTAGTGTAGCTCCTTGCTTGCGAGTACTTTGGATGAGTACTCACGGTTGCCTTGTTTCCCCTTTTCCCCATCTCTCTACCCGATTGCTGCAACCAGACGATGGAGCCCCGGATCCAGACGCCATAGTCCACGACGACTCCTTCTACTCTGGAGGTGCCTACTACTATGTGTAGTCCGCGGACGATGACATTCATCCCAAGTTGGTCTTGTTATTACAAGATACCCCGAAAAATTCATCGTTGTTTCGATACTCCTTTGAGCTTACTGCCTCGCTGTTCTTTGTCCTGAATACCCCTATGGATAATTCTCGCACTTATCGAGTATCCGCTCATCCCCCGGTTGTTCATGTGTTTCACAATGGTCTTCGAAATACTATTCGATCCTCCAAAAATCCTTAGTAGCTTATTGCTCTGCAATACTTGTCTGCTTGCATGATGGATGCTTTCCATATGACTGGCAATATTCGTTAGTATCCTTAGGCATCGTCATTTTGATCCTTTTGATTCAACATGAGTGCGAATGCACGCAATCATCAGTTGATCCTTTTGAATTATCTTTCCGGCTCGGATGTCATTTTAAACATGAGCTTGTTCTCAACCAATCCAAATGCCGTCGATAGTACCCCTAAGGCTATTCACTTATCCAGCCCTAATCAGAACATTGCTTCTGTTCCCTTGATTTGAAAATCATAATTCCTTTGCATTTGAGCTTTGGATTAGTCAGTTGTTTCCATAATCCAATGCCCTTGCATTGTTACTTCCTCTGATTGTGTGCCGATGCTCACATCAGCTCTGTTATGGACCGACTGATCCTTTAATGGATTTTATCCGACATTGTCCTTCGTATTCAATAACCTTGTGAGCCTTCCCTTGGATACATATTGCCTTTGGTAAATTGTATCATCTACTTTCTCAACCTTGCTCTACTTTCGAGCTTGTGATATTTACTCTTGAAACTTGTGGTGTATGTTTCTAAGAAGCCCCTATGGGTTGAACCTATGCCTTCCTTAATATGTGTGAACTCGAAAGTTATCATGAGTCATACTCTTCTGGTATTTTGCTAGATAAAATTTCAACAATACGACTTCTTCAAAAGCGAGAGGTGAATGGAAGGTTATACATTGAAGAAGTGGGATTCGACCTTGAACTTGTGTTCATGCCCATGGACACGATGTAGATCCTACCATAGAAGATTCTTGTAATAATAACTATTTCGTTGATATAATATCATCTGGTGTCAGTGAATTGATCCTATGCAATCGTGGTTCCGACCCTGATTATTCTCCTTTGATTCTATTTCTTGGACAAGTTAAAGTACTTGCCTTCTGCAGATCAGTATGCCTGCCCAACCTTTATTTTGTTCTACCTTCGAGTATTACCCCCTGGTATTTCGAGGATAGCAACCCATTGCACTTCATCTTATGAATTTCTGATGAAGTAGTTCCTTCCCCTGTCATAGTCACTCGAAAACACCGATAAGTGAATCGATTCCGCACTCCGATTCAATAACTCTTAAGTAATTTTCGTTGCTTATGAGTTTAATAATCATTCAAGTCATTCCTAGCCTGATCGGCAATATCCTTATCGTACAACTTTTTAACTGTGCTACCTGATCCTTCTTCCCAGAGCACAAATTTCGACGGTGAGCTAATCTTACATCGATCTTCCTCATCATATCATCTCGCCTTGAACCGCAAGCTTGGTCTTGAGTTTGTGTCGTACTCGTGGTTCCAATAACCTTTCGCTTCATCATTCCTTTGACTTGATGTCATCGCCGTTCAATTACATCTTCATGAAATCTCTCGACAATTGTGTCGTGATCGTCATCAACATTCTGAGCTCTTCTAGGGTATCCATTGAATTCATGATGAGAAATACCATCCTTTCCCTCGATGATTTGTATTATCATTGACCACTTTATTGCCTTCCGTTCAACATAAACTTGTTCGTGTTTGGTGTTACACGTTGAGATCCTTGCTACCCAGCAATTGTTCTTCTTTACCTTGGAAGTATTACCATCTCTTTTGTCAAGAATGTGGTGAGAATTTCACCACCTCTTAAGAATTCTTGATATAATAATACTTCTCGCCATCTCCGTTCATTCCTTGGTCCCCGTATTGTTTTTAACCGGAATACCGACAATTGAGCTATGACGTGTGAATTCAAAACTTCTGGCAACCCTATTGCTTTGAAGTGAATGGGCGATAGTTTCATTCTAAGTCTTTCGATAATTGAATCCCCATTCTAACATTGGTCGTGCAACCCAACCCATATTTCGGGTGCACCTTTCAACCAATGTTTAATTATGTATGTTTTCCTCGAGCATACCTCACTATATCATTAGATCTGACAAAGGTTATCTCCTTGTTCAGATAATCGTGGAAATCCATCTTTTGTTAATCTCGATGAATTGCCGCTGATTCCATCAGCCACCTCCTCATCCTCTCGTTGGTTTACTAACGAACTCTTGTTTCGGAACTCGCTTCCATAGTTCATTTCTCGAGAATTTTACAATGTCATCTCGTCAATTTGTATTACACCTTTTTCTCTCAAGCATCCTGAGTCTGAGGTATTTTGACACCGATCAGATCTGAATCTCGGTCAGATATGATGGTTGGAACATTTTCCAAGAATCACAACATTGGTATTTATATGACCCGGTAAGGTGATGTCATGCCCAGCACACCTGGCCGGATGACTTGTTTTTATAGTTTCCTTATTAGCAAGGTTATCCATTCTTCCATGAGGAAATTGTAAGACTTACTCTACAAGTAGTTCCTGATGGATCCTTCCTGTTTCCAAAGTCCGACCTTTGCTTGAAGACCATGTCAATGCTATCTCGAAGCATGTATGTGGTACTCCTATCTTCAATAAGAACATTTGTAGCACAATGCTAAATGTTTCTTGATCAATTATCCAAATACCGTTGTATGGGTAATGTCATGAGATTTCTCTCCCCTTTCCTGAAGGGTTATCTACTTCATATCCTGTCGTGGATATCATCCTCTGCTTGTCCTTGGGAAGGATATACCCCTGAATTATGTGTTTAAACACATTTTTCTTTCCATTGTTCTGATTAAATCTGGTAATCA
The DNA here is from genome assembly GCA_021605205.1 of Aegilops longissima. Lineage (NCBI taxonomy): Eukaryota > Viridiplantae > Streptophyta > Magnoliopsida > Poales > Poaceae > Aegilops > Aegilops longissima. The sequence goes on from CM038680.1 coordinate 111,962,100, forward strand.
CCTTTCCTTTCCATTGGATTGCTTAACCCTACTTGTGATCTATATTATATAAGCAGTAGTATTCTTCTACTTATGTAAACACCTCGGTGTACAATTCTGTCAGCAAGACCCTATTACTATAGTTGATGACATTTTGGTAACCACCGATGGATGAGAACTTTGCCTATTGGTCCGCCTCGTTCAATGAGCAGGAGAATGGTTCTCTTTGTTCCTCGCCCTTGGTACCGATGTTGTTGCCGACATAACTGGCAGGCTATCCTCCGGCATGCCTTGCCTACATGATCGTGCAAGACGTCACCACCCTTCCTACTTTTAATCCACATGGTGGGCCCATAACCCACAGTTCCACAGGATCGAAACCTGACTCTCCTGTACACCATGTTGCCAAAGATATTCCTCGCGCTTGACTTCATATGTAATTCACGAGCCACCTACCTTGTGATCTATTCTGGTATCAGACGCAATACTTATTCCATTGCTCTGAATCCCTTTCACAATTCGTTTCAGGCGACGAACGATTTCCTATGCATTTGGAACTCCTATTTGCACCTTCTTACTTTGCTCTCGATAATGTCTTAAGTTTCAAATTGAGAGTTACTTTCCGCCACCTTCCCTGATGTTATCTACCAGATAAGCAACACTGTAGCGACCCGTTCTTCCGGAATACAACCTTATCCTTTCATAAGTACGATGGAGTTCCGGAAGCAAGGATGCCTACTTCATCATGATGACCGGAGCAGAGAAATGAAGACATCAACGAAAGGGATTAACTTCTTCGAGAAGAGCAACCAACACCGAGAAGACCCGTTAGAATTTCGTAACCAATTCCCTTCCCCCTTACTCCCGCTCCTAAATCTCGGGACGAGATTTCTTGTAGTGGAGGAGAATTGTGACGCCCAGATAATTAAGCTACAGTGATCCCACGCTAATGGTGCCACGTCACCATGGTTACTGCTGCTAATATATTGTTAGATCAAAACCGGTCCAAAATTCAAATTCAAAGTTTGGTAAATAATAAAAGTTTTCAAACATTAAAATAAAAATGTTCTGGTTGTACTAAATATTACATAGATAAATATGGTGTAGTAAACACATATTTATAAAAGGCCTAAATAATTTAAAATGATTTAAAACAAAAAAGTAAATAAATAAAAGAAAAGAAAATACAAAAGAGAAAAACTAAACTAATAAAAAAAACAAAGATAAAGCCTCTCGCTGGGCCAAGTGGCCTCACTGGCCTCCGCTGCTCGAACGGGCCGCCCACTCTCAAGACACCGCTTTGGCCTATAGGCCACGCCCCGCTAACCCTAACCCCATCCCACGACCCCACTTCCCCCACTCGTCTCCCCTCTCACTCCCTCGTCTCCCCCCTCTCGATCCCGATCTGGATCGAGATGGGGACGAACCACCGACGCCGCCGCTAGACCCTGTCGCCCTCGACGCCTATCGCCACTGGCCACGACTCGCCGCACCACCGTGCCCTGGACCTCCGCTCGCCTCGCCTTTGACTCCCACGCCGCTGGATCGGAGCCGGAGTACTGCGCCGCCACGCTGCCGCGGGCCTCGTCGCTGCCTCCGCGCCTCTCCCTCGTCGGTTCCAACAAGCCACGTCGGCCCTCTCCGTCAACGCCGTCGTCCCCGTCCCCCTCCCTGCCGGACAGCGCCCGCCTCCCCGACGCCGCGACGACGCCGCCCCTATCTCCTCCTCCACAACGCCGCCCCGAGCCTCGCCGCCCGCTTCTCTCCAACGCCGGTGAGGCTACCTCCGCCTCCACCCTTCTCCCTTTTCTCACCCGACACCTGCCGCCGCCGCCGCCTCGCCATCGCTCGCCCCTGGGCCAAGGCCATCACGGCGCCGACCGCGCTTCCCCGGACGCACTGTGGCTTTGCCTCCCCGCCACGTCCCCGCCTCCCCTGCAGACATCACCCGACGGCACTGCCTCGCCGCCGCCAAGGCCAACGGCCGTCGCCCGCCGCTCCCTTCGGCGGCCATGGCCGAGGCCTTGCCCCTGGGTGCGCCCGTGTCTGGGCACATCCACTGCCAGTGGGGCCGGGCCTAGCTTAATTAGTAATAAACCTCCTTAATTAGACACTGACTAATAGACCCCACCGCGCTAATTAACAATTTTGGACATTTAAATTAGTTAACTCAAATGCCTCACTAACGATTGGGACCCACATGGTTCGTTAACTACCAACGCCGACTGGGTCAACTGTTGACTGGGCTGCTGACTCCACCTCGCACACGGTCAGCCTTCGCCGACCGAAGTTGACCAAGTCAACTGGGCCCCCTGTCAGCCTCTGTTGCATATGGCTGGGTACACTATGGCTGGGTACACTTCCTGTGTACCCCTAGCATTTAAATATTAATTTCATTTCGAATTAAATTAAATCCTGAAATTAGAAAATCATTTAAAACTTTGAAAATTAATATAAAATAATCTATAACTCAGATTAATTTATTTTCAACATGAAAGTTTTCGAACGACGAGATTTAACCCGGATAGGCATCCTGCTCGTCTGCCGCGCATCCCTAACCTATCGAACTCACAACTTTTCCTCCGGTTCATCTGTCTCAAAACGCGAACACCGGGATACTTTCCTGATGTTTCCTTCCTTCAGTATCACCTCCTACGCGTTAGGGCATACCTAGCACCGCGTATTGCCTCTTTATGTTTTGTGATGCTTTGTTTGCATTATATTTATTGTTTCTCCCACCTCTTCTCTCCCAGAGACTACGAGACCGACGTGTTGCCTCGATCGACTACGGTGTTGATTTAATTCTCCTTCTTGCCGAGCAACCAGTGCAAGCCCCCCCCCTTGATCACCGATATCGCCTATGCTTCTCTATACTACTTGCATTTGAATAGTGTAGCATGTTACTACTTTCGATTAATCCTATCTTCGCTGCATAGCATGTCCTTGCTACTCATTGTTGTTACCTTTACCGCTATCCCATCGCTTAGTATAGGATGCTAGTGTTCCATCGGTGGCCCTACACTCTTGTCCGTCTCGCCATGCTATACTATCGGGCTGTGATCACTTGGAGGTGATCACGGGCATATACTATATAATTTACACTATTACATTACTCGTGATACTGTTCGGATATGGGGCTGAAAGGACGGTGGCTCCATCCCGTAGAGGTGGGCCTGGGTTCCCGACGGCCCCGATCGTTACTTTGTGGCGGAGCGACAGGGCAGGTTGAGACCGCCTAGGAGAGAGGTGGGCCTGGCCTGCTCGGCGCTCATGGATACTTAACACGCTTAACAAGATCTTGGTATTTGATCTGAGTTGGGTCGTTGACCTTATACGCACTAACCGCCACGTGGGACAAGATATGGGCAATCGACGCCGTGGTATCAGCCAAGCATTTCGTGACGCCGCCGATCGAGCGCGCCGCGATTGGAACGTAAGCTCGCTCTTGTATTAAGGGGCTAGTTCGCTTCGGCAGCGTTGTCAGAACGCAGTGTGTGCTAAGGCGATGGGCATGCACCTCGTGCGCGATAGGTTTAGACCGGCGGTTGACCTCTCTGTTGTGCCTAGGTGGGGCTGCGACGTGTTGATCTTCCGCGGCCGGGCATGACCCAGAAAAGTGTGTCCGGCCAAATGGGATCGAGCGTGTCGGGTAATGTGGTGCACCCCTGCAGGGAAGTTTATCTATTCGAATAGCCGTGATCTTCGGTAACAGGACGACTTGGAGTTGTACCTTGACCTTATGACAACTAGAACCGGATACTTAATAAAACACACCCTTCCAAGTGCCAGATATAACCCGTGATCGCTTCAACACAGGCGACGAGGAGGGGATTGCCGGGTAAGATTATGCTATGCCATGCTACTTGGAGGACTTCAGTCTACTCTCTTCTACTTGCTGCAAGACGGAGGCGACCAAAAGCGTAGTCTTCGATAAGACTAGCTATCCCCCTCTTATTCTGGCATTCTGCAGTTCAGTACACCGATATGCCCCTTTACACATATATCCATGCATATGTAGTGTAGCTCCTTGCTTGCGAGTACTTTGGATGAGTACTCATGGTTGCCTTGTTTCCCCTTTTCCCATTCTCTCTACCCGATTGCTGCAACCAGGCGACGGAGCCCCGGATCCAGACGCCACCGTCGACGATGACTCCTTCTACTCTGGAGGTGCCTACTACTACGTGCAGTCCGCGGATGATGACCAGGAGTATCTAGGAGGATCCCAGGCAGGAGGCCTGCGCCTCTTCCGATCTGTATCCCAGTTTGTGCTAGCCATCTTATGGCAACTTGTTTAACTTATGTATGTACTCAGATATTGTTGCTTCACTGACTGCCTATGATCGAGCACTTGTATTCGAGCCCTCGAGGCCCTCGGCTTGTATTATGATGCTTGTATGACTTATTTATGTTTTAGAGTTGTGTTGTGATATCTTCCGTGAGTCCTCGATCTTGATCGTACACGTTTGCGTGCATGTTTAGTGTACGATTGTATCGGGGGCGTCACAGTGCGGGAGGCCACCGAGGTGGGCATAACCCACCAAGGCGCGCCCAGGTGGATTGTGCCCCCCTCGGGGCACCCCTCTAGTACTTCTTCGCCCTATCTGGTGTCTTCTGGTCCAGAAAAAACCCACAAAAAGTTTCACTGCATTTGGACTCCATTTGATATTGATTTCCTGCAATGTAAAAAACAAGTAAAAAACAGCAACTGGCACTGGGCACTATGTCAATAGGTTATTCCCAAAAAATGATATAAAGTGCTATAAAATGATTGTAAAACATCCAAGAATGTAATATAACAGCATGGAACAATAAAAAATTATAGATATGTTGGATTTGTATCACTCGGCAATCCACAATTCCTCTTGGATGCTCTAGACCATGACGCCTAACTGTCTGGAGGATGCACAGTCCTCAAAGGTAACAAGCATCGGTTCCACATAGGTTCAATCTCTTCAGTGATGCTCGACCACTTTGGGTTTTATGTGTTTCGGTTTGGGTTTTCCTCACTGATGATTTTCGCTCAAAGTCCTCGGAGGATGGGATGCTCTCAATGACAAGTGTCAAATTCTCTCGGAGCAGCCAACCAGCTAGTGGTTGTAGAGGGCGGCTATTTATAGCCGGGGAGCAGCCCGACATGATAAGACATAAATGCCCTTCAATGATATGACCGTTAGGTGGATAGGATATTTTGGACAGCTGGCGCATAGCACAGCAACGGTCGGAAATTTGAGCTCTCAAATTCCTCAGGGCTATCATGTTCCTTACTTGTAGGTAATCCGCACTAGAGAATTCCTAACTCCTCAGTCAAAACAAATTCCTCAGAGAACAGAAGATCTTCGTCTCTGTCACTGAAGAAATTGACTGAATTGTATGATATTTCCAATGGCTTCACTCGAAAGGATTAGGTATGTGTAGGATTTTGAGATGAGCATCACTTGGAAACTTTTCCTTAGTTTTACCTCGACCCCCTTTAACAGTACATGTTTCATATGACTCAAGAAAGAGAAAAAGAAACTACGAAAACAAAAGTCTTCACGCTTCATATTCCTCGCATCAATATCAAAGTCTTCAAGGTCACACCAATTTCCTCATTTTCAAAGTCTTCAAGAAAACCAAAGTCTTCAACTGAAGACATTCATTTTTAGGGGTCGACTTTCATCGTAAATATCAAACTCCTCATGGACTTATAGAAGCTGTGTACACTCACAAACACATTAGTCCTTAACCTATAAGTCTTCAATACACCAAAATCACTAAGGGGCACTAGATGCACTTCCAGGAACCCCTGTGGGTGGGTGGGTGGGTGGGGGGTTTACCCCCATTTGAGGTTTTCTCCGGCAGCGCGACAGGCCCATTGACAACGGCGCCCTCCTCCTCGACTATGCGCGTGGCCACGAGAACCGGGCCGATGCCGACGGCCGTCGGCATTGGCGGCTCATCCTCCTCTTTGCCCGCAATCTCCTTCTCGCTGGAATTTTCTCCCCAGACGGCGTATGCTTGAGCTCCACCCGCTCTGGTAAGAACCAAATCTCCCCTCTGCTCGCAGATTTGTACATTTGGGTTTTCATCATTAGCATGCCAATGAATCGATTGGATTCGATCCCTTCCTGTGATGTACTATTCATAGGCAGGGTAGTGTTCATGCTTGTTCTATGTTTGATGTGCATGCTTAGTAGTGTTCATAGGCATGCAAGATTGGTGTGTGTTCATGTTCATGTTTAGTGCTTAGTGCTCATGATGTACAATGTGTTCATGAGCATGGTAGATAGGTGTTGTGTTTGATGTTCATGCTTAGTGCTCATGTGCAACAATGTGTTCATGATGCTAGCCATATTGGTGATGTCTTTGATGTTCCTACTTAGTTCTCATGTGCATTTTATCTAGATTGGTGTGTGTTTGATGTTAATGCTTAGGGTTCATGGGCATGCTAGCTATATTGGTGTTGTCTTTGATGTTCCTGCTTAGTGCTCATGATGCTTGTTCTATCTTTGATGTTCATGCTTAGGATTCATGGGCATGCTAGCTAGATTGGTGCTGGAATGGGCATGCTATGTTGCATCATTTTGTTACGTGCATGGTTTTGATGGTAGGTAGGACCAGTGTGTTTGCTACTTTAGGTACTAGTACAAATGTAGCATGCTGCCAATGCCCTATTACTAATCCATGTCATCTTACCTGACAAGGTGATGAAGAAAGAGTAGGGCAGGCCCGGAGGAGGAGCCCATGTCGTCGCCGGCACCGAGGCCGCCGTGGACTTCATCCCCATGAACCAGTGTCTCAAGAGGGTGAACCCTCCTGGCAGGGTCGCCTTCATGAGCCTGCCACATTCAAGGGGACGAGTCCCTAGGAACGGCCATGAGGAGGGGTCCCGAGAGCCGCTTCACTTTTACGTGCAAAACAGGGACGAGGAGGATCTCGCCATGCTCGTCATCCCTCCCAAGTTTGTGGAGGTGATGAAGGAGTGGCTGACGGTCAAGCTCCCGCGCGCCGTGAGGCTCTCAGCGAACAAGTGGTGCGAGTTCGGGGTTCAGGTCCAGAACTTTGAGGGGCTGTTGGTGTTTAGCCGGGGTTTGGCAGTACTTCTGCCGCCGCCACAGGATCGTCCCTGGCTACCTTGTCATGCTGCGCATCTCCGACCAAGGACTCAAGGTCCAAATCTACAACCATGATAGCTCCATCAGGTGTAGGGTGCGCTGCAGCAGGCACGGCTGCATCGGTGACCTTGCTTTCGCCCTCTGAACATGTTAGTATGAACTTGTAGTTAGTTTGCTGCGGTGATGTGAGAACTTGCTGTGAACTTGTTAGTATTTTGTCCAGGGTTTAGCAACCTATGGTGAAGCAGGGGGCATGGGATGCCCCTGTTGTCTTTAAACTTATGCATGTTAGCAGTATGCCTATTTAGTTGCTTGTTTATCTGCTGTTAGCTTTTGTTTACCTGCTAGTTTATGTGTTGTTAGTGCTCTGCCTGCTATTGTGCCTAATATGATGGCAAGGCCACCGCATTTGAATGGGTTGAGTAGAACAGAAACATGTATGTAGCTAAACAATTGTGGTTTGCATCTGCTTACCCCTTAAACACAAATGCGGGAAACCAAACAGCTGGCCCTAAAGTGGCCAATGCAGAAAACATGCAAATGTTGGTTTGTTGCCTGCTTTTGCTGAACCAGGCTCTCGTGAGATATGGCTGAAATGCAGGCACTATTCACTCTAGGAACCCAAACACGCCCTAATAAAAGGGACGAGGCAACACCACAGGCATGCTAGGCGGGTTGGCGTCGCTCCTGTACAGCCTCTCGAAGGTGACCGTGATGGGAGTGGTGTGGGTGGTGGAGGACCAGCTAGTGCGCCGACGTGCGTGTGAATGCTGCTAGCTACTTCTTGAGGTTGCGTTGGTTTTTCCCATGAAGAGGAAAGGGTGATGCAGCAAAGTAGAGATAAGTATTTCCCTCAGTTAAGAACCAAGTTATCAATCCAGTAGGAGGAACACACAAGTCTCCAATAATTGCACCTGCACAAAAAAACAAATACTTGCACCCAACGCGATAAAGGGGTTGTCAATCCCTTCACGGTTACTTGCAAGGATGAGATCTGATAGTGATAGATATAAAAGATAAGTAAAAGTGCAAAATAAGATAAATTAAGTAAATTGCAGCAAGGTATTTTTGGGTTTTTGATGTTGTAGATCTGAAAATAATATGATAAAAGATAGACCCAGGGGCCATAGTTTTCACTAGAGGCTTCTCTCTTGAAAGAAAGCATACGGTGGGTAAAAAAATTATGACTTATGATGATATCTAAGGCAATGATCATGTATATAGGTATCACATCCGAGACACGTAGACCGACTCCTGCCGGCATCTACTACTATTACTCCACACATCAACCTCTATCCAACATGCATCTAGTGTATTAATTTAACAAGAACGGAGTAACACCTTAAGCAAGATGACATGATGTAGAAGGATAGATCCAATCAATACGAATAAAACCCATATCTTTATCCTTCACGGCAACAATACAAATACGTGTCATGTCCCTTTCTGTCACTGGGATTGAGCGCCGCAAGATTGAACCCATTACAAAGCACCTCTCCCGTTGCAAGAAAAATCAATTTAGTTGGCCAAACCAAATCAATAGATCGGAGAGAAATGCAAAGCTATATAAATCATGCATAAAAGAATTCAGAGAGGACTCAAATAATATTCATAGATAATCTGATAATAAACCAATAATTCATCGGATCTCAACAAATGCACCTCAAAAGAAGATTACATCGAATAGATCTCCAAGAACATCGAGGAGAACATTGTATTGAAGATCAAAGATAGAGAAGAAGACATCTAGCTACTAGCTATGGACCCGTAGGTCTGTCGTAAACTACTCACACATCATCGGAAGGGTAGCAAGGTTAATGTAGAAGACCTTAGTGATCGAATAGCCCTCTGGCGGAGTACCGAAAAAGGTCCCCCGATGGGATCTCACGAGGACAGAGACTTGCCGTGTAGAAATGTATTTTTGGTTTGCCATTTGGTCTACGGGGAATATTTGGGTATTTATAGAAGAAGAATTAGGGTTAGAAGAGCCACGAGGGGCCCACAAGCTTGGAGGGCGCCCCCCTGGGGCGCCCCCTGAGCTTGTCGCCTCCTCGTAGACCTTCTGGCCTCCTCCCAAAGCTTCCAGGGTGTCTCGTGGTCCAAGAAAAATCATCAATTTTTTTGTTCTATTTGGACTCTGTTTGGTACTGATTTTTTGTAAAGACAAAAACAAGGGAAGAAGCCGCAAATGGCACTGGGCACTACGTTAATAGGTTAGTCCCAAAAATGATATAAAATAGCATAATAATACATATAAAACATCCAAGGTTGATAATATAATAGCATGGAACAATAAAAAATTATAGATACATTGGAGACGTATCAAGCATCCCCAAGCTTAATTCCTGCTCGTCCTCGAGTAGGTAAATGATTAAAACAGATTTTTTGATGTGGAATGCTACATAACTTGTTTATCATGTAATCTTTCTTTATGTGCCATGAATATTCAGATCCATTAGATTCAAAACAAAAGTTTAATATTGACATAATAAAAACAATAATACTTCAAGCATACTAGAAAGCAATCATGTCTTTTCAAAATATCATAGCTAAAGAAAGTTATCCCTACAAGATCATATAGTCTTCCTATGCTCCATCTTCTTAACACAAAGTATTTGTCATGCACAACCCCGATGACAAGCCAAGCAATTTGTTCATACTTTTTAACGCGCTTCAACTTTTTCAACTCTCACACAATACATGAGCGTGAGTCATGGATATAGAACTTTAGGTGGAATAGAAGGTGGTAGTAGACAAAAAAGAAGGGAGAAATTCTCACATCAACTAGGCAAATTAATGGGCTATGGAGATGCCCATCAATCGATATCAATATGAGTGAGTAGGGATTGTCATGCAACGGATGCACTAGAGCTGTAAGTGTATGAAAGCTCAAAAGAAAAACAAGGGGTGTGCATCCAACTTGCTTGCTCACGGAGACCTCGGGTATTTGAGGAAGCCCATCATTGGAAATATATAAGAAAAGTTCTGTAATGAAAAAATCCCACTAGTAATATATTAAAGTGACAAAATAGGAGACTCTCTATCATGAAGAACATGAAAAGGATATTAACATTGTCCCTTCTCTCTTGTTCTCTCATTATTTTTTTGTTGGGCTCTTTGGCCTCTTTTTTTCTTGGGCTCTTTCGACCTCTTATATATATATATATTATATTCCTCACATGGGATAATGCTCTAATATTGATGATCATCAAACTTTTATTTACGTACAACTCAAGAATTACAGGTCACTGTGACAACTCAAAATAAGGGAACGGTGGTAGTTGCATGGCAATATATCTCGGAATGGCTATGGAAATGCCATAATAGGTAGGTATGGTGGCTGTTTTGAGGAAATTTATAAGGAGGGTTTAATGAACCAGCAAAAGTTGCGCGGTACTAGAGTGGCTAACAAAAGTGGAAGGGTACGAGTGCGTTAATCCATGAACTCAACAATAGTCATAAAGAACTCACATACTTATTGCAAAAGTTTATTAGCCCTCGAAGCAAAGTACTACTACGCATGCTCCTAGGGTGATAGATTGGTAGTAAAAGACCATCACTCTCGTCCCCGACCGCCACTGATAAGGAAGACAATCAATAATAAATCATGCGCCAATTTCATAGCATAACGAGAGACCATACGTGCATGCTTCGAGAATCACAAACCTTAACACCAATATTTTTAATATTCGACAATTTACTACTAGCATGAATCTAATATCACCATCTTTACACCTCAAAACAATTGCAAGGAATCAAACTTCTCATATATTCAATGATCTTCCTGAAAGTTTTATTATATCCCTCTTGAATACCCATCATATTAGGACTAAATTCATAACCCAAGCAAATTGCCATACTATTTATAAGACTCTCAAAACAATATAAGTGAAGCATGAGAGTTCATCAATTTCTTAAAAATATAACCACTGCCTTGCTCTAAAAGATATAAGTGAAGCACTAGAGCAACCGCCTAGCTCAAAAGATCTAAGTGAAGCTCAAAGAGTATTCTAATAAATTCACAATTAATGTGTGTCCCTCTCAAAAATATGTGTTCAACAAGGATGATTGTGGCAAACTAAAAAGCAAATAAAGCAAAGACTCATATAATACACGACTCTCCAAGCAAAACTCATATCATGTGGTGAATACAAATATAGCCTCAAGTAATTTACCGATGGATTGTAGACAAAATAGGGGATGCTATCTGGGGCATCCCCAAGCTTAGATGCTTGGTTGCCCTTGAATATTACCTTGGGGTGCCTTGGGTATCCCCAAGTTTAGGCTCTTGCCACTCCTTATTCCTTAGCTAATCGAAACTTCACCAAAAACTTGTGAGATCCATTAGTATAGTAAAGCAAACCACCACTTTAGGTACTGTTGTAAACTCATTCCAATATTATATTGGTACTAGTAGAATGCCCGTGCATTGCTACGGGCTACAACGCATACAAATGAATCAAATGAATTATGAAGGTCGTCTTCAAGGTCAAAGCTCATATCTTTCTCATACGTCCTGTCGTGTTCGAATATCAAACTGGTGCCCAACGGGCTCCCTAAAATTCCCCACCCCACGAAACACCCTTCCCTCATTCAAGAACAAACTCAATTTTCTTGGGATATAGAGAGAAACAATATAAGGAACAGTGATTCCACTCAGCTTGTTTGATCTTTAAATGTAAGAAGTGTTAGAACCAACACATTTGTTATTCCTTCATAATCGATGTGGTGTGGACATTTGTTATTCTTTCAGAATCTCCAACCAGCTTTACTTCTAGGTGTTACTTTACTTCATTTCTGAGGTGGTAGAAAAAAAGGGCAAGTGTTATAGTCCTATCTATCTAAATGGAAAGAAAATAAAAGGAAAGGACAAAGAAGAATAACTTTTTGGTTGCAAAAATTCAGAAACCCACATAAAGATGAGTCGTTGGACCACAGCCTCCAAAGCTTAATCTGGCAAATATAACAGTGTAACCGGATTAGGATTGAATCACTCTTGTCCTGCTCTTTCTCACCACCACATTCCTCTTGTTCCTCCTCCAACAACTATCTAAGTCTCCCCAAATAATAACGCTAATTGAATAAACATTTGAAGTAACAAACTAATGGAGAAGTATAGGATATTGTACAAAGAAAAGAGAATCCTCGGTTAAACACTTAATACACTCTAGAAATACTTTGGAAACAAGAAATCTTGAAGGTAATGCATTGATTGTCATGCATAATCGCCAATGACATATGCAGCAGTAGGAGAACAAATACATATTCTTTCGTGATAAAGAAATTAACTCCTCTCTCCCGTATCCTCAACCCCGCCCGTCTTTAGACTGCTCCGCCGCTGCCTCCCAAGACCGGCCTCCCCGCCCCAAGTCCTCTGCTCACCCGGCAGCTCTCCTTCACCGCTGTCTCCTCTCCTCAGTCCCGTCTGTGAAAGTCCCTTCCTCCTTGCGCCACATATCAGCCGCGACAGTGATGCCCATCGATCGAGCACCAGCAGCCACCCAAGTTGTCTATGGGTTCAGAGTTCTCTCAGGTGAGATTCCCTCATTTCCCTTTTTTCCCGTTCATTCCCCTATTTGTGTGTTTTTCTTATATGAACTCTAGCATGGGGAATAAATCTTAGGTGATGGATTTACCTTCAGGGAAGATGATTTGTGGATTTTATTTTTAATTTCTATGTTCCACTAGAATTCCCTTAGCCCTGCTTCCATCACTGTAATGACTTGCCATGGTCAATGATTAGAAGCACCATCATGAGGGCATTTGTCCTGGAAGTGTGGTCGGGGCTCACTGTGGATGATTGAACACAAATGAGTATCCTTTCAACTTGTTGTTGGTTTGAATGCTGCAGACATTGATCCAAGTTTGCGGTGAGCTGAGATGCAACTTTGAAAATCTCTTGAGAGGTCTGAAGTAGTCCAAGCCTGTTGATACATCCATTTTGCATCATGATTTTATAATGATATTTATTGCATCATGGGCTGTTATTACACATTATATCACAATACTTATGCCTTTTCTCTCTTATTTTATAAGGTTTACATGAGGAGGGAGAATGCCGGCAGCTGGAATTCTGGACTGGAAAAGGAGCAAATATTAGAGACCTATTCTAGACAACTCCAAAAGCCCTGAAACTTCACGGAGCATGTTTTTGGGATAAATAAAAAATATTGGGCGAAGAAAATACCAGAGGGGGGCCACCAGCCAGCCACAAGGGTGGAGGGCGCGCCCTACCCCCCGGGCGCACCCTCCGTCCTTGCGGGCCCCCTGGCAGGCCTTCGACGCCCATCTTCTGCTATATGGTGTGTTTTGACCTGGAAAAAATAAGAAGGAAGATTTCGGGACGAAGCGCTTCCGTCTCGATGAGGAACCTGGGAAGGAGCAATCTAGAGCTCCGGCAGAGCAATTCTGTCAGGGAAACACCCCTCCAGGAGGGGGAAATCATCGCCATCGTAATCACCATCAATCATCTCATCAAGAGGGGGTCAATCTCCGTCAACATCATCACCAACACCATCTCCTCTTGAACCCTAGTTCATCTCTTGTATCTGATCTTTGTCTCAAAACCTCAGATTGGTACATGTGGGTTGCTAGTAGTGTTGATTACTCCTTGTAGTTGATGCTATTTGGTTTATTTGATGGAAGATCATATGTTCAGATCCTGAATGATAATTAATGCTCCTCTGATATGAACATGAATATTCTTTGTGAGTAGTTACATTTCTTCCTGAGGACATGGGAGAAGTCTTGTTATAAGTAATCATGTGAATTTGGTATTCGTTCGATATTTTGATGAGATGTATGTTGTCTCTCCTCTAGTGGTGTTATGTGAACATCGACTACATGACACTTCACCATGATTTGTGCCTAGGGGAAGGCATTGGGAAGTAATTAGTAGATGATGGGTTGCTAGAGTGACCGAAGCATAAACCCTAGTTTAGGCGTTGCTTCGTAAGGGGCTGATTTGGATCCATATGTTTCATGCTATGGTTAGTGTCGGTGTCAAAACCGGCGGATCCCGGGTAGGGGGTCCCGAACTGTGCGTCTAGGCGGATTGTAACAGGAGACAAGGGCCACGGTGTTTTTACCCAGGTTCAGGCCCTCTTGATGGAGGTAAAACCCTACTCCTGCTTGATTAATATTGATGATATGGGTAGTACAAGAGTGGATCTACCACGAGATCAAAGAGGCTAAACCCTAGAAGCTAGCCTATGGTATGATTGTTGTTCGTCCTACGGACTAAAACCCTCCAGTTTATATAGACACCGGATAGGGTTAGGGTTACACAGAGTCGGTTACAATGGTAGGAGATCTACACATCCGTATCGCCAAACTTGCCTTCCACGCCAAGGAAAGTCCCATCCGGACACGGGACGAAGTCTTCAATCTTGTATCTTCATAGTCCAGGAGTCCGGCCAACGGTGATAGTTCGGCTATCCGGACACCCCCTAATCCATAACTCCCTCAATTAGGTTTACCTTAATTCTTCTTTCATAGTTGAGGATGCTTGCGAGAGGGGATAATCATAAGTGGGAGGCTTGTCCAATGAAGGGCAGCACCCAAGCACCGGTCCACCCACATATCAAATTATCAAAGTAACGAACACGAATCATATGAGCATGATGAAAACTAACTTGACAACAATTCCCATGTGTCCTTGGGAGCACTTTGCTTTATATAAGAGTTTATCCAGGCTTGTCCTTTGCTACAAACAGGATTGGGCCACCTTTTCGCACCTTAGTTATTTCCGTTACTTGTTACCCGTTACGATTTATCTTATCACGACGCATAGTGGGTGTGCGGCGCCTCTGTATTGAGATATATCACGACGCAGCTCAAATGAGCTTTGTTCATCGTGTTCGCCCGCCGAATTGCTGTATCCGGCGTGACGGTTATCGTCGCGTGTCGTGGGGCGCCCACGTGATCCGTAGATCGATCTTGTTTGCCTTGCCTTGTCCTCCAATATGTCTCACAGGTCTGGCGCGTTTCCCCGTGCCTTGATACTTTTCGAGCGACACCGGGGTGCAGCTTGAATGGAGGGACTAGAGGCCTCTCTGTCGCGGCCACGGGCTGGCCGGTTGGCCGCATCATGCGCTGGTGATGTAGATTTGGGTGCTTCCTCCTCTAATTGGGGTAGCAGCATGCATTTTGGGTATCTTGGAGGGGCGTTTGAGTTCGTACTCTTCGGCTGCAAGGACTTCAGTCCATCTGTCAGCTAGCAAGTCTTGGTCAGCTCTAAGCTGCTGCTTTTTCTTGAGGCTGCTTGCCGTGGCCATAAGCCTGCATTTGAAACGCTCCTGTTGGCGGGATCCTCGTGCACGATAAATTGCTGTCGCCGAGGCTTGCCTCATCTCCGGAGGGAGGCATATAATTATCGCCCTCCACCTCCCTATCTCGCCGCTCTATCATGAGGGCTCGCTTCTCCCTCCTCCCGTGCTGAATCCCACCGAGGGGGGTTGTCTTCGCACCGTCCGGTGTTATTATCTCCGTGCCGGAATCACCGCTTTTGCTGTGGCGGGATTTAGAGCTGCGCCGCTGACGCCGGCGCTTGGGCTGTTTCTTGGAGGGGTCATCCTCCGCTGTTCCATCGTCGTTCCCATATTTTGGGATGTCCACCATGTATATGTCGTATGAAGAGGTGGCCTTCTAGTGCTCTGTAGGCGCTGGTTCTTGGTCGTCTCTAGCATCGTCGTCCATACCGTCGATGTCTTCGGAGTCGAAGTCGAGCATGTCGGCTAAATCATCGACAGTGGCTACAAAGTGGGTGGTGGGTGGGAGTTGAATTTCTTCGTCGTCCAAGATCTCAACCTTCCCGACCGTAGTCCGCCAGGCTCTCCTAATAAAGAGAGAGACTTTAGTGAATTCAGGATGTCGCCAAAGGGCGAGTCTTTGAAAGATGTCCGTGGCGTGAACTACATAACCGCCGCCCAATTGATTCGATTGGCGGGGCACGGAAGGTTCGAGTCCGGAGAGGAGTCCGCACCTTGGAGTCACGGTCTTCGCAGCGACAGGGATGGAGTTCGCTCAATCGCCGAGAGATCGTGAGCCCCGAGGCGGTGTCCAGCCACTCGCCCTGATCGGCGGAGTCGGCTCCAACTAAGGGTCGAGCGGACGCCGGTGCGGCCTCCGTGGCAATGTTCGGCGGCAGAGCTAGATCGCGCCCATCGAGACAAGCGCGCGCTTGGTTGTGGCTCAATCCGTCAAGATCAAGTCTCCGCGGATGTCAGCCATGTAGTTCAAACTCCCAAATCTGACCTCGATGGCGGGCGAGATTTCGATCTGCTCCAGATGGCCAAGTGAATTGCCCGCAGCAAAGCCGCCAATCTGAAGTTTTGTCTGGGAGAAAAGTCTCACCGACCGCATCGTTATTGATGATCGAAGGAGCCATCGGGTCTAAGGATGACGACACAGAGGAACTCTCAATGAAAGCACCAATGTCGGTGTCAAAATCGGCGGATCTCGGGTAGGGGTTCCCGAACTGTGCGTCTAGGCGGATGGTAATAGGAGACAAGGGACATGATGTTTTTACCCAGGTTCAGGCCCTCTCGATGGAGGTAAAACCCTACTCCTGCTTGATTAATATTGATGATATGGGTAGTACAAGAGTGGATCTACCACGAATCAAAGAGGCTAAACCCTAGAAGCTAGCCTATGGTATGATTGTTGTTCGTCCTACGGACTAAAACCCTCTGGTTTATATAGACACCGGATAGGGTTACGGTTACACAGAGTCGGTTACAATCGTAGGAGATCTACATATCCGTATCGCCAAGCTTGCCTTCCATGCCAAGGAAAGTCCCATCCGGACACGGGACGAAGTCTTCAATCTTGTATCTTCATAGTCCAGAGTCCGCCAACGGTGATAGTTCGCTATCCGGACACCCCTAATCCAGACTCCTCAAGAGCTCCCTAACCAGGCTTCAATGACGACGAGTCCAATACAAGATATTGTCTTTGGCATTGCAAGGCGGGTTCCTCCTCCGAATACTTCATAGAAGATTTTGAACACAAGGATTGTATCCGGCTCTGCAAAACAAGTTCCACATACCACCGTAGAGAGAATAACCTTTGCAAAGATCTACTGACGTATTCCGCGGCGTGACATCACACCACGGCCATGCCTTTATACGAATCGTTTTTACTGTTCCACCTCAGCGCGTTGAGCGAGGCGGTTTCCTTGGCACGTCTTATCAGAGCGGAGATCGTGCCCCCTTATTCCGGGATCCTCATCAATACGGGCGTGGGTAACCTAACCGTGCCATTAATTACGGCGCTTGGGAGATAAGCGAGTTTTAATAGTGGCGGGGACGATAGCTTCATTCATTCATATAAGGGATAAGGATCCACCTTTTCACCTAGGCCTTCTTCCTCCTTTGCTCATCCATTTCGCCAGCACTCGAGCTCCAAGGCCCAAGTCCGCACATCCCTCCTCAACCTTCTCCAACCATGTCCGGAGTGGGAGGCAGTGGATGGTCTCCTCCGTCACGGAGGGACAAGTCAAAAGCTGCGGAAGGCCGGATACTTGTCCAATGACATCGCAGCACCGGCTCCCCGATGAGGGGCAGCTCATTCCCACCCCCAGCCCCATGAGAGGGTGGTGTTCTCACCCACTTCCTCCGCGGACTAGGTTTTCCACTTCACCCATTTGTCCGGGGCTCATGTTCTACTACGGCCTAGACTTCCACGATCCGCCCCAATTTCAACCTCAACATCTCGGCGTTCATCGTGGTGTGCGAGGCCTTCCTCTCAGATCCAGCCCCACTTCGCTTATGGCTGAAGACCTTCAATGTCAAGTCAAGGTAGTGGGCGGCCGCCAAGCGGAGTGCGGAGGTGCCATGGTTGGCAAGATGGCCAAAGTCCTATGGCTCGAGGGCTCCTTTGTGGAGACCATAAAGGGGTGGCAATCGGGTGGTTCTACATCACCGAGCCAGCGGACTCTCAATGGGCGGCGGCCCCGATTCGATCTGGCTTCCCACACAGGTCACATCATGGAAAGAGACGGGCCTGACGTGGGGTAATTCGGAAGAGCTATCCGGACTCCAAACCCGCGTCCGAAACCTCGTGGACAAGAATCTCAGGCTTGTCAATGTAGTCCAGGTTATGCTCATCCGCCGGATCCTCCCATGCCAGCATTGGGCCTTCAAATTGTGGGAGTTCGATCCGGCACAGCACCAAACTCTGAAAAGGCTCTTCGACACTACGTACGAAGATGCCTGGAAGGTGCTTTTCAAGGGCGCCGAGGCTCCCACATCCGCTACCGAAGATCGGGATTCATCTCGCAGCGCCAAGCTACCGAGGTAAGCTATTTTACCCTTTACGGGACTCTTGTTTTTCATAGTTTGACTCTATGTGGGATCTAAAACTCCCTAACCTTTGACACGACTGGCTGAAGACGTCCGGACAGATTAACTGTCCGGCCCCCATGCCAGAAGACCCAGCGGACGCCCGATTAACGGGGCTGCTGGCTCCGGCACCTCACGTGGTGCCGGAGAAGAAGGCCACGGGAACTCGAAGGAGCTCCCATCGCCAGGTGCTGTCGGACTCATCGTCCGACAACTCCGAGGAGGAATCCTCGCCTGAGGACGAGGAGGAGGAAAAAGAAGCTTCTCCCCCATCGGGGGGAGAGAAGAAAAGGAAGGCCGCCCCGACTGGGGAAGCCGGAGGGTCCAAGAAAGGAAGGACCCTTCCTTCGGAGTTCTCCACCAACGCCGACAATGACGAGGAGGAGTGGCCACCAAGGGCCAAGCCCCTGGCGAGATCGTAAGTGTCCGGACTCCGGAATAGTTCACGACTTTTTATTTGTCGCATAGTGTCTTCTAACGCCGAATATGACCATGTAGCCCGCCCAAGGACGCAGCTCGCCGCTTGCCGAGCGGCTTTCTAGATTCGTCGGATGTGAATAGCACTTCACTTCCGACCGCCTCCTCTCCTCGTGATGCGCACGACACCGCGGTGGAGTCCCAAAAAGGCCCAGCCAGAGGAGGTGGTCCCGGAGGAGCCGCAAGGCGACCTCCCTGACTCTGGCGCAAGGGGGCGAGACCCAGAGGGCTCAAAGTCTCGCCTCCTGTGCGGACTCAGACTGAACCTTCAGTGGTTCCAAGTCCGCAAGTGGCCCTTCGTAAGAAGGGCAAGACTGCGACGCCGGTGACCTCCGTTCATCCGGAGGCACCGGATAGCTTGTTGGAGGCGCTTAACGGCGCCTCCATCGACGAGGAGCACCGCACTGTTATGAGTGTGGTGATCCAGAAAGTTCAGTCCGCCAAGAGCGGGCTGACTGAGGCATGTACCAACCTTCTAACAGGCTTTGAGGTAAGTTTAGAATATGTAAAAATATTGCCTCATAGACAGTAGCCCCTGATGCTTAGTTCAGTGTTCGGAAAGAAAAGCCGGACTAAGGATCTAAAAAGATATACGCAGGAGTCTAACATAAGTATGTCAATATGGGAATGCAGGCTGCGCTGCTGACCTCTCGCCAAGACCGATCATGGAGGTAAATGCATTGAAGCAGAGCCTCGAGCGGTCCGAAAACGAGCTCGGCCTTGCCAAGAAGCAGCTCGAGGACAAGGAAGGGAAGTAATACCTTATTGAAGAAATACCTTATAGAAAGGATTTGGTTGCAAAAATGACAGGACTAACATGGGTATTGTAGGGGCCACGAACGAGGTGGCGACCCTGAAGGAAGCGGTGTCCACGGCCGAAAGCAAAGCGGCCGCAGAGCGCACCGAGTGAGAGAAGCAGGAGGCGCGGGTGGCAGAGGTGCGGCAAGAGCTCCAGGCTCTCGTGGAAAACACGAGAGTTTGGAGCGTGACTCGAAGACTCGAGAGTCCGAGCTTGCCTAGGCTCTTGAGAGTGCCAAAGCCGCTAAGGCCGAAGCCCAAAAAGCCCTCCAGGAAATTGAATCATTAAAGAAGATAGCGGCGGGCAAGGAATTCTTTATGCAAAGTAAGCATGTGAAAGTGAATTATCTATTACTTACCCGAATCCGGAGCTCTCCAGGAGCATTCGCAGATCTGCCCCGTAGTGTGTCCGATGCTGCGCTGCTTCTACCCCGCCAAGGAGGGAGCTCGACGGAAAAGGTGTTCTGGTCTCAAGATGTCGAGGCCGGACGTCCGGTGTTCTCGAGTGACCAGCTGAAGCAGCTGGTCGAGCTCCACAAGGTCGCCGAACAGGCCATGAAAGGCCTCATAATTCAGCTGTGGCCATTGGAAGCCATGCCTGGGAGCTACTTCGGGCTAGTGCGGTGGCTGGTGGACGCCGCCCATGGATTGAAGTCATCAAGCGCCCGTCTGCATTGAAGGTGCCTGTCGGCCCTTGCCCGTGCTAAAGTGCACTGGGCAAGCTGGATGTCGAGAAGCTTGTGACGGACGGGCCACCGAGGGCAAGGAGCATCGCAAGTCCGAAATGTACTATGAGGGCGCCCTCAAGGGTGCCCGCTTTATAGCGGTGAATGCTCCACGATGTAATTTTGAATAGACTCGCATTTGTTATCTTGTACGCTGAAAACTTGTTCATATGCGCTTAAGCAACGCTTGTGAATTTAAAATATTACCTTCAGGCGGCCGCTTATCAAATTTGAGAGATGGCAAGTCGTTGGCTTCAGCCCCCATGCCACGAAAGTGCCGGGTGTTCAGGATAAACTTGAGCGCTCTTGTTCCCATTCTTGGGTCCTTCGAGGGAGGCGCCAACGAACGAACAAGGCAACCGGACTATAGTTCTTGAACACTCTCACTTAGCCATAGAATTCTATAATTTTAAATTTCGCGAAGCCCCTAGTATTCGAAGACCGAGTTCGGGCGCTTATCCACGCCTTTGGCCGGACAATGCCGACTCCTCGCTCTAAGCGCATAAGTCTTTAGGGACCCAAAAACCTCTCGAACAGCGCATCGCTCTCGCCTCTATCATGACGGTCAGTTTTAGCTTTTCCACCGAGGTGCTCAATCCAGCTCAACCGGGCACAATCGCAGTGGTTCTCCCAAAGCTACCTTAGCCGATATAAGGGAACGAAGGTACCAAAACATGGGAGCCGGCAAACCCAACTATTGACCCAAGACATGATTCAGAGCCGATGCATATAATGCTATAAGTTTGGGGTGCCGACTTGTGAAAGTGTTTGGACTTATCACACCATATTTTTGGGGTACTTAAGCCCTCGGTGTATTGGCCGTACTAAAGTGTACGGTGCAACGGTCATGAATGAACATATATATAGATAAAGAAATGAGTGCAATAATAAGCAAAAGCTATGTATTGTTTATTCAAAAGGTACTGCAATGAAAGCGTAACGATACAAATAGTGCGATAAGCAAGGGGTGGGACTATTTAACATGTCCTCTCCGTGGGTAAGCTGCGGATGGTATGTAAAACAGGTATAATGCTCGTAGTAGAGACCACCGACACTCGACGAAGCTTTCGCTTCCTCGGCTGTTGCATCGTGAGTTCGCAATTCTAGAGCCGGACAGGCTTCGGAAAACGGAGTCCCGAAAGTAAGAGAAAAGAAGAAAGAAAAGGATGACACAATCGGAGCCCTCGTGCGGTTGAGCCGCATTCTGGGCGTGCCGTGGTCGTGCCCCTCCCCTTATGCTCATGGTATCTCCAGAGCGTAGTTATGTACGCCGTAGTACTGGTTTCGCAATTTTGCGAGGGCTGGGTTGGGCCGGATTGCTACGCTGCGATGCTCGGATCGTGCCAGCGGTCTTGTTGTAGGTTACCCGGCGCGCTTGACGGTGTCGGAAGTTTAGTAGCCGGACTCGAGAATTGCTGTGAGAGGCTGCTTTGCACCTCCGCCACGAGGGTCAGCCAGATGCTCCTCCGCTCGAGAGAGCGCTCGGTGTTTCCACCGACCGTGATTACTCCTCGAGGGCCTGGCATCTTGAGCTTGAGGTATGCGATCGCGGCACCGCATTGAACTTTGCAAATGCGGTTCGCCCAAGCAAAGGCGTGATAGCCGCCATGAACGGGACTATGTCAAGATTAACTCTTCACTTCGAAGTTATCCGGGATCCAAGACCACTTCGAGTGTAACTCGAGCCTGCATAATTGGCCTCTACACTGTATGACGCCTTTAAAGGTCGCCTTTGTGGGTTTAACTTGAGGGTCTATGCCCATTTTGCGACTTTATCCTAATAGAGCAGGTTCAGGTTGCTACCGCCGCCCATTAGGACTCTAGTGAGGTGAACTGGCCAATGATTGGGTCAAGAACCACGCGCGAATCCGCAGTGGCGGATGCTAGTGGGTGGTCCTTCGATCAAAGGTGATCGGGCAGAGGACCATGGGTTGAACTTCGGGCGATCGCTCCATCGCATATACGCCCTTAGTGCACGCTCCGCCTCCCTTTGGGTATGTGGGTTGCGATATCATGTTCACCGCTCGCACTTGTGGGGGAAGCCCTTCGTCCTCTATTGTTCGTGCGGCCGGGCTCCTCCTCGCCATCGCTATGCAGCCCCTTGTCATTGAGTTCGCATTTAACTTGCTCGCTTGTTTGAAGACCCAACAATCCCTGTTCGTGTTGTTGGCTGGTTTTTCGGGTGCCATGTATTTGGCACGAGCAATCGAGTATTCGGTCCAGATTGGACGGGCCCCGAGTATTTCTTTTGAACGGCTTTTTCCGCTGACCGGTTTAGAGCTCGAACCGCATTGACCGCCAGATCTTCAGCATTATCGCCGTGCACGCGGCGCTTTGTGCTTGTTGCGACGCCGACCTGCCATTACTTTCCTTGGTATCCCACTACCAGGGTTTTTGGTCAAGTTGTTGCTACGAAGCTAGCCACCTTCCTCTCCCACGCAAAAGCGGGTCATGAGTGTTGTGAGGGCTGCCATGGATTTCGCTTTTCCCGCCCTAGGTGCCGCAAGCCACTCGTCATGGATGTTATGTTTGAAGGCTGCAAGGGCCTCGTGATCCGGACAATCAACAATTTGATTTTTCTTGGTTAGAACCGTGTCCGTAATTGTCCGCCAATTCTTCCGCTGCTGAATTATGTGGCTGAGGTCATCGGCGCCCGTGGCCGCACATATGTGCCCCGGAAGTTATCAAGGAATGCGGCTTCCGTGTCCTCCCAACAACCAATTGATTCTCGCTAGCAGGCTGTTGCTTAATGCCGAGCTGGTCCTTTAAGCTTGAGTGGGAGGTATTTCATGGCGTAGATCATCACCAAGGGCCATGTGGATATGGAGGAGGTAGTCCTCATCCAAACCGCAGGATCTGTTGTGCCATCGTATGATTCGATGTTTACGGTTTGAAACCCTCGGGATTTGATGATCCATCACTTCATCCGTGAAGCATAGTGGGTGTGCGCGCCTCAGTATTGAGCTATATCACGATGCAGCTCAAATGAGCTTTGTTCACTATGTTCGCCCGACCGAATTGCTGTATCCGCGTGATTTGTTATCGTCAAGGTCGCCGGGTGCCCACGCCGATCCGTAGATCAATCTTGTTTGCCTTGCCTTGTCCTCCAATATGTCTCGCAGGTCCGGCGCGCTTCCCTGCCTTGGTACTTTTCGAGCGACGCCTGGGTGCGGCTTGAATGGAGGGCCTAGAGGCTCTTCCGTCATGGGCCACGGGTGGCGGTTGCCACGATCATGCGCCTGGTGATGTAGATTTGGGTGCTTCCTCCCTAATTGGGGTATCAGCCTGCGTGTTGGGTATCTTGGAGGGGTGTTTGAGTTCGTACTCTTCGGCTGCAAGGACTTCAGTCCATCTGTCAGCTAGCAAGTCTTGGTCAGCTCTAAGCTGCTGCTGCTTTTTCTTGAGGCTTCTTGCCGTGGCCATAAGCCTGCGGTTGAAACGTTCCTGTTCGGAGGGATCCTCAGGCACGACAAATTCATCGTCATCGAGGCTTGCCTCATCTTCAGAGGGAGGCATATAATTATCGCCCTCCACCTCCCCGCTCGCCGCCTATCATGAGGGCTGACTCTCCTCCTCCCGTGCTGAATCCTGCCGAGGGGGTTGTCTTCGCACCGTCCGGTGTTATTATCTCCGTGCGGAATCACCATTTTTGCTGTCATGGATTTAGAGCGGCGCCACGACGCCGGGCGCTTGGGCTGTTTCTTGAGGGGTCATCCTCCGCTGTTCCATCGCTGCTCCCATCTTTTGGGATGTCCACCATGTATATGTCGATGACGAGGTGGCCTTCCAAAGGCCCTCAGAGGCGCTGGTTCTGGTCATCTCCAAAGATCGCCGCCCATACCGCCGATGTCTTCGTAGTCAAGTCGAGCATGTCGGTTAAATCATCAAGTGGCTAAAAGTGGGTGGTGGGTGGAGTTGAATTTCTTCGTCGTCCACATCTCAACCTTCCCGACCGTAGTCCGCCAGGCTCTCCGATAAAGAGAGAGACTTTAGTGAATTCAGGATGTCGCCAAAGGGCGAGTGCCGAAAGATGTCCGCGGCAGTGAACTCCATAACCGCGCCCAATTGATTCGGTTGGCGGGCGCGGAGGGTTCGGAGTCCGGAGAGGAGTCCGCACCTTGGAGTCACGGTCTTCGCAGCGACAGGATGGAGTTCAGCTCAATCGCCAGAGATCGAGCCCCGAGGCGGTGTCCAGCCACTGCCCTCGATCGGCGGAGTCGGCTCAACTAAGGGTCGGAGCGGACGATGGTGTGGCCTCCTGTGGCACCGTCCGGCGGCAGAGCTAGATCGCGCCCATCGAGACAAGGCGGGCGCTGCTATTGTGGCTCAATCCGTCAAGATCAAGTCTCCGCGAATGTCGGCCGTAGTTCAAACTCCCAAATCTGACTCGATGGCTGGGCGAAGCTTTCGATTCGCTTCCAGATGGCCAAGTGAATTGCCCGCAGCAAAGCCGCCAATACGAATATCTGTCTTGGGAGAAAAGTCTCATCCTCGACCGCGCCGTTGTTGATGATCAAGGAGCCATCGGGCCTAAGGATGACGACATAGAGGAACTCTCAATGAAAGCACCAATGTCGGTGTCAAAACCGCGGATCTCGGTAGGGGGTCCCGAACTGTGCGCCTAGGCGGATGGTAACAGAGACAAGGGATACGATGTTTTTACCCAGGTTCGGGCCCTCTCGATGGAGGTAAAACCCTACTCCTGCTTGATTAATATTAATGATATGGGTAGTACAAGAGTGGATCTACCACGAGATCAAAGAAGCTAAACCCTAGAAGCTAGCCTATGGTATGATTGTTGTTCGTCCTACGGACTAAAACCCTCCGGTTTATATAGACATCGGATAGGGTTAGGGTTACACAGAGTCGGTTACAATGGTAGGTGATCTACATATCCGTATCGCCAAGCTTGCCTTGCACGCCAAGGAAAGTCCCATCCGGACACGGGACGAAGTCTTCAATCTTGTATATTCATAGTCCAGGAGTCCGGCCAACGGTGATAGTTCGGCTATCTGGACAACCCCTAATCCATGACTCCCTCAGTTAGGTTTACCTTAATTCTTCTTTCGTAGTTGAGGATGCTTGCGAGAGGGGATAATCATAAGTGGGAGGCTTGTCCAATGAAGGGCAGCACCCAAGCACCGGTCCACCCACATATCAAATTATCAAAGTAACGCGCATGATGAAAACTAACTTGACAACAATTCCCATGTGTCCTCGGGAGCACTTTGCTTTATATAAGAGTTTATCCAGGCTTGTCCTTTGCTACAAAAAGAATTGGGCCACCTTTCTGCACCTTGGTTACTTCCATTACTTGTTACCCGTTACGATTTATCTTATCACAAAACTATATGTTACCGATAATTTCAGTGCTTGCAGAGAATACCTTGCTGAAAACCACTTGTCATTTCATTCTGCTCCTCTTTGGGTTCTACACTCTTACTTATTGAAAGGACCGTGATAGATCCCCTATACTTGTGGGTCATCAAGACTCTTTTCTGGCGCCATTGCTGGGGAGTGAAGTGCCGTTGTAAGGAAACATTTATATAGTGTACTGAAATGTACTGTCACTTGGTACTATGGAAAATAATCCTTTGAGGGGCTTGTTCAGGGTATCTTGACCTTGACCGAAGGAGCAAAGAGTTGCTCCTCAACCTACTACACCTACTGAAAATATTTATTATGAAATTCCTTCGGGTATGATAGAGAAACTGCTAGCTAATCCTTATGCAGGAGATGGAACATTGCATCCCGATATGCACCTAATCTATGTGGATGAAGTTTGTGGATTATTTAAGCTTTCAGGTATGCCCGAGGATGTTGTCAAGAAGAAGGTATTCCCTTTGTCTTTGAAGGGAGAGGCATTGACATGGTATAGGCTATTGGATGATATTTGAACATCGAACTACAACCGATTGAAATTGGAATTTCATCAGAAGTTTTATCCTATGCATCTGGTTCATCGTGATCATAATTATATATATAATTTTTGGCCTCGTGAAGGAGAAAGTATCGCTCAAGCTTAGGGGAGGCTTAAGTCAAATGTTATATTCATGCCCCAATCATGAGCTCCCAAGAGAAATTATTATTCAAAAAATTTATGCTCAGCTTTCTCATAATGATCGCTCTATGCTCGATACTTCTTGTACTGGTTCCTATATGATGAAGGATATTGAATTCAAATGGGATTTATTGGAAAGAATTAAAGGCAGCTCTAATGATTGGGAACTCAACAAAGGTAAGGAGTCAGGTATAAACCTTAAGTTTGATTGTGTTTAGTATTTTATGGATACCGATGCTTTTCATGATTTTAGCACTAAATATGGACTTGACTCTGAGATAGTAGCTTCTTTCATGTTGATATCTGTTGGGGAAACGACACCTATGAGACCATGGGGGTCCATTCTACGGTTTGGCAGGGAACATGGGCTAAGCAAAGAGCAGATCTAGTGATCAACACCACAGGTCTTTACCCAGGTTCGGGCCGCAGAGATGCGTAAAACCCTAGTCCCGCTCGATTGTGTATTGGTGTTCTTGAGCTTCGGCTCGTTGCTACGTATGCAGGTTGGCCCGAGAGGTCCAAAAAGCCGAATCCTCCTCCAGTACACCGTGGGCTTCCTTTTATATGACGAAGGGGCAGCCACAGTGCTATACAGGAGGTGTAAAGTAACTACAGTGTATGCAGGAGCTGTAAACTGCTACAGTACACATGCTTATCTGGGTCATCTAAGGACAAACACATTAAATGCGCCACTTATGTGCCCTCTAGCTTTATCGAGGATGGGGTGAGAGCCCGTCCCGTCCGTTGTCTCCCTGCCCCGTCTCGACACGCGTCCATGCCAATGGGGCATGCAGTGCCAAGTTGGATGGCCAGCTGCTGCGCTCGAGAGGTGGTAGGGCCTTCATGAAGATCTGCATGCCACTACGCGGGCGCCTGTGTAGGCGTTCTGTGAACGGGGGTCCCCAGACTTGCCTGCCTGCGGCCTGCGGCGTGGCTTAAGGGGTAGCCCGGCACGGCCCATCTTCATCAACACAAGCTCAAGACCATCGCGAGGGGCCAAGCCTCGCGGGGCGAACGACAGGGAGCTTCCTCGGGAATGGCCTCGTCAGGCTGGCTCGGGAGGAGGCGGAGATATCAAGGCGGGCTACCTCACGAGGTGCCCATGACGCAAGCCATGACGACCAAGGGCGCCAGCCCGCGCAGTGTCCTCCTTTCCTCTTTGGTTCAAAGGGGCAAGCGCAGGCAAGCGTATCAAGCAAAGGCATGCGTTTCGGTGCAACAAGACCAAGACCGTCACAACGGCAGGAAGGAAGTCATCGTGGAGCCCAAGCCGGCGTCACCACCAGAGCCTTTGACAGGCGAGGACCTACTTTAGTCAGGATAAGTATACTAGATGTTCCCCTTCAAAATGGCCAATTGTTGGCACCCTTCCCGCTCAATATTTGGGAAGAGGCCCAGGGCCCTTGCCTATAAATAGGACTAGCCACCCATAGGGTAGAGGCATCTTGAATCAGCAGAGAGAGAGCGAATGAACTCCCCCTAGCAGTTCATCGCACCAGCCAAGAACAGACCCTCGCGAGGCTGTTCTTCCTTGTATTGTTGATCATCAGCCCAAGAGGCAATCCACCACACCACACACTTGAGTAGGGTGTTACTCCACAATGGTGGCCCAAACAAGTATAAACCCTGTGTCTCTTGTGTTGTTCCTTTCATAGTTTTAGATCCTAGCATGCCGGTGAGGTGCAGGTAGGTAGAGGGCGAGATCTCCGCGCGCACCCCAGTGTTCGAACCTAGAGGGTCTGCCGGAACCCGAAATCCGACATTTGGCGCGCCAGCTAGGGGTGCGCCAGAATTCGTCTTCCGCCGCCCTGTTCTTCGCCGACCATCGATCCATGTCGACGCTGCCGGGCTCGCTGAGCGCCGAGCCGCTCGCTTCAGCTGTCGCCAGACGGCCTCTGCCGCGCGCCGCTTCGCCGTTTCGCCGCCACCGTCAACGCCGCCACCGCCCGGCGGGAACGAAAGCAGCAAGCATCGCCCCAAAGATCCGTCTGTGAGGCGAGACGGCCGCGATCGCTACTCCTTCACTCGCCCAGCTGGTTTCAGACGCGCGCTCCAAGCGCCATGGAGGCTCGAGCTGCGCCATCGCGCAAACGAGCTCCTGCGCTACTGCCCTGTCGATGACGCTCACGAAGAGTGGCTTGACCGCCATCGAAGCTTGCCGGCGCGGCGCGGGGCTCTCGCGCCGCCCTTTCGCTGCATCGCGCCCGCCTCGCGCTGGCGATGAAGCTCGGGCGCCAGCCACCTCCTCAAGAAGGCGCCTGCCCTAAGGCGCGGGGCCCTGGCGGAACCCATTCCGTCCTGCACCGGTGCAACAAGAGCAGAGCTGCCAAGAGGTCCTCGCCTCAAGAAGCTGCCCGAGTGCTCCTCGCACCGCTCACATTACCATGCTGCTGCTCCAAAGACGCTAAGACCCTGCGCTGCTCCCAGCTGCAGCGCATGGGGACCCGCAAGATCAGGCTCTTCGTCATCAAAGGCCTCCCGTGGCCACAGCAGGCTGCCGCGCCTTCACCACCGAGCTGCGCAGCGACGCGTGGCCCGGCAAGTTCAAGCCCGACCTGCCTCCTCGCTTCGACGGCACGGCCGACCCTGCGGAGTTCCTCCAGCTCTACGAGCTGGGCCGCCAACGGGGATGAGAAGGTCATGACGAACTGGTTTCCCATGGCACTCCAGGATGGAGCCCACACCTGGCTCCTGAACCTGGCTCCTGGCACGATCTCCTCCTGGGACGAGATGCACACCCGCTTCATCGCCAACTTCCAAGGTACTCGCGACCGCCTCCCCGTCAGGAGCGACATGCGCCGATCAAGCAGCAGCCGGGAGACCCCTGTAGTACATCCAGCGCTTCAACAACGCACGCCTTAAGATTCCTAAGGTGATCGAGGAGGCCATCATCTCAGCCTTCTTCGATGGTGTGCGGACGCCAAGATGAAGGAGGAGTCTGGCGATGCATGAAGATCTCGCGCACTTCCTTGGAGCTGTTCAACTTAGCGACCAAGCGCGCTGTGGCTGAGGAAGGGCGCCTTTCCTCCTCGAGCTGCCAGCCGCAGACCCAGAAGAGAAGAAATCCAAGGCCATGGACGTGAAGCGCAAGGGGGCTGCCGTGCTCGCGGCAGAAATAGACACCAAGCGAGGCAGAGATCAGCCCGAGTCTTCCAAGGGCAGCCGGTACTGTGTGTACCATGACCTCCACACCCACAACACCAAAGAATGTCAAGAGCTCCGAGCCGTGCGAGAAGGGAGGATCGGCCGACACCCCAACCGCAACGATCGAGGCTATGACCGAGGAGGAGGAAGGAACGCAGGACGCTGGGAAGACCGTGGCCCTCGCCAAGGGTGGCGCGACCGACCTCGCGAGGATCGCTGGCAGGATCAGCCTCGCGAGGGAGACTGGAGGGATCAGCCTCGCGAGGATCGTCCGCAAGGAAACGCAGGCCTCCCTCCTCTGCCGCCACAGCCAAGGAGAAACGAGGACCATCATCAGGACGAGGGGGCTGGGGGCTTCCAGGAGCCGCGCGCGATCGCTTGCATCCTGGGCGGATCTCAAGCCCCCACTCTCAACGATCTTCAAGCAGTTCGCCTGCCAAGTGAATGCAGTCCTCCCCAAGCTTGAAGCCACACGCCTCTCGTGGTCAACGGCGCCATCACGCTCAGCTCGGATCAGCTCAAGTGCGCGCCACATCCGAGTCCTCCCGATGCTTTGTTCCCAATCATCAAGAACATGCAAGTCACCAGACCTCATCGACGGTGGAGCAGGGCTCAATGTCCCATCCAGAGACATTCAACAATCTCCAAGTGCCTTACAATCAGCTTCAGCCAACCAAGCCTTTCTCCGAGTCACCGATGGCTCCACCGTTCGGCTGGGCAGGTCCGCCTCGTCACCTTCGGGCGCGACAACCACCGCACCGAGCTCATCGACTTTGATGTTGCCCACATTCGCCGCCATACAATGCCATCCTCGGTACCCAGCTCGCCAGTTCATGGCCGTGACTCATCACGGCTACAACGCCCTCAAGATGCCGTGAAGCGGCGGAGTCATCACGGTGCCTTGTGAAGAGAGAGACGCAGCAGTGCTCCCCGGAGCGAGCCTTTCAAGCCGCATCACTTGAAGACCCAGATCGCAGGAGCGTGAGGCCCCGAGACCACTCTCAAGAAGAAGAAGACATCGCCAGCCCGACCTCGGGAGGCTGGCCCCTCGTGGTCCACGCCGCTCAGGGGCACCTCCTTCGTCAGATAGGAAGGTGCGCCGGCGCCTCCTCAAGCAAGGCTCGGGGCTCTCTCCTGAGGGCCACCGACCTTGCTAGGGTCACGAGGGAGGCGCTTGGGCACCACTTGGAGGCGTGTTTCAGCACGCTTCCTCAGGAAGGAGCAAGGCAAGGAGGGCCAAACCCTCGGGAGTTCGCCACCGATCACGCAGGAGTTGCAGGAGTCAAGAGTCATGAGTGGCAGCCGCCACTCCGCCGTAGCTCCCCATCCAGGCGAGGATAGTGGGCTGCGCCTCAGATCGACATCACAGGCTCAACCGAGCCGCCTCAGAGCGCTGGCCTCACGCTGGGCGCCAAGGCCCACCCCGGGTTACGTCAGATGCCCTACGGCGTGCCCAACGCGGCCGCCACGTACCAGCGCCTCATGGGGAGCATCCTGGAGGCTCAAGAGGCCAGGTGTTCTGCAGTCCTGGCGGAGATGGAGATGGTCCACGAGGAGCCACCAGCGCCTCCGGAGCCTCTCGAGGCTCCTGGGCCTGGGGGCTCGTGAAGATCGGCTTCCGCAGCTCACGATGTCCGCTACTTCAACATCCCTTCGTCTTCAACGTTATCAGGTGACATCCTTCAAGTTTCATTTCCAGCTGGGAGCGCCCCCCAGGGCTGCATCATTCCCAGGCCGCGTGGGTCCGTCCCTGCGACATGTATCCCTTTTACTTCATGTTCCTAGCTTACTTTGTTGGGGCGCCGAGCTGCATCATCCCTAAGTCGCCGCTGCACTCCAGCGATGTTCCGCCTTTCTGCATCTATCTAAAAGAACTTGCTTCTTCGTGATTAACGTGCTTGACCAAGTTGCCCGCTCAACTGACACCAACTGATGGAGCTGCTCCCCAACGGCACGAAGCTTGCGCATGGGTCTGTCCCTGCAACGCCGACAAACCTAAATGGCTGAGCTCTGGCCGCGGCAGCCCCGCGCAGCGCCACCTCGTCAGGCCTTCAGTGCCTCGTCACCCCTCCAAAGCGACCAACGGCTGACCGTCGCTTGTCATAGCGGACTCTTGTTCTTCTTGTGGTGGGCCTGCAGATCCCTTCAAGGAGCAGCGCCAAAGCAGGCCCTCACAGCGCCTTCTTCACTCGTCTGCCGCCGAATCGCTTGCACGCTAAGGGGGGTACCGAGCATCGCGACTCATGGGCTCCTCATCGCTCTCCAGCCCTCACCCTCCGCCTTGTCCACGGCATCGTGACCGGCATACCGCTGACGGCTGAGACCCGCCGAGGGCCGGGACCCGAGGACATAGAGCGTAAAGGGGAGCGAAGGCGAGAGGGAAGAGGCACGCGGGACCACGCCAGCAACCCTCGCCGCCGATGCGCCGGACCTAGCGCCGCACTCAGAAGCGGTTCCGACGACTCGAGATAAGTCACCCTCAGAAAACACTAGCTATCGCAGCACCGTCCCCGCACCCAATGCAATCCCGTGTTAGCAACGTCAACGTCGCGCTCCTTTCTCATCGAACGATGGCTGCTTGAGCGCTAAAGGGGACCTCCTGAGCATCACGACTCAGGGGATCTTACTGGACCCCAGGCCGCTCACCTCCTGGCCTTGACCATGGCATCGCGACCTGGCATACCAGCAACGGTTGAAGCCTGCCTTGGGACCGGGAACTGTCGGCGCAGAGCACCAAGCCCTCGTGAGGTTTGAAAGGAAGAACTAAGCTAACAAGGAATGAGCATCTCGCACTACTTCATGTCAAGGACTATATTAACAAACAGAACCACAGGCACCTTACAAGCCCCCACGGGGCGCGCTTTTCGATTCCTCGCAGGGAACAGAGGGAACAGATCCTAGAGAACGCTAACTACACGTGCCTCCGCAAGAGATGCCATCATCAACAGTGGGCCGTCAAGCACCGGCGCCAACCTCATCCAGATCAGAGGCGGCGGCGGCCTGACGAGCCCGTCCTGCTCCAAGAGCGGCGCAGGCTCAGGGGCTCATAGCTGTCGTCGCTCGTCTCTAGAGTCGCGAAGAGCTCGGCAGAGTCGCTGGATCCTCCGCCGCTTGAGGAGCTGCTGAGGGAGCGATCGGCGAGCCTGGTCCTCGTCGCGGTAGGACCCTGACCACCTCTCTCAGGGCAGCACTCCAGCCGGCATCCGTCCGCGTCGAAGACCTTGAAGAGCATCATGGAAGCGTCGTCGTACTCCAGGTGGATCGTGAGGGCGCCCCTCATCCTGCAGACCCGGGCGATCTCGCCCCAGCCTCGAGTCATGAAGACCTTGCCCGGGGCGACGACCGCGACCTCTGCTTCGGTCGCGAGGGTGTTGCAGCCGGCGTGCTACAACCAGAGCTCCAAGTATCCCCCCTGCGGCATCATGAAGGCGAAGGAGGGAGGAAGGCGAATCCAAGTCTGAGGAGGCATGGCGGCGTGGAGCACAAACTCTCGGGAGGAGCCCTCGGCATGAACTCCAGGAGGGACAACGCGCACCGCCGTGACCCGTCGGCGCCGACGGCGGCGTCGTCCATGGCGCTCGGCATCAACTCCTGGAGGGACCTCAAGGTGGGCGTACAAGGGCAGCGGGAACCCTGGCAGCGGCCGCTCGCACCAAGGCCTCGACACCTCCTGCCGGGCGCCCTCATCTCGACAGCATAGGGCTAGCCGTTTCTTCGGCGGAAGCGGGTCGGGACCCTCTCGGGGAGCCTTTCCCTTCTCTTCCGCGGAGAACCGGTGGATCGGAGCCATTGCAGCAAGGTGGAGCAAGGACGGAGAAGAAGGGGAAGCAAGAAGAGATGGACTGGAAGGGCACGCGCCGTTCTGTACTTATAGCCGGGGAAGGCCAACCGTCGACCTCCACGATCGCAGGTAATCATGACCCGCTTTGCATGCAGGGACTTGTCAACTCGTGCAGTCGCCGAGGCGTCATGGGGAAGCAGGGGCGCCCACGTCCAACCAACCGCCATGCGGCGCCCAAGGCCGCAGGCTCTTACGGCCCGCGGCCCTTCGCATTTGCCCCTTCGCTTCTCTGCTCAGCCAAGTCCAGGCGCACCTTGGGCCCGGGGGCTAGTGCCGGCATTCTGGGAACGGGGGTCCCCAGACTTGCCTGCCTGCGGCCTGCGGCGTGGCTGAAGGGGTGGCCCGGCATGGCCCATCTTCATCAGCACAAGCTCAAGACCCTCGCGAGGGGCCAAGTCTCGCGGGGCGGACGACAGGGAGCTTCCTCAGGCACGGCCTCGTCAGGCTGGCTCGCGAGGAGGCCGAGAGATCAAGGCGGGGTACCGCACGAGGTGCCCATGACGCAAGCCATGACGACCAAGGGCGCCAGGCGGGCGCCAGCCCGCGCAGTGTTCTCCTTTCCTCTTTGGTGCAAAGGGGGCAAGTGTAGGCAAGGGTATCAAACAAAGGCATCCGTTTCGGTGCAACAAGATCAAGACCGTCGCAACGGCAAGAAGGAAGTCATCATGCAGTCCAAGCCGGCGTCACCACCAGAGCCTTTGACATGCGAGGACCAACTTTAGTCAGGATAAGTGTACTAGATGTTCCCCTTCAAAATGGCCAATTGTTGGCGCCCTTCCTGCTCAATATTTGGGAAGAGGCCCAGGGCCCTTGCCTATAAATAGGACTAGCCACCCACAGGGTAGAGGCATCTTGAATCAGCAGAGAGAGAGCGAAAACTCCCCATAGCAGTTCATCGCACCAGCCAAGAACAGACCCTCGCGAGGTTGTTCTTCCTTATATTGTTCATCATCAGCCCAAGAGGCAATCCACCACACCACACACTGGAGTAGGGTGTTACACCACAATGGTGGCCCGAACCAGTATAAACCCAGTGTCTCTTGTGTTGTTCCTTTCATAGTTTTAGATCCTAGCGTGGCGGTGAGGTGAAGGTAGGTAGAGGGCGAGATCTCCGCGCGCACCCCAGTGTTCGAACCTAGAGGGTCTGCCGGAACCCGAAATCCGACAGCCTGCCAGATGACAGGTCAACCCCCCGCACCGGAGTGGTGACTGGGCAGCTGAGTCTGTCCGCAGTCTTGCCGATGTCCCTGGCAAGGATCTTGCCGGGGCCTCGTGGGCGTCCTCGACAAGGATATTGCCGGGGCCTCGTGGGCATCCTCGGCAGTGATCTTGCTGGCGTCTCGTCTTCTTGCCTTCACAAAGATCTGCATGCCACTATGTGCGCCCTTGGATTCTGGTCTTAACATTGTCGATGGTGTCAGAGCTCCCAACCACAAGGGAGGTGCTCTAGTTGGTGCTCTGTAAGCCGTCCCGGCAAGGACCTTGCCGGGGTCTCGCAAGCCGCCCCGGCAAGGATCATGTCGGGGGTCCAACTCGTCCTCTGTTCTGTGACATGGCTGTTTTTCTAAGTCTTGTATCTGTCCCCGCTCGCCCTCTTCACGCCTTGCCGTAGAAGTGGCTACGACTGCCCATGCACAAGTATGGGGTGCTAAAGAACCCAAACTTTAGTACACCGACGGGAGACCCCGAGCCTGGGCCATACACGGATGCGAGGCGTCGTTGGGCCAGGCCCAAACATGCGCAGGCACGCGTGGTAGGGGAATAACTGCCATAACCTTCTGGTCCGCCGCGCTTCCCCACGATCTGTATTGAGTGCGCATCGTGGGGGTCGTGCCTGGGGTGGTTGCAGCGCACATGTGCCAACGCCAACGCCTACACACCTAATAGTAAAGAGGCAACCCTGCGCCTACCCCATAAAAAGAGGAAACCACAGGAAACCGCCGTCCCCTTATTCCAATCTAGGAAACCGCCCATTCCAATCTAGGAAACCGCCTACCTCATTTACCCCTTTCGCCCATTCCAATCTAGGAAACCGCCGTCCCCTTATTCTTCCTCGAGTCAAATCTAAAGCTCCCTTCTCCACCCATCGCTGATGCGCCCTCACTGCTTCTGTTCCCCCTGCTCTCCGTCGGCCGCCATGGCGCCCAAGAACAAGGGGGTGCTCCAGGGGAGAGAGGAGGTGGAGGATGCGCTAGTGACGAAGCGGAGGAAGCACGCCGTCTTTGCTCCTGGGCTCGACACGCATGCGCTCAAGGAGCGGTTTCATTTCATGTGGGGGAGTGAGACGACGGGGCATCCCGCCACCCGCGTCATCCCTGGACCCAACGGCGCGCCAGGTCCAGATCAATATCCTTCTTTGTTGAATATCTTTACTGTGGGCTCTGCCCCCTGTTCTCGGATTTATTCATCGACATTATGTACACCTTCGACCTACATCTTCTGGACTTCACGCTGAACGTCGTGGCATGTATGGCCATATCTGCTCACCTCTGTGAGAACTTTGTCGGGGTGACCCCCAACACGACGGTCTTCAGCCACTATTTCTTCCCCCGCATCCAGCCAGGAGGGGCACTGTCCGGTTGCGTCACCTAGATCCCGAGGGCCTATTGCAAGGAGACATACCCAAACGGGACCTAGAAGGAGAAATGGGAAGAGTGGCGGCAACAGTGGTGTTGGATTGTGGAGAAGGAGCCGCACCCATTCTGCACCCCCCGGCAAACACAAGTGGTTCGTCGCGTCAATTGTGGTAGCCTCGACCCTCAGGAAAAGAAGCTCATAGTTGCCATTACCGCAATCCACCGTCTCAAGTCTGTCGGGCTTATCTTGGAGATGATCGGGGCCGATTTCATCCACCACCGCATTGCCCCTCTCCATAACAAAGGGAGGCCGGCTTGGGATTTCTGCAACGCGGCGAACATCATGAGGTTGCGCCTTGGTCTAAATCAGAACTTCACAGTGTTGCAGTACATGTGCCTCTGCTCGAAGCTGTTCCAGCTCAAGATCGGCAAGCCCGGCAAGGTTGGCAAGAAGAAGGCCGACAAGGCTGTGGAGGCCAGCAATGTTGAGGAGGTCGGCAAGCCGTTCAAGTTGCCGGCGGCCGTGGTCCCTATGTGCAACAACTCCGCCCGGACCTCCATCATCGCCATGATGCCGGTGTTCGACGCCCACAGCCTCGACCATACCTGCACCGAGCAATACATGGTGCGGGTGCAGGAGTTCTTCGATAGTTTGTCGGAGCAGCCTGTCCACGAGGAGAAGCAGCTCGTCCGCGACAGCACCGCCGAGGAGGTGGCGTATATCGCCAACAGGGCGGAGGAGGCAGCCCTTGCTGAAGCGGCCGGTAGCGCTGGCTTCCCGGAAAGTGAGGCTGGGGCCGAAGAAGACTTTGTCGAGCAGGTGAAGTCCACCGGGGAGCGCAGTGGCGCCGCCACCAGGGGCCCTTCTGCCGAGGAGGCGGGCGAAGAGGCAGCTGGCGACACGGACGAAGAGGAGCCGCGTGAGGAGCCCCCGGCTACAGGGAGGAGAAAGCGTGTCCTCCGGCGGTCTGGCTCCAGCGAGCCAGTGCGGCGAGCCTCTTTGCCCAAAGAGGTCCCCGGCAAGAAGGCAACCGGCAAGGCTGCACCGCGGCAAGGGGCCTAGGTGCAACCCGCGCGTCATATGAGGCGCACGGCCGCGGCGGCGGAGGAAGCAGCGGTTGCCGCCTCCGTCATGGCCAAGCGACCCCGGTATCCATCCCCACCCGTTCGCATGGACACCATACCTGAGGCCGATTACGACCTCTCTGGCATGAGCCCGAACAGGAGGGGGGCAGAGGAAGAGGACGAAGAAAGGGGCGAGTGAGTGCTCCACCACCTTCTCCATCCCTTGAATTCCTGTCCTGCTTATCTTGCTTGATTTAACTTTGTCTTGGCTTGCTTTGGTAGGGACACGGAGACACTAGCGCAGAGGATGGAGAAGAGGGCCAAGACCTCGACGAGCAATGAGCCCTCGACAAGCACCTCGAGCGTGCCGGAGGTCATCACGATCAGCCAGGCCCAAGCCCATGATGCAGCCCCCGACTCAGCCCCCAGCGTGAGTCCACTACCCACTTTCCGTTGGCGAGCGCCGGGGCGTGTCTTTTCACCATCAGTCTTGCCGAGTTTGCAGGGGAAGAGCGGCAACAGGAAGGGCCGTCCTCCATCAACCACCACACCACTCAAGGACGGGTCCCCGGAAGGGCTTCTACCGGCGAGCCCACGCCACCAAGGGAAAGATCTCTGGCAAGGCCCTCCCCCGACGAGCCCACGCGTGCGGAGGAGGAGCCGGCAAGTACAGGTGCCAGCGGCCCCTTCCCGGCAACGAGCGTTGGCGGGGAGGGAACCACTCCCCCGCCAACTTGTTGTAGGTGAGCGGCCTGGCCTTGATCTATTCTCCAGCGTAACCTTTTTATTCTTGCTTTAAACTTCAATCCTGGTTTCATCTACTTCCCCTCCTTGGTTTTTAGACCTATCCTCGACGGTCAGATGGATGTCGATGGCACCATCGAGGAGATCGCCAAGGATGTCGCTGCTCAGGCCTACGAGGTTCCCGCCGACGAGGCCGCCTCGGAAGCACATGAAGTGGCCGCCAAGGGATCTGCCGGGGAGGCCAGCGAGGGGACCAGTGACCGTACTGATGGCATCGCTGCCTCAGGAGCGCCTGGTGCTACATCGGTCCCGGAGCCCTCAGTTGCCGGTGTGGCGGTGACCGACGACCAACCGTCCACCTCCGAAGCCCCACACTCGAGCAGATACCTGAAGATTGGCGAGGATCTGATTGTCACCATCCCGGGGACGGCAAGCACCGGAGCACCTACCGACGGGGAAGTTTTGAACGAAGAGGTCATCGTCGCTGCCGGGCTCCAAGTTGTCAATGAGCCAAGTGCCAGCAGCGGCAGCTCCAAAGAGGGCCAGCTGAGGGAGTGCTGCATCTCGCTCGACACCCAAGAGGAAGACCTTGTCACCCGTGAAGAGGCACTTGCCACCAAGCTCCGCGGCAAGGATGAAGAGATCGAGAAGCTCGTCACGCAGCGGACCCAGGAACTGGAGCAGAAACACAAAGATGCTCTTGTCGCTCTGGTCCTGGATCACGCCGGCAAGCTGAAGGAGGCCGTTGATGCTGCTGAAGAGGCAGAGGCCGCCAAGAGCGAGCTGGACGGCAAGGTGGAGGACCTGGGGGTGGAGCTAGAGAAGCACAACAAGGAGTTCACGACGCTCAAGAGCGACAGGGAGAAAACCATCGACACCTTGGCGGGCTTGCAGGTCTCCTTATCTGAAAAGAACCACCTGTTATCCGGGGCCAATGACTCCATTGCCGATCTAAACTAAAGTTGTCCACCCTGGAGGAGACCCTTGCGGGCAGCAGGGCCTGCGAGAAGACCTTGGTCAAGAGCCTCGAGGATGAGAGGCTACTGCTCCAGAGCGCTGCCGCCGAGCACAACGACTACGTGAAGGGCGTGAAGCTCTGGAACGAGCGCCTCGTCGACGTCTCGGAGAGGCTTACCATGCAGCTATCCACCATGGGCCTGCCGAGCATCAGGTTCTCCCACGACGACAGGATAACTGAGAGCGCCAGGGTGACCATGTTCTTAGAGGCCGTCTTCGACGCCTTGAAGCTGCTCCAGAACCACCAGGCAACCCACCTGGGCAACGAGTCCCGGAAGCTTTGCCGGGGCGCCCTCCTCAAGGTGCTCACCAAGGTGGCGCACAGGAACCCCGGCATCGACCTCAACCAAGACAGTTTGCCGGCGGATGCGGACTGTAGGGCGCTTGAGGAGCTTGTCGCGCCCATTGTCAGCCTGGTCGACCACGTCACGAGGGCGGAGGGCCAGCGCCAGGACTAAGCGTTCTGCTTCTTCTTGCCGCCATTGATACGTATCTCAAAAACAATTCCACTTAAGTTAGAATGGCGGCAACTATTTATGTAATATAACTTGCTATGTTTCGAACTGAATGCATGTTACCTCCCTTGTTTGGCCCCTTTCTATATGGTACACACCCTACGTTTACTGGGAAAGGCCTGCCGCTGCATGCACCCTAGCCGTAAGCGCTTTGAGGATGGATCCTTAGCAACCTGCTCGGGGTGCCACTGTCGGCAAGGCACCTTGCCATTTCTAGTGTAGTCACTTGAGCCGTTGAGCGGACTCGAAACAGAGGAAGGACACAGCCAAATCCGACAAGGTTCCTTTGCGTGCAGGTTTTCCTAATACAAGAGCCAAGACCATTCGAGGAAAATAAACCTGATATTAAAAGTAATTTGCTCAAAGTCTCGTGACTTAGCTTTTTACTACTGTATTCTTGTTTGCAAGCTGTTGGCGTTGCCTGCTGATACGTCTCCAACGTATCTACTTTTTCTCACACTTTTCCGCTTTTTTTGACTCTAATTTGCATGATTTGAATGAAACTAACCCCGGACTGACGTTGTTTTTAGCAGAACTACCATGGTGTTGTTTTTGTGCAGAAATAAAGTTGTCAGAATGGAATGGAACTTTGTGAGGATTTTTTATATCAATAATAAGAATTTCTGGAGTCAATACCCGCTGGAGAGGCGCACCTGGGTAGGCACAACCCACCAGGGCGCGCCCCCCTCTCCTGGCGCACCCAGGTGGGTTGTACCTACCTGGTGGCCCCACAAACGACCCCCTGATACTATAAAATCACATATTTCTAGAAAAAAATCAAGGAGAAAGAATTATCGCGGTCCAAGAGACAGAGCCGCCGCCAAGCCCCGTTCTTCCTCGGGAGGGCAGATCTGGAGTCCGTTTGGGGCTCCGGAGAGGGGAGTCTTCATTCTTCGTCATCACCAACCCATCTCCATCGCCAATTCCATGATGCTCCCCACCGGGAGTGAGTAATTCCTTCATAGGCTCGATGGTCGGTGAGGAGTTGGATGAGATTCATCATGTAATCGAGTTAGTTTTGTTAGGGCCCGATCCCTAGTATCCACTATGTTCTTAGATTGATGTTGCTATGACTTTGCTATGCTTACTGCTTGTCACTTTGGGACTGGGTGCCATGAACTCAGATCTGAACCATTTATGAATTCATCATTATATCCATGTTTTAGATCCGATCTTGCAAGTTATAGTCACCTACTACGGTTATGATCCGACAACCCCGGAGTGACAACAACTGGGCCCACTCTCGGTGATGATCGTAGTTTGAGGAGTTCATGTATTCACTATATGTTAATGATTTGTTTCGGTTCTCTATTAAAAGTAGGCCTTAATATCCCTTAGTTTCCAATATGGACCCTGCTGCCACGGGAGGGTAGGACAAAAGATGTCATGCAAGTTCTTTTAATAAAGCACATATGACTATTTACGGAATACATGCCTACATAATATCGATGAACTGGAGCTAGTGCCGTATCGCCCTAGGTTAGAATTGTCACATGATGAGTATCATCCAACAAGTCACCGATCCAATGCCTACAAATTTATCCTTATTGATGTTGCTGCGTTACTATTGCTATCATCACTGTTACACTTGCTACAAAATTACTGCTATCACTGTTACTGTTACCGTTGCTACTCTCACTACTATCAAAACTATCATATTACTGTGCTACTGATTACATGCTGCAGATAAATCAATCTCCAGGTGTGGTTGAATTGACAACTCAGCTGCTAATACCTTCAAATATTCTTTGGCTCCCCTTGTGTCGAATCTATAAATTTGGGTTAAATACTTTACCCTTGAAAACTATTGCGATCCCCTATACTTGTGGGTTATCAAGACCTTTTTC
Organism: Aegilops longissima; assembly: GCA_021605205.1. NCBI lineage: Eukaryota > Viridiplantae > Streptophyta > Magnoliopsida > Poales > Poaceae > Aegilops > Aegilops longissima. Next base: position 112,003,325 of record CM038680.1, read on the forward strand.
TGGTGCCGTTGTCGGGGAGCATAGCTATATTTGTTGAGTCACTTGGGATTAATATCATATTATCACTAAGAAGAATCTGAAGGACCCAAAGACTAAGATATTTCTATCAAAGACGAGGGGGGGTAAGGAACTGCCACCCAGTTCTGCTTTAGATTCACCTTCTGTTATGAGTAAACTTGAAACACTGCCACGTGCTATTAATCCTGATATGTTGCAAGTTATTGATGATGCTACTTCTACAATGAATGATGCTTACGATGATGCTTGTACCTTACTTGCTAATGATGATGTGCCACTTGGTGAATTTCTTGATAAACAAATTGCTAGAGTTATACAACATGATGTTGTTGAATTTGATGATGAGCTTCAAACTAAATCTCCTGAGACACCTGCTAGAACTAGCCTTCCTAGATATGAATTGCCTAAGGTACCGGAAGGTTATGTTATGGGTGAAGAAACAACTAGAGATATTCTTGCTTGCAATGATAGAGATGATCTAGAGAAATTACTACAAAAGTATAAAGAAAAATCTCTGAATGCTAGAATGAAGTGTGATCCTAAGTTTTCTACTTCACCTATCTTTATTGATGATAAGGACTATGAATTCTCTGTCAACCTAGAGTTAATTACTTTGGTGTAATATGATTCTTTTCATGGTTATGAAGCTGAAACTGTTGTGGCACATCTTACTAATTTGAATGACATAGCCACCCTTTTTACTCATGATGAGAAAACTCGCTATTACTTTATTCTAAAATTATTTCCTTTCTCATTAAAGGGTGGTGCTAAAGCTTTGTACAATACTCTTGCTCCTAGTTGTGTGCGTAGTCACCAGGATATGATTTATTACTTCTATGAAAAACATTTTCCTGCTCATAAGAAACAAGCTGCCTTACAGGAAATATTTAACTTTGTGCAAACTAAAGAAGAGAGTCTCGCACAAGCTTGGGGGAGGCTTTGCCAGTTACTTAATGCTTTGCCTAATCATCCTCTTAAGAAAAATGAAATACTATATATCTTCTATAATCGACTAACCGATGCTTCTAGGGACTTCCTAGATAGTTGTGCTGGTTGTGTTTTCAGGGAATGAACTGTTAGACAAGCTGAAGAATTATTGAATAATATATTGAAAAATTATGATGATTGGACTATTCCTGAACCACCACCTAAACCCACTCCGAAGAAGAGGGGTATACTATATCTCAGTCCTGAAGATATGCAAGAGGGAAAGAAATCTATGAAGGAAAAAGGTATTAAAGCTGAGGATGTTAAAATTTTACCTCCTATTGAAGAAATACATGGGCTTAATACACCACCACTTCCTAAGGTGGTAGAGGTAAATTCTTTTATGAATTTTAATGAAAATGATAATCCTCAGAATATGCATCCTAGTCAATGCCTTTACGAGTTTGAAAACTACATTAGAAAACAAGATCACTTCAATGCAAATGTTATGAAACAATTGAAATATAATTCTGATAGGATTGCTCACTTGAGTGACTTGTTATTTAGAATTTCAAATGATGTTAGAGGTGTTGGAAAACATGCTTCTATGGTTCAAACTCAGTTAGAACAAGTTGCTAAATCACAAAGAGAATTGCTTGATGAAATGAATAATAATATGCATGACTTTGTTGTTAGAGTTGCAACTAGAGGAGGTAAAATGACTCAGGAACCACTTTATCATGAGGGACACCTGAAAAGAATTGAAAAAGATTCACAAAGAGCTAACACTAGTGCACCAAGTCCTTCTAGAAAGAAAAAGAAAAAGAAAAATGATAGGACTTTGCACACTTCTAGTGAACCTGAAATAGAAAAACCTCCTAATAATGATAATGAAACTTCTATCTCTGATGCTGAAACTCACTCTGGTAATGAACACTCACCTAGTGATAATGAAAAAGATAATGATGAGGTTCATGAAGACTCTCAACCAACCAATGATAAAGAACCAGATAATGATGTTGAGATAGGACCACCTGCTGATCTTGATAACCCACAACCTAAAAATAAAAGATATGATAAAAGAGACTTTGTTGCTAGAAAACACAATAAAGAAAGAGAACCCTGGGTTCAAAAACCTATGCCTTTTCCACCCAAGTCAACTAAAAAGAATGATGATGAAGAATTTCAACACTTTGCTGAAATGCTGAGGCCTGTCTTTTTGCGTACTCTCTTGACTGACATCTTGAAAATTCCTTATGCAAAGTATATGAAAGACGTCATCACAAATAAGAGAAAAATACCGGAAGCTGAAATCTCCACTATGCTTGCTAATTACACTTTTAAAGATGGAGTACCGGAAAACTTGGAGATCCGGGAATACCTACTATACATTGCTCTGTTAAAAAGAATTATGTGACAACTGCTTTGTGCGATTTAGGAGCTGGTGTTAGTGTTATGCCTTTCTCTTTATATAAAAGACTTGACTTGAATAAACTCACACCTACTGAAATATCTTTGCAAATGGCTGACAAATCAACTGCCATACCTATCGGTATCTGTGAGGACGTGCCCGTTGTTGTTGCTAATGTTACTATTTTGACTGACTTTGTTATACTTGAGATGCCCGAGGACGACAACATGTCGGTTATCCTTGGTAGACCCTTCTTGAATACTGGAGGGGCTATTATTGATTGCAATAAAAGCAAGGTCACTTTTCATATCAATTGTAATGAGCATACACTGCACTTTCCGAAGAAACAAATCCAAGTGAATGGTATTAATGTTATTGAAAAATCTCCGACAATCACTATTGGAAGTTTTCAAATACCTCTACCTACTGTCGAAAAGAAATATGAAATGCTTATTGTTGGGGAAATGCATATCCCCATTGAGGTAACTTAGTGATTTACGAAAGTTCTCGGTTTCATGCTAATCGAAAGTGGTTGTTAATAAGACCTGATCAACCTTATTATGAATCATTTTTTAGCGGTATGAAGTTGATGAATTTAGTAAGCACTACCTTCTGTCCCTAGTTTTATTCTTTGTTTTTATTAGTTTAATAAAATGAATTGCCGTGTTTTGCATGTTTTCTGAATTTCCCGTGCAATAAAAAAATGACCCAAAAATAAAAGTTCTCGGAATGCCCTGAAAATTTTATATGAATTTTTTTCTGAATATTTAAGAATTTTTGGTGCAAATAATACCATAGGGAGGTGCACCAGTTGGGCACAACCCACCTGGGCACGCCAGGACTCCCGGGCACACACTGGTGGGTTGTGGTCCCCACGTGGCCCCCCTCCCTTATCTCTTTAGCCCACATCATCACTTACCTCCAAAAAAATCCCCATTGCTCTCTCCCATGTTCTTGAGCTCAAACCCGCGAATTTCGATCTCTTTGCGCGAAGCTCCATTTTCGAAACTGTTTCGGGGGATTGTTGCTTGGTATGTGACTCCACCATTTGTCCAATTAGATTTTGTTTTAATGGTTTATAATTTGAATAATTAGCTACTCTTGGTGCTGCTGTAGATGTGCTTGCATGTTGAATTCCTAGCGTTCTAAGTAGTTTGAATGCTTGCTATGGCCTCTATGTATCCCTGTGAGTAGTTGCTATAAATTTTGTGAAGTTTTGTTGAGAAAATTTTGTGAACTAAAAATTAAGATATTTGCTCATAGGAAAAATTGTACGAGGACATGAATATCTTCTGGAAGGTTTGCTCAAAGAAGAACTTCAAGGGTGTTACTGGGGAGTCTTCTGACAGTGATCTCCACCCTCGGAGGTTGGCGTAGGTACGGCTGTGCGAATGGCCGCACACCCCAATCCTGCAAGAGGCTAGAATTCATGAGGAGTTCATGCAATATATTGCTAATGTCGGCCTCACCGACTTCATCGCAGATGAGTGTGACCAGCAACAAATCCTCACAAACATCTTTATTCAAAGCTTTACTTTCTTGCCTAGAAACAATCCTCCTAAAGTGAGCTTTGATTTATATGCTGAAAAACCATCAGATACCACTTACTGAATTTTGTGACATATGCATGATCCCTTCTGATGGGAGTCTGGCTGATCCTAGGCCTGCCGGGTTTGAGGATTTTTATCGCACTTTGAGCGTGGGTGATGAGAGAGGAGTGTCAGCCATCACTGCCGTTGGCTTACATTTTCCTGTTGTTCGTTACTTTGCATATTTTATTACCAAATGCTTGCTTGCTAAGGAGAAGGTGGGTGCACTTAGTTCACCAGACCTTGCTGTTTTACGTCGTGCACTTGAGGGCGAGAACACACATAGCTTGGGAGCTATCGTGGCTCATCGCCTGTATCTTAATAAACCCCAGGGTATAATACATGGTGGGATTTTTGCCACTCGTTTGGCGGCTCACTTCGAGGTTGAGATACGCCCACATGATTACCCTTTGACCAAGGTTTACCTAGACCGAGTAGCCATGGATCACCATCACTTTCTTGCACATGATCGTCCTGATATTGCCATTCCTTATAACCTGGTCTATAGCATTCCAACTCGTGATGTTATCCCCTTGCCTGCACCTGCTTTGTTTGATTCTGCTGCCAGGGGTGGAAATAGGATTATGTCTGCAGACATCATCGCCTACTGGAATGCTCACACTGCTGCAGAGGCTGCACAGGTACCTCAGCAGTGGGATGAGTGGATGCCTGCTCCTCAGGATCCTTACTACCATCCAGGCTACTGATCTACTACCAAGTTAGGCGAAAAGCCTAAGCTTGGGGGAGTACGTGTTTCTCACGGACATTACATTCATGTCCACTCATTCTATTTGTCAGTGTTCACACTTTTTCATTGTATCATCCATGCTTATATTTATTTTCTTGCTTTCTTCTTGTGTGTTTGAAAACTTAAGAAAAACCAAAAAAATTAGTCGTAGTAATTTACCTTCTATGCATGCTTAGTAGTAGTGCTAAAAAGAAAACCCAAAAAGATTTCCTTTCCCATGTAAATAATTTTTCTCGTTTTCGCGTTTTATTTGCTTGTTAAAGAAAACCAAAAACTCCAAAAATATTTCAGTGTGTTTCTCTGGATTTCTTTTCTTTTTATTCGAGTCTTACCGAGGTGAAGACCACGATGAAAATGTTGAGTGACTCTCATATGAATAATTGTTGAACAAATAAAGAGCACATTTTACCTTGTCTTCTCCTATTGAATAAAATGTTTGCAGATTCCAGCTTAGTCCAGGGCACTCTCGCACTATTATTATTTTCATATCATTCGGTCGTGCAAGTGAAAGACAATAATGACGATGTTTGACGGACTGGCCGTGACAAAGAGAAACTGGTATGAACTCGACTTGTTCTGTTTGTGTAAATATGTTTAACCTAGATATTCCAGGCTTCAGCCCATTATGATTAAACATGTTTGCAATGACAATTAGAGATTATAGTTTCTCATGCCATGCATAAGTAGCTGGGAGTTGATAATGATTTATCTTGGATATCAACATAGCGTTAAAATGATTGTGATGTAGTATGATGATATGGTATCCTCCTCTGAATGTTCGAGTGGCTTGACTTGGCACATGTTTATGCATGTAGTTGAATCAAAACCAACATAGCCTCTATGATATTTATGTTCATGGTGTGCATATCCTACTGATGCTAGTGTCCAATGTTACTTACGCATAATGCATAGTTATGATCATTGTTGCTCTCTAGCTGGCCGCTTCTCAATCTAAATTGCTAGCATTTGCCTGTATTAAGTGGGAATTCTGCTTGTACATCAAAAACCTTGAACCCAAAGTTATTCCAGATGAGTCCACCATACCTACCTACATACGGTATTACCCTGCCGTCCTAAGTAAATTTGCATGTGCCACCTCTAAAAAATTCTAAAAATTATCCTTTTTGTGTGCCTGGATCGTTCATGGAATGACGGGAGGTGGTCAATATCTTCCATGCTAAGCGGGTTATTCTTAGTCGAGTGTTTATTCACTCGCCATCGCACGAGAAAATGGGCGGTAATAAGGATTCCCAGTCCTGAACTCAAAAATGCAAATAATTAAACAAAACTCCCCCGAGACTGATGTTGGTATGGACGGGCCCATTGTTTCGGACAAGCCATGGAGTGTGATTGATGTTGGAGGGGGAGTAAACCTTTACTTTTATCGTTTGGGAACTGCCACTAGCGTGCTTAGCATGGAAGATGTTGATAACTAATGGTCGTGAAGTGAATAAGAAGGGTGCATGTCTAAAAATATCATTTATCTCTGTTTTAAAAATTGAGCTCTAGCACCTCTGCAAATAACTGCTTCCCTCTGTGAAGGGACTATCTCTTTACTTTTATGTTGTGTCACCACCTTCTAAAACAAGCGCTAGAAACTGAGTAGAGCACAGTTGTGATGATTTATGCATTGTGTGTAGCTAATGCTGGGTGCATCATGAATGGATCTTTTCTACCATGAATTACAATGTTTAGTCGTTGCTTGAACTTTGGAGGTGCTCTGCATTTATGTTTTGCGGTCTCATAAAGGGCTAGCGAGATACCACTATTGTCATATCATATCATGGTTGTTTTGACAACATGTTGCTGTTTGAGATCTCTTATTATCGCTCGCTAGATGATTATGTCATTGACATGAGTCATTATAATCTTTAAGAGTTATTGTCGACATGGTTAGTTATAACGTTGGCTGAAAACATGGGTGATGTTAAGCTTATTTATGCAAACAAGAGCAAAAGAGTTCGTAAAAGTTTTTCTTTCTCGCTTTCAGTTTATCAACTGAATTGCTTGAGGACAAGCAAATGGTTAGGCTTGGGGGAGTTGATACGTCGCCAAAGTATCTACTTTTTCTCACGCTTTTCCTCTTTTTTTACTATAAAAAGTAGGGTAAACCCCCACTGCAATTTTTATTAATAAAAACTGCTTTTCCTCTTTTTTTGGACTCTAATTTGCATGATTTGGATGAAACTAACCCCGGACTGACTCTGTTTTCAGCAGAACTACCATGGTGTTGTTTTTGTGCAAAAATAAAAGTTCTCGGAATGGAACGAAACTTTGCGAGGATTTTTTATATCAATAATAAGAATTTCTGGAGCCAAGACCTGCCGGAGAGGGGCACCTGGGTGGGCACAACCCACCAGGGCGCGCCTCCCTCTCCTGGCGCACCCAGGTGGGCTGTACCCACCTGGTGGCCCCGCAGACGACCCCCTGATACTACAAAATCACATATTCTAGAAAAAATTCAGGGAGAAAGAATTATCACGATCCACGAGACGGAGCCGCCGCCAAGCCCTGTTCTTCCTCGGGAGGGCATATCTGGAGTCCGTTTAGGGCTCCGGGTAGGGGGATCTTCGTTCATCGTCATCACCAACCCATCTCCATCGCCAATTCCATGATGCTCCCCACCGGGAGTGAGTAATTCCTTCGTAGGCTCGCAGGTCGGTGAGGAGTTGGATGAGATTCATCGTGTAATCGAGTTAATTTTGTTAGGTCCCGATCCCTAGTATTCACTATGTTCTTAGATTAATGTTGCTATGACTTTGCTATGCTTAGTGCTTGTCACTTTGGGCCCGGGTGCCATGAACTCAGATCTGAACCGTTTATGAATTCATCACTATATCCATGTTTTAGATCCGATCTTGCAAGTTATAGTCACCTACTACGGTTATGATCCGACAACCCCGGAGTGATAACAATCGGGCCCACTCTCGGTGATGACCATAGTTTGAGGAGTTAAGGTATTCACTATGTGTTAATGCTTTGTTCTGGTTCTGTATTAAAAGGAGGCCTTAATATCCCTTAGTTTCCAATATGGACCCCGTTGCCACGGGAGGGTAGGACAAAATATGTCATGCACGTTCTTTTAATAAAGCACGTATGACTATTTACTGAATACATGCCTACATTATATCGATGAACTGGAGCTAGTGCCGTATCGCCCTAGGTTATAACTGTCACATGATGAATATCATCCAACAAGTCACCGATCCAATGCCTATGAATTTATCCTTATTGATCTTGCTGAGTTACTATTGCTATCATCACTGTTACACTTGCTACAAAATTACGCTATCCTTTATTCTTTATTACCGTTCTTTGTTGTCACTACTATCAAAACTATCATATTACTGTGCTACTAATTACTTGCTGCAGATAATCAATCTCCGGGTGTGATTGAATTGACAACTGAGCTGCTAATACCTTGAAATATTCTTTGGCTCCCCTTGTGTCGAATCTATAAATTTGGGTTAAATACTTTACCCTCGAAAACTGTTGTGATCCCCTATACTTGTGGGTTATCACCTGTTGGCATCTACACTCTCTATCCCCCCCGGCAAACTTGTACGCTATGGAACCTTCAGTCCTTTGTGAAAAAGAAAGAAGAAAAAATAGGAATATGGAGCCCCGGTGGCTCATTATTGCTTGCTGGCCTTGTGCATCTCGGGAACGATGACGTTGCTCTTACCGCGGCGGTGTTCGTGGTCACCAACGTTGCAGCGCTGCTTGTCGCACACGACTTGGGAGGACCATAGTGGGGACACCGGCGGGGACGCATTGAAGGTCGCCGCGCCGCCCATAGGCAACACGGTTTCAGACGGACTGACCACCATGGTCCCCGTCTGCTTGGGATCCATGGTGATTGATGGAATGGTGTGCTAATCGCTAGACAAGATTTTCAAAGCTCTTTCGATCCCCTACCTGGCGCGCCAAAGATGTCGAGGAAACAACACCTATGAGACCACGGGGGTCCCTTTTACGGTTTGGCAGGGAACATGGGCTAAGCAAAGAGCAGGTCTAGTGATCAACACCACAGGTCTTAACCCAGGTTCGGGCCACAGAGATGCGTAAAACCCTAGTCCTGCTTGATTGTGTATTGAGTGTTCTTGAGCTTCGGCTCGTTGCTACGTATGCAGGTTGGGCCGAGAGGTCCAAAAAGCCGAATCCTCCTCCAGTACGATGTGGGCCTCCTTCTACGTATACAGGAGGTGTAAAGTAACTACTGTGTATGCAGGAGCTGTACCCGCTACGATACATATGCTTATCTGGGTCTCTAAGGACAAATGCATTAAATGCGCCACTTACGTGCCCGCTTTATAGGGGACGAGGAGAGAGCCCGTCCCGTCCGTTGGCGCCCCGCCCCATCTCAACACGCGCCCATGCCGGGCATGCGATGCCAAGTTGGCTGGCCAGCTGCTGCGCTGGAGAGGTGGCAGTGCCTTCACGAAGATCTGCATGCCACCACGCGGGCACCTGCCAGGCTGACAGGTCATCCCCCCGCACTGTAGTGGTGACTGGGCAGCTGAGTATGGCCGCGGTCTTGCCGATGTCCCCAGCAAGGATCTTGCGGGGGCCTCGTGGGCGTCCTCGACAAGGATCTTGCCAGGGCCTCGTGGGCGTCCTCGGTAGGGATCTTGTTAGCGTCTCGTCTTATGGCCCTCACAAAGATCTACACACCACTATGCGTGCCCTTGGATTCTGGTCTTAACGTTGTCGATGGTGTCAGAGCTCCCAACCACAAGGGAGGTGCTCTAGTTGGGGCTCTGTAAGCCATCCCGGCAAAGAACGTTGCCAAGGTCTCGCAAGCCGCCCCGGCAAGGATCTTGCCAGGGGTCCAACTCGTCCTCTGTTCTCTGACCTGGCTGTTTTCCAAGTCTTGTATCTGTCCCCGCTCGCCCTCTTCACGCCTTGCTACGGAGGTGGCTACGACTGCCCGTGCACAAGTATGGGGTGCTAAAGAACCCAAACTTTATTACACCGACAATCTCCCTAAGGAGAAGTGGTTTAAATATCATCCTCCCATTGAAGTTAAAGTCGTAGAACCTATTAAAGTTGAAGAAGAAACCATTACTTATAATGTTGATCCTATTGTTCCTACTGCTTATATTGAGAAACCATGTTTTCCTGTTAGAATAAAGGATCATGCTAAAGCTTCAACTGTAGTTTGCAAGAGTTATACTAGAACACCTACACCCCCTGAACAAATTAAAGTTGAACCTAGTATTGCTATGGTTAAAGATCTCCTGGTTGATAATATTGAAAGGCATGTTATTTATTTCTGTGATGAAGCTGCTAGAATTGCTAAACCTGATATGAAAGATAAACATAGAATTGTTGTTGGCATGCCTGTTATTTCTGTTAAAATACGAGATCATTTTTATCATGGCTTATGTCATGTGGGTGCTAGATTGAGTGCAATTCATTATACCTTGAATGAAGAAATTATGAATGATATTGCACCTACTGAGATAGAAGATATTGATGTTACTATTAAGCTTGCCAATAGAGATACTATATCACCAATTGGGATTGTTAGAGATGTTGAAGTCGTGTGTGGTAAAATTAAATACCCTACTGATTTTCTTGTTCTTGGTTCCCCACAAGATAATTTTTTTCCCATTATATTTGGTAGACCTTTCTTGAATACTGTTAATGCTAAGATAGACAGCGAGAAAGTGTAGGACCTTGAAGTATGTCTAGAGGGGGGGGGTGATTAGACTACTTGACCAATTAAAAACCTAACCTTTTCCCAATTTTAGTCTTTGGTAGATTTAAACTATTTTAGCACAAGTCAAGCAATCCTCACACAATTCAAGCAAGCATGCAAAGAGTATATAAGCAGCGGAAAGTAAAGCATGCAACTTGCTAGAAAGTAAAGGGAAGGGTTTGGAGAATTCAAACGCAATTGGAGACACGGATTTTTTTGTCGTGGTTCCGATAGGTGGTGCTATCGTACATCCACGTTGATGGAGACTTCAACCCACGAAGGGTAACGGCTGCGCGAGTCCACAGAGGGATCCACCCACGAAGGGTCCACGAAGAAGCAACCTTGTCTATCCCACCATGGACGTCGCCCACGAAGGACTTGCCTCACTAGCGGTTGATCTTCACAAAGTAGGCGATCTCCTTGCCCTTACAAACTCCTTGGTTCAACTCCACAATCTTGTTGGAGGCTCCCAAGTGACACCTAGCCAATCTAGGAGACACCATTCTCCAAGAAGTAACAAATGGTGTGTTGATGATGAACTCCTTGCTCTTGTGCTTCAAATTATAGTCTCCCCAACACTCAACTCTCTCTAACAGGATTTGGATTTGGTGGAAAGAAGATTTGAGTGGAAAGCAACTTGGGGAAGGCTAGAGATCAAGATTCATATGGTAGGAATGGAATATCTTGGCCTCAACACATGAGTAGGTGGTTCTCTCTCAGAACTGGTAAGTTGGAAGTGTAGGTTTGTTCTGATGGCTCTCTCCACGAATTAAGAAGAGGTGGAGGGGTATATATAGCCTCCACACAAAATCTAACCGTTACACACAATTTACCAAACTCTGTGGGACCGAATCAATAAACTCGGTCTGACCGATTCAGTAAACCTAGTGACCATTAGTGATTTTGGTGGGACCGACATGCAACTCGGTAGGACCGATATGGTTAGGGTTAGGGCATAACGTAATCTCGGTGAGACCAATTACACAAACTCAGTGAGACCGATTTTGGTAATTAGCTAACCAGAGAGTTGGTCAGGTAAACTCAGCGGGACCGATTCGCTCTTTTCGGTGAGACTGAAATGTTACGAAAAGGAAACAGAGAGTTTACATTGCAATCTCGGTGGGACCGATCGCTCACTTCGGTTAGACCGAAACGTTACGAAGGGAAACAAAGAGATTACAATCCCATCTCGGTGGGACCGAGATCCCTATCGGTGAGACCGATTTGCCTAGGGTTTGTGGCAGTGGCTATGACATCTGAACTCGGTAGCGCCGGATAGAAAGAATCGTGGGGCCGAGTTTGACTTTGGGTTTAGGTCATATGTGGATGTGATAAAGTAGTTGAGGGTTTTTGGAGCATATCACTAAGCATCATGGAGCAATAAACTCATTAAGCAACACCTCATCCCTCCTTGATAGTATTGGCTTTTCCTATAGACTCAATGTGATCTTGGATCACTAAAATGTAAAATGCAGAATCTTGAGCTTTTGAGCTTGAGCCAATCCTTTTATCCTTGATATTTTGAGGGATCCACTTTCATCATCCATGCCATGCCATTCATTGAGCTTTCCTGAAATATTTGTCTTCGAATAGTATTAGCTCAATGAGCTATATGTTGTTATGAATTACCAAAACCACCTAGGGATAGTTGCACTTTCAATCTCCCCCTTTTTGGTAATTGATGACAACATATAGATCAAAGATTCGACAAATGATAATAAGATTGGAAAACATCGTCGCTTTGAGAAGTATGTGATAAGCAAGAGCTCCCCCTAAATTTGTGCATAGATTTAGGATTTGCTTTGGACTGCAAATGCACAAGGAATTAGGCTCATGGGTTACTCTTCCATGTCACATACATCTTGGTGGAGTGCTCAAAATAATAAAGATTGAATACATGCACTCATCACCAAGCAAAGTGAATGATCAAATAAAGATAAATAAGATAATATCATCCAACAAGCATAAGTGTAGCTTATGATCAAACACATGATCATCAATGTCTCACAGGAAATAACATAGTATCTCAAGCAAGCAAAAGCAAATAAAGTTCAACCAAGAAGACAAGAGAGAACAAAGGCAAACTCTATCTCTCTCTCTCGAAGCCTATGATCTATACATTTTTCTCCCACTTTGGCAACAAGTTACCAAAAAGTTCATAGAAAATGCATAGTACTATTTCGTCTCTCAGGCTTGGTCTTCTGTTGGTGGTGTAAAGATGGCTCCTTGGACGAAGACATTAGTTGATGTGGATGGAGCTGAAGGAGTTGGTGCTGGAGCTGGTTGCACTGGAGTTGTAGCTGGTGCAGATGAAGTGACTCTGGTGTCTATTACTGGCTCTCCAGCTGATCTCTGAGCTCGAGGCACTCTGGCAAATGCATCAGTAGTTGTCTTGCCCTTCCTCTCCTGCATGTCATCCTGTAGCTGCTCCACAACTGACTGAATCTCAGTTACTTTGACATCTAAATCATAGAATATTGTTCCATGATTCTTTACAGGCTCTCCTGGTTTTGAGTTAGGGTGGCCAACCCCTTCTCAATCCTCAGAGTTGATGCTATCAAGTAACCAAGCTGGTCTTGCTTGCTCTTCAAAAAGTACTCAGATGCCTCCTCTTGAGTTGGCATCTTGGCATCCTTCTCCTTCTTTGCCTTCCCCTTCTTCTCTTGATCTTGCACTGAAGATGGTTCATTCTCATTCATCACAACTTGATTGTCCTCAAAGTCTGGATAGAGAACAAAGTGTTCCTTATCCAACAGATATTTGCATGTGCCCATCTTTGAGTTAATCAACTCCTGAACTTGTGGGGCATATCCACAACTTCTCTTTTGGTCTGCTACTGTCCTCTTGATAGTCTCAACCATGAGGCTCATGACCTTGAATTTCTGTGGCACGCCAAATATGTGTAGCAAATTAATTGCATGCCCTCTGATCATGTTGTGGTCACCTGACTTGGGGCAAAAGAGTGTGCCTTAGGATCCAGTTGATCGTTGCCAGCCCTGACAGAAGAAAATGGACAGACCCAAACTTGAAAGTCTCAAGTGCTTTGTCTGGGATTTTCTTGTACATATGTGACATAGAATTGTGATCCATCTTTTTCTTGGCATAAACGTCCAAGTCATCTTCACTCTCCTTTGGGGCATTGATCAGATTGGCCCATTCCTCAATAGTTGATTGGTATCTCGTACCTTCAGACATCCAAACTATCCTGCCATCTGGATAGAAGTGTGTTGTGGAGTAGAATTGCATAACGAGCTCATCATTCCAGTTTGTGAGCATCTTCCCAACAAAGTCTGCAACTCCACACGCACTGAAGCTGTCATACACTCCAGGATAGTGTTCTTCATTCTCCTTTATGTAGGTCCAGTCGACCCACCTCATATCACACACTATAGGCTTCTTGTCCAACAAGATTGTCTCATAGAAATCCTGTTGTTCCTTAGTGTGGAACCTGTAATCAACAGCAGTTCTTCTTCTGGTGGCATATGGATCTGACTCTCTCCATAGCCTCAACCCTGAGTCTCTCCTGGTCTTCATGTTCTCAGCCACAGGATGAGCATCATTGTGGTATGGAATCTTAGGTTTCAGCTTCCTCAGGACTTGTCCTTCATCATCTTCCTCAGCAGCAACTTCAGGCACTGGGGCCTTGTTCTTCTCAGCAGCAGATATTTTCCTGGTATTCCTCTTAGGTGCAGTCTTGGGCTTGGAGGCAGCTTTGGGTGCTTCTTTGGGCTTTGATGATGCATCCCCTGACCTTATAGCATCACCCATCAGCTTTTGTGCCTTGGGTGCTGGTGCAGCAACCTCTTCTTCTTCCTCCTCTTCCATCATGGAATGTTTTCCAACAACTCTGGCCATGGTCTTCTTGACCCTTTCCTTCCTTTTCTTCCCTTCTGCAGCAGCCTCTTTGGGTTGGTATTCCAAAGATGCTTGAGTGGAGGCTCTGGCTTTAGACATGGGCTGTCTTCCTGCTGGCCTTTTGATCTTCAGCCCTGGCTTAACTGCAGCTGAGCTATACTCCTTTTTTAGCACCTTTTTCTTTTAAATGGCTTCATCCTCTACTGCCACATAATCCTCATCCTCAGATTCTGAGGTTCTCTTCTTCCTTGTCCTGGTGGAAGCTTTGGTCAAATTGCTGGGAGTGCTTCTGCTTCCCTCATCTGAGCTGCTAGAGGGACTAGTGCCCTCACTCATGTGAATCTGCTCTTCTTCCCTGTTCTGACTATCACTTTGGTCTGACATGCTGCAAACTCTGACTGCTGACCCTGTGAATGGTTATAGATGAGATAGTGGATGAGCATCACAAAATGCAGAGATTTTTGCAAAAGAATGATTCAAAAACTTAGTTTTAGTTTTCCACAGAAAGCATTTCGGATCAACCGATTTGTAAACTAGGTGATACCGAAGCAGCTTTTGGAACCTAAACTAGTGATCTCGGTCAGACCGAGTCACAGTTTGGTGGCACCAAGACTGCTACGGTTTCACTGAGTTCTAAAATCGGTCACACCAATTAGCAATTCTCGGTCAGACCGAGATTCACTTGTGCAATGGCGTTGGCCGAATCGGTGAGACCGAGTTTTTCAACTCGGTGGGTCCGAGATGGTTTCGGCGGAAACCTAACCCTAAATTTTCAAATCGCATCTATTCTAAGGATTGTTTTGACTGGATAGAGGTGTTTCAATCGTGGCAAGAATCATAATGAACACAATGTGCTAGAGATTGGACGGGGATAGCACTGTGATCGAGTCCATACCCTAGTTTGGCGATGAACTCGCTACGGCGGCAACAACGGAGATGAATTCCGTTGACGGCGGCGGAGACCAGCGACAGGAGGCGGCTGGCGACGAAGTCGACGATCCGGAGACCTAGAAGGCAGAGCGAGCTATGCGCGGGCGAAGAGATTTGGAGAAAGTTTTCCAAATTTTTGCCCGTGTGAATATATAGCCCGACCCTGTCGGTGTGACCGAGTGGAACGACTCGGTGGCACCGAGATGCATAACTGTTGACAGTTACAGCAACTTGGTGAGACCGAAAAGTTCAAATCGGTTTCACCGAGATTGAAAACCTAGATCGACTTAGTGATCTGGGTATGACCGAAATGGAAGAATCGGTCAGACCAAAACACACAAAGAAGTTTTGGAAGTTTAAGTCCATGACGAATCGGAGACTCCGAGTGCTCCTCACACAGAGTGGTTCGAATCTGACTTGATCAAATTTTGTGATGTAGCATGAATAGAGTTTGAGACAAGAAGAGCATAGATAGCTAGATAAGGTTCTTAGGCATTCTTGTCCATCCACTTGGTCAAAGAAAAAGAAACCAATCAATCAAAACAACAAGTGGATGTCCTCGAATGAGTAAAATATGCAACCAACATGCTCACACAATAAAATGGCAAATGAAAGTATGTGGCAAAGCATGCACAACCAATTCTAGCATCTATCAAACAATTGGCGATGACTAGGTCATCTATATATGAGTATATTGACTTAGGAGTCAAATGAGAACATTTGATCATAGGTCATACTCATCGTTTAAGCTCAAGTGGGGTTACCACTTTTACATAAAGCATTGATATGTTCACACCATTAGAGTTGCTTTGACTCAATTCTTAGATTTAAGCTGCCCCTAGATGTGAGATCCCCCCTTAGAGGGATGAACTAACCTTTGGTTTTGTCGATGATGACTTCATGTAGGTGTTGAAGATGTGGATGCTCAATGTTGGTGAAGATCATTTGGAGCAATCCTTTTGGAGTGAGTTGCACTTTCAATACCTACACAGGTTAGTCCCACAAGGAACAAACAAGTATATCCATAGACATAGAGTGATGTTCACACAAGATGATGTCCATGAAAGCATTAGGTTACCTTGTCCCTTGCCTTACTAACAAGAGGGTTTGTGACTCCTTGAACTAGTGCAGGATGTGGAAGTTGATTGCACTTGTCCTTGCCATAATGATATGAGTGAAGAATGTTGGCGGAGTCACCCTCAAGAACTCTCTAGTTATTCTTCTTCGAGATCCACATCATCTTGATGGGAATCCTTGGAGTTGTAGTTGTGCTTGGTGAAGTATAACTTGACGTAGTCTTGGGAACCCACTTGACCAAGGCCTTAGGAGCTTCTTTAAATGCATCTATCTCCTCTTGAATCTTGTCCTTGCCTTTGTTCTTGTGGTCTTGTGGTGGAAGATCATCTTGAGCTTGTGTTCCCTTGAAGGAAGTAGGATCACACTTCTCTTGTTGAGGAATAAACTTCGTCTTGGGATATTGATCTTCTTCCCACTCAACTCCATTGGCATTGAACTTTCGTTCAAAACCAACACCTTGATTCTTCCGGTGCCTTCCTTGCTTGCGTACAATTTCCTCAAATTGCTTACTCCCGGCAAGGCTCTTGTATACACCTTTCTCTATAATTCCCTTCAATAAGCTATTTTCTTGCTCAAGTGTAACTTGGCTAAGAGAATCATTAGTGGAATCAAGAGAACTACTAGAAGCAACAACATTTGATTTAGCATGATTATTGTTACTACTAGAGGAAGAATCTTTCTTTTTCTTGTTAATGGACTTGACTTGAGGCATGTAAGTAGATAAGAGTAAACGCTTGGCAATGTAAGAAGAACTTTTCTTTTGGAGATCATCATTGATTTCCTTTAAGAACTCATGCTCTTGCTCAAGATTGAGCTTTTCAAAGCATAACTTCTCATGAGCCCTTAAAAGTTCTCGATGATCTTCGAAGATAGTTTCATGAGCTAACTTAAGAGTGTTTAGTTCTTTAGTTAGAAGCTCAATCTTCTCCTTATCATTGTCATTAGTTGTATCTTGATTAGCATGATTGATTGACGTTTCATCATAGTATCCATCACTAGAGTTGTCAACAAGTAAATCATCATCACCTAACAAGTCATCTTTGTCACTATTGAAATCAACATACTCGGGGTGTGTTACCTTAGGACCTTTGGCCATGAAGCATCTTCCAATTCCTTCATTTGGTGAATCAAATATGTCGTAGGAGTTGGTTGACGCAAGTGCTAGACCGGCAACACCTTCATCTTGAGTATATTCGGAGTCAGAGTGATAGCTTCTCTCGGAGTGATTGTCAGAGTCGGAGCCGGATACCCATTCACCAACATGAGCTTGATGTCTTTGTTTTGTGTAGCTCCTTGATGACTTGTCCTTCCTTTCCGAATCCTTGCTTCTCCGTGAGGGTCTTCGTTCATAACGATCATCTCTACTCCTTCTCTCTCTTGGTGGTGATTCTTCTCTTCTACTTCTTCTTTTTGGAGAATCCTCTCTTCTTTTGTAGGGTGTCGTACACTCATTGGAATAGTGTCCGGGTCTCCCACAATTGTAGCAATTGCGCTCTCTACTAGAAGATCTTTTGTCATTGTAGGACCTTGACTTGGAGCTTCTCTCTTTACTTCTACTCTTGTAGAATTTGTTGAAGTTCTTCACCATTAAGCTCAATTCTTCATTGAAGGTTTGTTTCTCGCTCGATGATGTAGGGGCTTCACGTGAAGCTTTGTAAGCACCACTTGACTTGTTGTGAAGTTCCTCCTTATCCTTGAGTGACATCTCATGAGCAACAATTCTTCAAATGACTTCCGTTGGCTTGACATCTTTGTAATTGGGCATCATTTGGATCAATGTGCACACGGTATCATATTTTCCATCCAATGCTCTTAGGATCTTCTTGATGATGAATCTGTCGGTCATCTCTTCACTTCCTAAGCCGGCAATCTCATTTGTGATAAGAGCAAGCCTAGAGTACATTTCAGCGACACCTCCACCATCCTTCATTTTGAACTTGTCAAGCTGACTTTGGAGCACATCCAACTTGGATTCCTTGACGGAGTCGGTACCTTCATGCATATCAATCAAAGTATCCCAAATTTCCTTTGCATTCTCAAGATGGCTGATTTTGTTGAATTCTTCGGGGCACAATCCGTCGAAGAGAATATCACAAGCTTGAGTGTTGTATTGCATCATCTTCAAGTCATCCGCACTAGCTTCACGGTTTGGTTCTCTCCCATCAAATAATTCACCTTGCAAGCTAATACACACAATAGCCCAAACGGCGGGGTTATGTCTGAGAATATGCATTTTCATCTTATGCTTCCAACTAGCAAAATTAGTGCCATCAAAGTAAGGACTTCTACGGTGATAGTTTCCCTCGCTAGACGACATACTCTCCTAGGTTGTGAAACCAACTATGACCACCAAAAGGTATGGAAATCAAAGCAAATGGAGACCAAAGCTCTGATACCACTTGTATGACCTTGAAGTATGTCTAGAGGGGGGTGATTAGACTACTTGACCAATTAAAATCTTAACCTTTTCCCAATTTTAGTCTTTGGTAGATTTAAACTATTTTAGCACAAGTCAAGCAATCCTCACACAATTCAAGCAAGCATGCAAAGAGTATATGAGCAGCGGAAAGTAAAGCATGCAACTTGCTAGAAAGTAAACGGAAGGGTTTGGAGAATTCAAACGCAATTGGAGACACGGATGTTTTTGTCGTGGTTCTGATAGGTGGTGCTATTGTACATCCACGTTGATGGAGACTTCAACCCACGAAGGGTAACGGCTGCGCGAGTCCACGGAGGGCTCCACCCACGAAGGGTCCACGAAGAAGCAACCTTGTCTATCCCACCATGACCGTCGCCCACGAAGTACTTGCCTCACTAGCGGTAGATCTTCACGAAGTAGGCGATCTCCTTGCCCTTACAAACTCCTTGGTTCAACTCCACAATCTTGTTGGAGGCTCCCAAGTGACACCTAGCCAATCTAGGAGACACCACTCTCCAAGAAGTAACAAATGGTGTGTTGATGATGAACTCCTTGCTCTTGTGCTTCAAATGATAGTCTCCCCAACACTCAACTCTCTCTCACAGGATTTGGATTTGGTGGAAAGAATATTTGAGTGGAAAGCAACTTGGGGAAGGCTAGAGATCAAGATTCATATGGTAGGAATGGAATATCTTGGCCTCAACACATGAGGTGGTTCTCTCTCAGAACTGGTAAGTTGGAAGTGTAGGTTTGTTATGATGGCTCTCTCCATGAATGAAGAGGAGGTGGAGTGGTATATATAGCCTCCACACAAAATCTAACCATTACACACAATTTACCAAACTCGGTCTGACCGATTCAGTAAACCAGTGACCGTTAGTGATTTCGGTGGGACCGACATGCAACTCGGTAGGAACGATATGGTTAGGGTTAGGGCATAACGTAATCTCGGTGAGACCGATTACACAAACTCGGTGAGACTGATTTTGGTAATTAGCTAACCAGAGAGTTGGTCAGGGTAAACTCGGTGGGACCGATTCGCTCTTTTCGGTGAGACCGAAATGTTACAAAAGGAAACAGAGAGTTTACATTGCAATCTCGGTGGGACCGATCGCTCACTTTGGTTAGACCGAAACGTTACGAAGGGAAACAGAGAGACTACAATCCCATCTCGGTGAGACCGAGATCCCTATCAGTGAGACCGATTTGCCTAGGGTTTGTGGCAGTGGCTATGACATCTGAACTTTGGGTTTATGTCATATGTGGATGTGAGAAAGTAGTTGAGGGTTTTTGGAGCATATCACTAAGCATCATGGAGCAAGAAACTCATTAAGCAACACCTCATCCCTCCTTGATAGTATTGGCTTTTCCTATAGACTCAATGTGATCTTGGATCACTAAAATGTAAAATGCAGAGCCTTGAGCTTTTGAGCTTGAGCCAATCCTTTTATCCTTGATATTTTGAGGGATCCACTTTCATCATCCATGCCATGCCATTCATTGAGCTTTCCTGAAATATTTGTCTTGGAATAGTATTAGCTCAATGAGCTATATGTTGTTATGAATTACCAAAACCACCTAGGGATAGTTGCACTTTCAGAAAGATATTTTCACTGTTGGTCTAGGGGTTATGTCTCATGATTTTAATTTCTCTAAGTTTCGTAGACAACCCCATGATAAACAATTGCCTAGTAAGGATGAAATTATTGGTCTTGCTTCTATTGCCGTACCTCCTACTGATCCTTTAGAACAATATTTGCTACACCATGAAAATGATATGTTTATGAATGAAAGAAGGGAAATAGATGAAGTATTCTTTAATCAAGGGCCTATTTTGAAACACAATTTGCCTGTTCAAATCCTCGGAGATCCTCCTCCACCCAAGGTGATCCCGTGTTTGAGCTTAAACAATTACCCTATGCTTTGAAATATGCTTATCTTGATGAAAAGAAGATATATCCTGTTATTATTAGTGCTAACATTTCAGAGCATGAAGAAAAGAAAATATTTGAAAACTCTGAAGAAGCACAGTGCCGCTATTTAAAACAAAACAGAGGTTGGGCAACTCGCTCCCAGGGCGCTCCCCCGATGGCAAGCTTCATTGTCCGTTATCAATCCTAGCTAGTTCATGTGCAACTACCAAGAGCTCAGCTTGCTGACTTGCAAGCAGATGTGGAAAAAAAGCCCCCGATGCTCTGCTCCACTGTCGCCGCTGTCGTCGGCGTAGGCTCCGGCCTCTAGGCCTGGCCGCTGCTCCCAGCGGGCGCGCGCCCCTCTCCTACGGCCGCCCTCCACCCTTGACGGCTCCGGCTCCGGTCTCCCATTGGCAGGCGGTGGCGCTTTTCTTTCCGATCTGGATCTACCTTGTCTTACCAAATCTTGGTGAGTTGCAACCTCTACCCTGTGGATTTTCGATCAACAGTGGGTTTGTGTGTTCCGGCCTTTTAGCTACTGGTGGTTGTGCTAATTGCTGAGTGGGGATTTGCTGCTCTTGTGAAGGAAGGGGGTGCTGGTCTGATTAGGCACAACAACAATGTCAACCAGTGGCCGGGCGGGATCTGACAAGAGAAAGGAGAAACCAACAGGCTTGACTCCATGATGGGCCGCCTAAACCTGCTCGCAGACGAGATAGAGGTGGTTGACATGAGTGACGATGAGGAGGAGGATGCAGCTCCGCCGGTGAAGTGGTCCCTGTTCGGGAAAGTTTTGTCTCCGTCAGTGATCCACTCACATACCACTTTGGCTACTATGCGGCCAGCTTGGGGCAATCCCAGGGGGCTCAGGCTAAGGACGGTGCGTGACAATGTCTTCGTCGCTGATTTTGCAAATAAAGGGGACAGGGATAGAGCTCAAGAGGGCACACCGTGGATGGTGGGCAGGCATGCTGTAATCCTACGGGATTACGACCCTCGCCTCAGGCCCTCAGAAATCAGGTTTGATTCTATGGCCATCTGGGCTAGGATCATCAACCTTCCTTTCGAGTGGATGAACAATAGAAAGGGTTTGAAGATTGCGAAGATGATTGACAAAAATTGCAAGGTGGATGTGGTTGAAGACGGGGAGGCCTCTGGCACCTTCCTTCGGGCAAGGGTTGCAATCCCTTTTGCCGAGCCAATTCGTAGATGGGTCACCATATCCAATGGAGGTGCTACGGAGAAGTTTGAGTTGCAGTATGAGAAGCTGCCTTTCATTTGTTTCAGTTGTGGTTTGATTGGACATAGCGACTTGGAGTGTCCAAATCCTGCTGAGCGTGATTCGGATGGGAAGCTCCCTTTCGATCGTGGTTTGAGGGCGCCGGAAGGCGAAGGCGGCGGATGCAATCCTTTAGTCAGGCGGCTGCTTCAACATCTTGGTATAGCGATCCCAAAGACACGGGAGGTGGGGGAGGGGCGAAATCTTTCCCTGGCTCCGCGGCCAGCAGAACCTCCCGAGAATCAGGGGAAGGGGAGATCGTCAAGTCGGGCGAGCAGGAGGTGGCCTCACCTCCACCCAAAGTAAAGTTGGCCCAAGGGGCCTCTCGGGTGTCTGAGATTGCAAAGAAATTATTCCCGGTGGAGACTGAGCAAAAAGGGAATGGACAGAAGAAGCGAAAGCCAGGTCCGGCACATGCTGGTGGGGGTATGCACGAACTGGGGTCGAGTCAGAATGACTTTGACAAACCCAACACGGCTCTGGCTATGGTAGTAGCGGGTACCATTGGGGTAGAGGCTGATAAAAGACTGGAGAACTTGGATATGAGTATCAAGACTTTGAAGAAGCAAAAGAATGAAAACTCCCACCGCAACACAAGCGTGGGGCAGGAGGGAGAGAGCGGGGAACAATTTGTCACAACCTTAGAAGCGGGGCTGCATGTACAGCCCTACAAAGATCAATGAAAGTGGTAGCATGGAACTGCCGGGGGCTTGGGAACCAGCCGGCAGTTCAAGGTCTTTTGGATATGCAAAAGGCCGAAGATCCTGATATCCTTTTCCTGTCTGAAACAAAGCTTGACAGGAATAGGATGCAAAGGTTCAAGGGGATGTTGAACATGCAAAACCTAGATGTTAAGGACTGTGTTGGGAAAAGCGGTGGCCTGGCTCTGTTCTGGAAGAAAGAGGTGAAGGTTCAGGTGAAGCCTGGGGCGTCTCGCGATCACATTGATGCGAGGATGGGTTCTTGTGGAGGCTCACGGGCATCTACGGGGAACCAAAGGCGGGGCGAAGGGAGAAGATGTGGAAGTTGATGCGAACCCTTCACGGGCATTCAAGGCTGCCTTGGATGTGCTGTGGTGATTTCAACGAGATCCTATTTGCCGAAGAGAAGCAAGGGGGGAAGCAGAGGGCACAAGCAGGTATGGGCAGATTTCAAAGTGCCCTGGAGTTCTGCGAGCTGGAGGATTTGGGTTTCGTGGGAGACCCGTATACGTGGCGAAACCATAGTCATCAAGCTGAAACCTACATCAAAGCGAGGTTGGACAGGGCTGTGGCTAACCAAGAATGGAGAGCCCACTTCCGGCCTACAAGGCTATTAACGGGATCCAGGCACTCTGACCACAGGCCTGTGATTGTGTTGATGGAACCTGAATATTCCCTTGAAGGAGGAGGCGTGTGGTGGCACAACCAAGTTTGAGGCAAGATGGCTGGAGGAGGAGCAATGTGAAGATGTGGTAAAAAATGGGTGGAACTTGGCTATGCTGACAAGTGATACTACTGTTGCCGAGGCAATCAGAAGAGTCGGGCATGATTTACACTCGTGGAGCAAGGAGATATTGGGGGATCAGAAAAACAGGATTAAAAGAGCAAAAAAGGACCTGAACCGGTGTAGGAAGGGGGCGATCTCCAAACAGCAGGTGGCTCAGGAGCAGCTGTTGCGTTATAAGTGGAAAGGCTTGGGACGGAAGAATATTCTTTGGAAGCAAAGGGTGCATGCTCATTGGCTGAAAGATAGGGATCAAAACACGAGCTTCTTTCATGCTTGTGCGTCGGATAGGAGAAGGGTGAACCAAATTACAAAGCTGCATACTGATGAGGGAGGCGTGGTGGAGGCGAGGAGGAGTTGCGGGAGCTCATTGCTAGCTATTATAAGTCTCTTTTGTCTTACATGGCGGGGACAAGGGAGGCTGAACTCCTTTGTAAAGTGTCTCCTGTGGTCACTACAGAGATGAACGTGTATCTTTCAAAGCCTTTCACCATTGAAGAAATTAGCGAGGCTGTGAATTCTATGGGGGACTTGAAAGCACCAGGGCCGGATAGTATGCCAGCAATCTTCTACAAAAGGTTTTGGGACCTGCTTAGGAATAAAGGTTGAGGCGGTCCTTGGTGTCTGAGCGGGGTCCTGTGCCCATCGGCTGGAATGAGATCATTGTTGTTCGATTCCAAAGGTCCTTAATCCATCGCGAATGAAGGACCTTAGGCCTATCAGCCTGTGCAATGTGGTTTTCAAGATCATAACGAAGGTGATTGCCCGTCGCTTGAAGGAGGTGCTGCCGGCGATTATATCCCCAAGTCAAAGTGCCTTCGTCTTTGGGAAGATTGGTAGCGACAACGTGTTGATCGCTTACGAGACCACTCACTTCATGCATCGCGTAAGGGGAAGAGTCGGGCTGGCGGTGTCAAACTGGATATGAGCAAGGCGTATGACCGCGTTGACTGGTCTTTTTGGAAACTATGATCTTTGAAGATGGGGTTTTCCGGAATGGGTGCACCTAATTATGGGATGTGTCTGGCTGTGACTTATAGGATTAAGGTCAACAATGATCGACGGAGGTCATTGTGCCCGAGAGAGGCTTAAGGCGAGGATGTCCCTATCACCCTATTTTTCATTCTCTCGTGCGGAGGGCCTTTCTGCTCTGTTCCAAGACGCCGAGAGAGAGGATAGCCTTCAGGGGGTGCATGTTTGTACGGGAGCCCCAAGGATAAACCATATGTTCTTTGCGGATGATTCTCTCATCTTCATGAAGGCAAACGAGGCTAGTGCAGGAAAGTTGATGAGCATTTTGGCCTTGTATGAGGATGTCTCGGGGTAGGTGATTAATAAAGACAAATCGGCTGTCATGTTCAGCAAGGGAACTTCTCAGGCGGCGAAGAGGAAGTTCAAGAATCTCCTCCAGATTAGTGACGAGGCCTTCAATGAAAGGTATCTTGGTTTGCCTATTTACCTGGGCAAGTCCAAGAGCAAAGCTTTTGGCTATTTGTTGGAGAAGGTGTGGAAGAAGATCCAGGGATGGAAGGAAAAGTTTCTTTCTAGGGCGGGAAAGGAAATATTAGTTAAGGCGGTGGCGCAGGCAATCCCTATTTTTGCCATGTCCTGTTTTGATCTCACTAAAACTCTTTGCGACGATATCAGCTCTATGGTGTGCCGCTATTGGTGGAACAATCAGGAGGAGGATCGACACCACTGGCTGGGTTGGCAGTGCTTGACAAAACCCAAGTGCGAGGGTGGGCTCGGCTTCAGGGATCTTCATATTTTCAACATGGGTATGCTGGCGTGTCAAGGCTGGAGATTAATTCAGGAGCCTGATTCTTTGTGTGGGAGAGTGTTGCGGGCCAAAATACTTCCCAGATGGCAACATCTTGGGGGCCACCGTGAAGCCGGGAATCCCTTACACATGGCGCAGCATCTTGAGGGGTTTTGCCCTCCTAAAGGAGGGTTTGGTTTGGAGGGTGGGGGATGGGTCAAAGATCAAAGTCTGGGAAGACCCATGGCTGCCTGAAGGGGATACTTGGAGGCCACGCGCTGTGAGGGGCTCCTCTGCTGTTGAGACGATGGCTGATCTTATCAACCCTACCACAGGGGCCTGGGACGAGACCATGATACAAGGCATTTTTCCTCCTGAGGATGTGAAGACTATTCTGTCCATTAGCATTTGCGATGACATGGAAGACAATCTAGCTTGGCACTTTGATCCAAAGGGCATTTTTTCTGTAAAGTCTGCCTACAAAGTGGGGGTAATGCTCAGGGATAGAAGCCGTGGCAGTGATGCTGCCTGCTCCAGAGTGAGTACGGGAAAGTGTTAGGTAAATTTTGATAGGAACCACATTTGGAAGATCAGAGTCCCAAACAAGCTGAAGACGTTTGTGTGGCAGCTAGCCCACAACAGCTTGGCGCTCAGGATGAAAATCGCGAGGATTGGGATCGAGCTGGACACCTCGTGCCCGGTTTGTCACAGGAAAAACGAAGACGGTGGCCATATCTTTCTAAAGTGTAAACAGGCTAAGGAGTGTTGGGGGAGGCTGGGGCCGGGGGAGACTCGTGAGAAGCTCCTGCCCTGCAGCTCGGCTCACCATATGTTTGAGGAGCTCTGGAAGTGTGACCAAAATATACAGTTGAAAGCTACAATCTTTATGTGGGAATGGTGGAATGTAAGGAACAAGGCCAATGCGGGGAGGTGGTTCCAAATACCCAAACTATTTGCCCGCAGTGGAAAGCACGGGAGTGGATTTCTTGATGCTCGGGGTGCGGATAAGCCACCAAAACCACCTGACCTTAGCAGATGGGTTAAACCCCCGAGAACTTTGTGAAAGTGAACTTAAATGGGGCTTTTTCCCAGATCGGTGGTTACGGAGGATGGGGCTATGTCATTCGCGATCAAAGCGGGCATTTTCGTTGTTGTTGGGCGGGTAATTGAGGCACTTGAGGTCTCCTCTGCACTCAAGTTGTTGCTTGTCTCGCTGCTATCGATGGCGCCATCGGGGTGGGCGCAAACAAGATCATCTTTGAGTCGATGCTTGATCTTGGTACAAGCACTCAACAGCTATGACTATGACAAGTCAACGATTGGTGTCTTTGGTGAAAGAAGCTAGGAGTTTAAGTATTTTAAACTTTGTTTCCTTTAATTTCTCATTCGGCCGGCGGGCTTGTAACGTTGTTGCTCATGAGTTGGCAAGGTTTGTTGTGAGTTGTGAGAATGCAGACTCATTCTGGGAGGGTGACGCTCCTCCATGTATCCTGAACATTATTGCTAGCGATCTGGCTGAAGTTTAATGGAATGCAATGTTCCCATAAAAAAAAGCTTCGTTGGCCGTTCAATTTTAGTCAACCCGGTCTTTTTTTCGTTCTTGTCCGTTCGATGGTCGCTACGTTTTGACTTGTGCGTTTTCACCGGACAGTAGATCTTGGCCAGCGGATGACCTGTGGGCTCGGACCGAATTTCATTGGTTGGGTGCCAGCTTATTGGGTGCGCGGGGCAGCCTGTCCTGCCGCGCCGCGTGCATGCGAGGAAGCCCGGGTCGCGGGCGCTGTGCGCTGCTCCTCGCGTTTTGCGCATGCGCTTGTGCTGTCCTCATGATGGGTGGGCCAGTGCTGGCCCCGGTCCCGCTCATCAGCTGCGGTGACTGCATGTCTCGTGTATAGGATATTTCCTTGTTACCTCGGTCAACTGCTCCTGGCGCGGCGCTCCTCACGCGCTGCCCGCGTCGTGCGTCGTGGGGAGTTTATTGCCTCCTGCGTCAGCTACAGAGGGGTGGGTCGACGCATGTGCACCCGGATTGTTCACACACGTTTGTACTAGCACGATGACGTGTGGGCCGCCGCTGCTCTGGTCCCACTCGTCGGTTGCTACTACTGTGTCTAGTGAGCGTGTATGCCTTTGCTATGCGCGGTGTTGCGTCTCGTATGCTTTGGACCTTGGAGAGAGAGGATGGACTGCAGCTGCCCGATGCATGTGCTTGTGGGGCCTGGCAGACCATTGCATCGTGCGTGCCTCACCTCCATCTGCGGTTGGAGAGAGAGATGGATTGGTGCCTACAACGCGCTGGTCGACGCGGCGGCCGCCGCAGTCCGCGAGCCTGGGTGCACGGTCGCGCTCACGGACCTCCTCCGCTGCCTCTATGCCTTCAGTGAGTCCTGCGACCGAGCCGAGGGCCTCGTCCAGGCGGCTGCCGCCGGCCTCGGCCCCGCCGCCACCCGCCACGACGAGCTATGCCACGCCGTGCGCGCGGTCGACAAGGATCTCCGGGCCGCCGAGGAGAACGAGATGGAAGAGGAGAAGCATCGCCCTCCGACCACGCCGCTGGCGGCCGAGGACAAATAGCCCAATCGATCTACCTCTTCTCCTGTTGAGGTGATGTTCATCGTTCTTGTTTTTTTCATGTGATGCTCATCATTCCTTTTATTTTCTTGCTTGATGTGCTAATCGTGTTAGTCATCTAGAAGATGAATGAAACTGTGACGGGAGATGACAGATGGACTGGGATATATTGCCTCGCCGTGCCACATGGTGGCCGAGATGTGGCAGCCCCATGCTCTGTTCCGATGGGCCTCCTCTGCTCGATGTTGCTGCTGGTTGAGGTTCGTGCTTCTCTGGTTCGCATGTTTTCGCTACTGCTTTCGATTCATCGTGCTAATTTCACATGTTTGCCTTCGTTTCCTTCATGGGCAGTTTGGTACGGTTTCTTGTTGTCGCTTGCGTCGAGCCTTGGGTTCGTCTCTCCTTCTCATTGAGGTTAGTCCACTCCTCTTGTGCTTGCCTATAGAATGTTTGATGAAATGCGTGTGTGCTGACGCTTGTTCTACGGTTCAACCTACTTCTCCTGTCGCTGGCGCTTCTTCTTCTCGTCGGTCCTGCTGCTTACCCAACCTTCTGCTTGCTGCCTCGGGTAAATAGGCTGTTCTGTTGCTTCTGTGACCGGCGAGTGTTCATTGCATGCCTATGTGTCGTTGTGCTCTGACAGGTTGTTTTTTTGTGTATTTCGCAGTTTGTACGATCTCTTCTGTCATTGCGTTGTTCGACTCATCAAGGTTTTCTTCTTTCCTTTCTACTACATGTGTGTGTAATACTTTCAGTATCTTCTGTGTCATGTCTACCTTGGTTATCTTTTAAATATCTGTATGTCGTGCTGATCGTTTAAATGTTCCGGGTATGGTCGGGCGTTGTGTGTTGTTGTTTCTCGTGCTGCTTATATTTCGTGTATGCGTGTGAGCAGGATGTGTATGCTTGTTTCCGTTGTTATACCAGTTTTGGAGGCCGTGGTAACTCGATGCCCCCGACGCTCACTCTTTCTGTTGTACACAGCAGCATATTTGTCCAATTCTCAGACTAAGTTTTTGAAAGAAACCACAGTTTATTACAACACCAATTATGGATATGGATCCATCTTGCTGCGCTGGATGAAGGACTAGATGTAAGAAGAATTGCATGTGACAAACAGGTGCCTCCTCTATGCATAACTTTTTGCTAATATCATTGAATTTCTCCTGAGATCTCTCTAGACCTTTCCAAATGTATTTTAGTTAGGTGCTTGTATTAACTAGCAGAAGAAGGGATGCAAATGGAAAGAATTCGAGATGCATAAACATAAAAGCACTAAAAGATTTGCTTGAAGCAAAGATGTCTAGCCGGCATACATATGGCAAGAACCTTCAGAGATTGACTTCTTTTCAGCTGCTATTCAAATATATACTTGCTCATAGGTCACAACTCATGAAGTTACTTCTTTTGGTTTTGATTTTTACATATATGTGTCATAGGTCACGACTGATGAAGTTACTTCCTTTTGGTGAAGGTCTGAATATCATCAGAAGGTTCTTGTCTGTATAGATTAGTTGATAGGATGACAATTTAAGTTTATTGAAGCTCTTGTTTAGGAGGCGGGGTACTGCTTTGGTTTCTTGCTATTTGTAGTTCAATGCATGTGGTATCCCATATGAAATTCTACAATTTGTTTTAGCTTTTGTAGTTTTCTATTCATTATCCCTACCCATTGTGATGTGTATGTTGATATGCTTCATGGATAGCTGGATTTAATATCACTTGCTTCTCAGTCTTCTCCACCCTCGATATGCGTAGGACAAAAAGGCGGACACGAGTCATGGATCCTCCAGGCTATGGCTGCTGGTGGCAGAAAGGGTTTAAGCACAGGAATCGCAAAAGTTGTGCCCCATGAGGCCAGCGACCCCCATGTGGCCAGCAACTAAAGGCCGGATTCATTTTCGTTGAATGTAACCTGCCTGACAGTAAATTAGTGTCACATTGGTAGTTGCCGGTCTTTTAAAATTTGATTAACTAATTTGGGCTCTAACAGATTACGTAGTTGTGCATTGTTGTTTTTATTTGCAGGTTATCTTTAGCTTGGATGAAAATGAATGGACGAGCTTCAGTATGACAAGGAGAAAGCAATCTTGTTCAGTTTTAATAAGAACAGATGAAGGACAACCATGTAAAAGGTAGAGATGTTTACGGGAGAACCAACATCGCTTAGACTAGCGAGTTACAATTTGTTTTTTGTAGTGGGCATTAGCAAAATATAAATGTGAATATGACAGTACATAGTTTATGATATTTGACTATATGTCATCACCTAAATTATACTAACCCGGTGGAATAACCCAACAACCATTTAGATTATGCTACTTTCGACCAAAAATAATTATTGACATGTATATATATTTATATGAAGATCAATGTCGTGTATTTTACTTTGAAGTATAAACGAACAGTAAAAGATGAGATAGAGGCCTCCTACTAGGATAATAACAGCAAAAAAGATCAATGCACATATCTGAGAATTTTAATTTGCAGGCTGGGATTCTGTACATTGATACGATGTATAAGGAAGAAATAATTTATTTACTTATTTGTAGATCAGCCTTTTAGTATAGGACTATGATTTCCAGCAAAAAAGTATAGGACTGTGATACTTCAAGATATTCATGAAAACAAGTATTTGATGTGTTCACATCTATATAACTCAGGTCTTGCTGGTGTAGAACTCGAGCTCCCAGGGGATGGTTCTGCTCCAGTGCAACAAAGAGATTTTTTTCGACCTCGGCTTGGTGTGGTTTTATGAATGGCTATGAGTAGGCTGCTCTACAGGTCTTGCGTATATTTTGCAAGGTTTATATGGACTTTTCGTTCATGACAATAACTATGAATGTATGATGGCCTATAGGAGATCTTTCTGTTCAAGAACATTGCGGTTTCTTTGATTCCTACTATGCTATTTACTCAGTCTGCAGGCCAGCATATTATTTAGATTCTTTCTAACTACCTTACTTCGAAGCTCAGTACTGGTCTCCTTCAAGCTACAACCCCAAGGTATGTCTTCTGAAATAGACAACTATAATATGCTTAAAACTACTTGATTGCACTCATGTTTGTGTTTCCTTTTGTACCAAATCGTCGTGCCCTGCCGGCTATGCTATATGCCCACATATTTACACATGTCTCCCTCTTCACTGGTTTTCTTTCACGCACCAGGCGAGCTCTGGTGGTCAAGCTGATGCTTCTTCGCCTCCTGTTGAAGAAAAGGATGATAAGGATGTCCAGGCTCGAGTGAACAGGAACAAGTGGTGCTGCTTTTTATGCTGTCCATCTATATATGCATCCCTTCAGTTTGTACAAACAAAACAAATATTCATTTCTACTAGAACAAAACTTGCAGTTAAGAAACTCTTCTGCTGGAAAGGGAGCTGGGGTACTAAACAAAATATAGTTTGAGCCTGCCTGTTCTTTTTAATCCTATGGCCTGTATTTTTGCAGCAATCGTCTTTTATGTCTGGTTCCCAAAGTTATTAGTTAGCCTGCCTATTTCTCGCCGTTTGATAACCTATATTATAACTATAGAGAATATAGTTTGAGCCTGCCAGTTCTTCTGCCTTCGATATGAAATAATGAGGCAGTTTTAATATTGTCATAGATTCACCTGAGTTTATTTTAAACTACAGGATGCATCACCGATGGAGAAATACCTTCTGTAATGATGTTGAGCCCCGCAGAATGGAACCTTTTGGAGCTGCTTATGCTTGGTGCGGAGGGAAGCATATGATGGCAACGATATTGGACTCCATAGAATGGAACTCTATACCTTTCTTATGTAGCTCTTCCTTTTGTTGTCTTCCCTAGAAGGGCTGATGTAGTTTTCTGAATTACATGTCTCCGCTTTGTTCTCTGCAGATGCTTCTACTCTGGAATGGTAGCAACAATATTGGACTCCACTGAGAACTGGAACTCTATACCTTTCTTGTGTAGCTCTTCCTTTCGTAGTCTTTGCTGGAAGGTGCAGATGTAGTTTTCCATTTGTTCTACAACAGATGCTTCTACACTGGAATGGAACCTTTTTGGAGATTCAACATGTTTCTGACTTGTTGTACAATATCTCGATGGTAGTACTTGATTTATTGTTTTAGCAAGCGTAATGGCTGATGTTTAAAATAAACAACAATATTTTTTTGCTTGAGAGTGCTTACATATGGCATTGCTTTGTTACAAGATTACAACACTTTTTCCAGTAAATCTGATGGTTCATCTCAAGTGTTGTCCTTAATCAGAGAAGTTTCGTATTTACGCCTAACTGGTTGCTAAAGCCTATTTTTGACGGCAAAAACAACCTTTTCAAAACACTCTCTGTATAGATTTTGAAAGAAAATTCTATCTTATTTTTTTCAAACCAAGACATGTATTTTTATTTTAAATTAGACTCTATACTTAAGTTAAGCCGTGTATATTCATATCATTATATACAATATTTAAACCACGGATATGTTTTTCATTGCAAACATGGTTTTAGCGTGCCCCTACGCCATTTGGCGTAACAAAATCAACTAAACCATGTTTTTTTCCTTAGGTTTCTTATCCTTTTCCCTCTTTTTTTGCAGGAAAAATATGCATGGCCAGGTTTCTCATCATGATAACCGTGTTTTCAAACTTGCTAAAAAAATACAACCATGCCAACTTTGCTCTCTCATCATAGTGCCCATATTTTCAAACTGAACATATTCATATTATGCAAAGTTCCCCTTTTCCCAGACAATTATTTAACAACGTAATAAACATGTTTAAAAAATAGCATGATTTAGTTGAAGGTTCTTGCAGCATGAAACTATTTTCATCGACAACATGTCTTCAGCAGGTCTCTGCGCCATTTGGCGCAACGGGTTAACTAGTTGGATATACTCATGATGATCTTAAGGGCATTAGTCCCACCTTATGTTAGCACATTATAAAATTGGATAAAGATGCTAAACTAGTTGTTGATCATCAAGTACGGTTAAATCCTAAGATGAAAGAAGTGGTAAGAAATAAAATATTAAAGCTTTTGGAGACAGGTATAATTTATCCTATTGCTGATAGTCAATGGGTAAGCCCTGTTCATTGTGTCCCTGAGAAGGGAGGTATTACTGTTGCTCCTAATGATAAGAATGAATTGATTCCACAAAGAACTGTTACAGGTTATAGGATGGTAATTGATTTTCGCAAATTAAATAAATCCACTAGAAAAGATCATTACCCTCTACCTTTTATTGATCAAATGCTAGAAAGACTATCCAAGCATACTCATTTTTGCTTTCTAGATGGTTATTCGGGTTTCTCTCAAATACCTGTGTCAAAAGAGGATCAAGAGAAAACCACCTTTACTTGCCCTTTTGGTACCTTTGCTTATAGATGTATGCCTTCTAGTTTATGTAATGCACCTGCTGCCTTTCAAAGATATATGAATGCTATATTCTCTGACTTTTGTGAAAAGATTGTTGAGGTTTTCATGGATGATTTCTCCGTTTACGAAAATTCCTTTGATGATTGCTTAAGCAACCTTGATCGAGTTTTGCAGAGATGTGAAGAAACTAACCTCATCTTGAATTGGGAAAAGTACCACTTTCTGGTTAATGAAGGTATTGTCTTGGGGCATAAAATTTCTGAAAGAGGTATTGAAGTTGATAAAGCTAAAGTAGATGATATTGAAAAGATGTCGTGTCCTAAAGATATCAAAGGTATAAGAAGTTTCCTTGGTCATACTGGTTTCTATTGGAGGTTCATTAAAGACTTCTCTAAAATTTCTAGGCCTCTCACTAATCTCTTGCAAAAAGATGTTCCTTTTGTTTTTTATGATGATTGTGTAGAAGCATTTGAAATACTTAGGAAGGCCTTGATCTCTGCTCCTATTGTTCAGCTACCTGATTGGAACTTCCCTTTGAAATTATGTGTGATGCTAGTGATTATGCTGTTGATGCTATTCTAGGACAAAGAGTTGATAAGAAATTAAATATTATTCATTATGCTAGTAAAACTCTAGATAGTGCCCAGAGAAATTATGCTACTACTGAAAAAGAATTTTTAGTTGTTGTTTTTGCTTGTGATAAGTTCAGATCTTATATTGTTGATTCCAAAGTAAATGTTCACACTGATCATCCTGCTATTAAATATCTTTATCGAAAAGAAAGATGCTAAACCTAGACTTATTAGATGGGTTCTCTTGCTACAATAATTTGATTTGCAAATTATTGATAGAAAGGGACCTGAGAACCCCATTGCAGACAACTTGTCTAGGTAAGAAAATGTTCTTGATGACCCACTACCTATTGATGATAGCTTTCCTGATGAACAATTAAATGTCATAAATGCTTCACATAATACTCCATGGTATGCTGATTATGCGAATTATATCGTTGCTAAATTTATACCACCTAGTTTTGTCGACGTTCTGGGAACGGGGGTCCCCAGACTTGCCTGCCTGCAGCCCATGGCGTGGCTGCGCTAGCAGGCCTGTACGGCCCATCTTCATCAACAAGGCATTCAAGACCCTCGCGAGGCAGACGACACAAGACCTCCTCAGGAGCGGCCTCACTAGGTTGCCTCGCGAGGAGCAGAGAGATCAAGGCAGGGCAAACCTCGCGAGGTTCTCGTGACGTGAGCCATGACGAACGAGATCAGGCGGGCGCCAGCGCGTGCAGTGTCCTTGTTTCCCCTTTGGTGCTAAGGGAGCAAGCACATGCGCAGAGTACCGAGGCGTCAAGCAAAGTTATCGGTGCAACGAGACCAAGACCAGCAGGACGGCAAGACGGAGGTCACCATGGAGCCCAAGGCGGCCTCACCACCAGAGCCTTTGCAGGCGAAGACCGCTTTTGTCAGGATAAACTGTACTAGTTGTCCCCTTTCAAATTGGCCATTGTTGGCTCCCTTCCTGCTCAATATTTGGGAAGAGGACCAGGGCCTATATAAATAGGACTAGCCACCACAGTAGAGGGCATCTGATCTTGAGCCAACCCTTAGCCACACACCGAGCACAAGAACACCCCACCCTCAGGAGGCTGTTCTTCCCCTTGTACTGTTCACCATCAGCCCAAGAGGCAATCCACCACCACCATACTTGAGTAGGGTATTACACCACAACGGTGGCCCGAACCAGTATAAATCTTGTGTCTTTTGTGTTGTGAGTTCGTCGAGTTCGTCCCCGAGATCTTAGCAAGATAGGGCGTGGATCGGTAGGGGGGGAAAGAACTTCGCGCGCACCCCAGAGTTCAAACCTTAAGGGTTTTGCCGGAACCCGTGATCCGACATTTGGCGCGCCATGTAGGGGTGCACCGAAGCTTCCCTTCCGTCGCTCCGTGTCGCCTCGCTTCGTCATCTCCATGGCGGACGAGCGCCGCGCCCGCGCCGAGCGCCGGGCTGCCCTCGCCACCCACATCGCTCAAACGGCCCCTGTCAGCGGGCCACCCCGTCGTTCTCCGTCGCCTGCCGCCAACGCTGCCACCGTTCCGGTGGGGAACGAGCAGCAAGCGTCCTTGCTGCACCCCTCGGTGCGGCAGGACGGCCGCCCCACCACTCCATCGCCGACTCCCGCTGGTTCGTCATCTCACGCTCACCGCGCGCACGAGCTCCTGCGCTACCACCCGGTCGACCACCTTTACGAGGACTGGCTCGACCACATCGCCAAGCTTGTCCGCGCCGCAAGGGGCTCCCCTGCGCCGTCCCTCTCACTGCCTCGTGCTCCGCCAGCTACGGGTGACGTAGCTCACGAAGCACCTCCACCACCTCTGCACCAAGACGGCGCCCTGGCGTCAAGGCGTGCGGCTCCGCGGCGCGATCCACCGCGTCCGGCGCCCACATGTGAAGAAAGAAGCTGTCAAGAAGTCCCTCGACCGCAAGAGAACGCTCCGCCGCTCCTTGCACCGCCATGCCAGGATAGTTGGCTGCGGCAAGGTCCCGCGCCGCCTGCCGTAGCGACGCACGGGCTTCAAGACCAAGCTCCACCTCCAAGATGGGCCCCGGTGACCACGGCCGGCTGCCGCGCCTTCACCCCCGAGCTGCGTAGCGTCGCCTCGCCGTGGAAGTTCAAGCCAGATCTGCCTCCTCGCTACGATGGCACCCCCAACCCAGCGGAGTTCCTGTAGCTCTACGAGCTGAGCATCGAGGCGGCCGACAGCAACGAGAAAGTCATGGCGAACTGGTTCCCTATGGCGCTCAAGGACGGTGCCCGCTACTGGCTCCTGAATCTGCCCCCAGGCTCGATCTCCTCCTGGGACAAGATGCGCAACCATTTCGTTGCCAACTTCCAGGGCACTCACGACCGCCCGCCAGCCGCGTGACCTGCGCCGCGTCAACCAACAACTAGGAGAGACCCTCCAGAAGTACATCCAGCGCATCAAAAACGTCCGCCTCAAGATCCCCAAGGTGATGGACGAGGCCATCATCTCTGCATTCTCTGATGGCATCCACGACGTCAAGATGAAGGAGGAGCTCGCTATCCACGAGGAACTATGCACATCCCTAGAGCTGTTCAACCTGGCGACCAAGTGCACAAGAGCTGAGGAAGGGCGCCTCTCCCTCCTTGAGCTCCCGGCTACGGACCCGGAGGAGAGGAAAGCCAAGGCTAAGGATGTGAAGCGCAAGGGATCAGCCGTGCTCATGGCGGAACCAGATACCAAGTGCGGCAGAGACCAGCCTGAGTCATCCAAGAGTAGCAGACCGTTCTGTGCCTTCCATAACCTGCATACCCACAACACCAGCGACTGTCAAGAGCTCAGAGCCATTCATGAAGGATGCTTCGGTCGATGCCCCGAGCGCAACGATCGGGGCTACGGACGAGGAGGAGGACGTGGTGGCGGAAGCTGGGACCGTGGCCCATGCCAGGAGTGGCGCGACTGGCCTCGTGAGGACCGCTGGCAAGATCACCCTCGCGAGGGCGCCAGGACGGATCAGCCTCGTGAGGATCATCCTCGGGGCAACGCAGGCCTTCCTCCACTGCCGCCACCGCCAAGAAGGAATGACAACCACCATCAAGACGAGGGGGCTGGGGGCTTCCAGGAGCCGCGTGCCATCGCCTGCATCTTGGGCGGAGCTCAGGCCCCAGCCTCACAGCGTATCTTCAAACAGTTTGCTCGTGAAGTGAATGCAGTCCTCCCCAAGCTTGAGGCCACACGCCCGCTCATGTGGTCCAAGTGCGCCATCACCTTCAGTTCTGTGGATCAGCTCAAGTGCGCGGCCACCGCGGGCGCCCTCACGATGCTTTGCTCCCCAGTCATCAGCAACATGCAAGTCACCAAGACCCTCATCGACGGTGGTGCAGGGCTCAACATCCTATCCGTCGACATGTTCGACAGCCTCCAAGTGCCATATGACCAGCTTCAGCCTACCAAGCCTTTCTCAGGGGTGACCGACGGCTCCACCACACCGATAGGGTAGGTCCGCGTCCCTGTCACCTTTGGAGAACGCAAGAACTACCGCACCAAACTCATCGACTTCGACATCGCGCACATCCGCCTGCTGTACAATGCCATCCTTGGGTATCCATCCCTGGCCAAGTTCATGGCGGTGACGCATCATGGCTACAATGTCCTCAAGATGCCGGGAAGCGGCGGAATCATCACGGTCCCATGCGAAGAAAGAGATGCGGTGTGCTCCCTTGAGCGTGCCTTCCAAGCTACAGCGATCGACGACCCCGACAGCAAGGGCGAGTGCCCTCCTGAGGCCACCCCCAAGAATAAGAAGCAGATGCGCCGTGCAGGACCTCAGGAGGGTGGCATCACAACTGGAACCTCATCAGGATCAGCGCCCACTCCAGGGGCGCCTCCCTCCATCGCATAGGAAGGCGCGCCCGGCGCCCTTCTTGGGCAGGGCTTGGGGGCTCTCTTCTGGAGGGCCTCAGACCTTGCCAACATCACGAGGGAGGCGCTCGGGCACCACTTGGAGGCATGCTTCATGGCATGTTTCCCTCAGGAGAACACAGGGCAAGGAGTGCCCACCGCTCAGGGGTTCATCACCAGGACCACTCGGGAGCTGGAAGACGCCAGGGCCATGCGCGGCGACCGCCGCTCACGAAGCGCAGCTCCCCATCCAGGCGAGGATGCTGGGCTGCGCGTCTGCATCAACATCCTAGGGCTCAACAGGGCCGCATTTCAGGAGCCCTTCTGGCCTTCGCGCGTGGGCCGCTGCCAGGGTCCACCGCACAGCTACGTTCGCATGCCTTTTGGCCTGCCAAGCGTGTCGTCCGCCTACAAGTGCAACTTGCAACACGTCCTGGCGGCTCAGGAGGCCAGGCACCACGCTGTGCTAACGGAGATGCAGATGGTCCTCAGGGAACCACCAGGACCCCCAGAGCCTCCCGAGGCTCAGGGCCCCGGTGGCTCGTGAGGAGCAATTCCTTCGCCGCGTACCTTCAGCTGCCCCGACACCCCTTCATCGATAGAACCAGGTGACATTTTCCAAGTTTATTTAGCTGGGAGCGCCCCTCGGGCTGCATCATTCCCAGGCCGCGTGGGTCCTCCCTGTGGCATGTATCCCTTTTTCTTATGTCTTTAGCTTACCTTGCTGGGGGCGCCCCTCGGGCTGCATCATCCCCAAGCCGCTTGGTCCTGACCCAGTGGCGTGTATCTTCCCTGCATTTACTTGAGCTAGTTTGCTTCCTATGCTTAACCTATCTATGACTATTACCTGCTCGATCGTTACCCATCATGGGAGCCGCGCGCCGGCCGCCTTTCTTTAGGATCCTTCGCGTGAGTAGGCTAGGAACGGCGTCTGTGCTCGGGCCCGTCCCTGCAGCGTCAATAAATCCAACGGCTGAGCTCTGTCTGGCGGGCCGGCCCCATTCACGTTACCTCCTGGGGCCGTTGGTGCTTGTCCCCCTCAAGCGATAACCTCAGGAGATTCGTTCGGCACCTCGCAGGACCAGCACAGCGAACAAGAACAAAGACCAGGAGCAACCCGCCTTGAGGTAGGGCCTCGTGAGTCCCGCGCTGGCTCAAGAGTGCCCAGATACACCTCGTCTAGCCTTGTCGTTCAAGCCACGTGTCAGGGTGGGGCTGTACACGCCCTGGGGGCTCTCCGCAGTAGGGAGCCCCCCTCCCATGCACAAGTGGAAGCACCATGCTCCGCGCTGGCCGTCGACACTGCCGAGGAGCGGCTATGCCCATGCATAAGAGGAAGCACTATGCTCCACGCTGGTGATAAACAACTGAGGGCGGCCTCACGGCCGTACCAACCTCAGGGAGCCCCAGAGCTTAATGTCCGGCCTCACAGCCGTACCAACCTCTGGGAGCCCTAGAGCTCAGTGTCTGGCCTCACTGCAACACCTCCCCTCAGGAAAGCCGCGTTGTCGGTGTCAAAACCGGCGGATCTCGGGTAGGGGGTCCCGAACTATGCATCTAAGGCGGATGGTAACAGGAGGCAGGGGACATGATGTTTACCCAGGTTCGGGCCCTCTCGATGGAGGTAATACTGAAAGCACAAGTGCTCCCTAGGTGGTTTTGGTAATTAATGTCAACATATCTCTTGTTGGACTAACACGTTTATCTAGTATGTTTCATATAAGTTCAACAATCGAGTGGCATGGACTAAAGGATGCGGGAACTCCTTCAAGGTGCTAAGGACAAAGGATTGGCTCAAGCTTCAAGCTCAAGACTCTTCATTTTACATTTTAGTGATCCAAGATCACATTGAGTCTATAGGAAAATCCAATAATATCAAGGAGGGATGAAGTGTTGCTTCATGTGCTTAGTGATATGCTCCAAAACCCTCCACTACTTTCTCACATCCACATATGACCTAAACCTAAAGTCAAACTCGGCCCTACCGATTCTTTCTATCCGGCGCCACCGAGTTCAAATGTCATAGCCACTGCCACAAACCCTAGGCAAATCGGTTTCACCAATAGGGATCTCAGTTTCACCAAGATGGGATTGTAATCTCTCTGTGTATGTCCATTACCAAAATCGGTCTCACCGAGTTTGTGTAATCGGTACTACCGAGATTACAATGCAAACTCTCTGGTTAACTTATTACCAAAATCGGTCCCACCGAGTTTGAGTAATCGGTCCCACCGAGTTTGCCTGACCAACTCTCTGGTTAACTAATTACCAAAATCGGTCTCACCGAGTTCGTGTAATTGGTCTCACCGAGATTACGTTCTGCCCTAACCCTAACCATATCGGTCCTACCGAGTTGCATATCGGTCCCACCGAAAACCCTAACGGTCACTAGGTTTACTAAATCGGTCTGACCAAGTTTTATGATTCGGTCCCACCGAGTTTGGTAAATTGTGTGTAACGGTTAGATTTTGTGTGGAGGGTATATATACCCCTCCACCTCCTCTTCATTTGGGGAGAGAGCCATCAGAACAAGCCTACACTTCCAACATCCTATTTCTGAGAGAGAACTACCTACTCATGTGTTGAGGCCAAGATATTCCATTCCAACCATATGAATCTTGATCTCTAGCCTTCCCCAAATTGCTTTCCACTCAAATCTTCTTTCCACGAAATCCAAATCCTGTGAGAGAGAGTTGAGTGTTGGGGAGACTATCATTTGAAGCGCAAGAGCAAGGAGTTCATCATCAACACACCATTTGTTACTTCTTGGAGAGTGGTGTCTCCTAGATTGCCTAGGTGTCACTTGGGAGCCTCCGACAAGATTGTGGAGTTGAACCAAGGAGTTTGTAAGGGCAAGGAGATCGCCTACTTCGTGAAGATCTACCGATAGTGAGGCAAGTCCTTCGTGGGTGACGACCATGGTGGGATAGACAAGGTTGCTTCTTCGTGGACCCTTCGTGGGTGGAGCCCTCCGTGGACTCACAAGAACTGCTACCCTTCGTGGGTTGAAGTCTCCATCAACGTGGATGTACGATAGCACCACCTATCGGAACCACGACCAAAACATCCGTGTCTCCAATTGCGTTTGAATCCTCCAAACCCTTCCCTTTACATTCCTGCAAGTTGCATGCTTTATTTTCCGCTGCCTATATACTCTTTGCATGCTTGCTTGTTATGTATTGAGAATGTTAAACTTGTGCCTAAACTCCACTTAAACCTAAAAGAAGTTAAAAACTGCAACTTTGGTACTTAGTGTCTAATCACCCCCCCTCTAGACATCTCTTCTGAAGATCCTACAAGTGGTATCAGAGCATTGGTCTGCATTGCCTTGGTTTAATCACCATTGGAGGAAGATGGATGAGTCTACTTTGGGGAGTCTTAGACATAGAGTGCCTATCCTTGATGGAGAGTATTTTCATGAGTGGAAAAATGAGATGCTTGTAATTTTCAATCAATATCATTTGAACAAGTACATTGCTAGCCCTTGTGCACCTCATGTTGATCCTATGCATCCTACCCTTGATGAATCCATTGACATGATTAGGAACCTTTGAACTATTAATCTCATCACTAGAGGCTTGCCTAGAAACTTAATTAGAATCTTGCCTACTCCTGAGTGTGCCTACACTATATGGAAATTTCTTGAGGAACGCTTTCCAAATTATTCCTTGAAAAATCTAGATGAAATTCTCTATAAGTCTATTGCCTTGAGTAAAATGAATACTAGTGATCCTATGTTTGGTGATCGTCTATTTGAACTTACCGACCTTATGCGTGCCAAAGGAGATGTTGGAATTATTGGTGATATTATTTCCGAAGCTATAAGAATTCATAAGCAAGATCATTGCCAAACTCACTCTAACGAATTACCCTCTCTAGGACCTGATCCACCACATGACGATGTTGAACATGGATACTATGATAAGGATGATGATAGTGACTTTGATCTTGATGATGCAATGATACATTTTGGTCTTATGGCAAATCTTTGGGGATATGTGTCAGGAGGAAAGGAATGGGTTCTTGACAGTGGATGTACTGATCACATGACCGGAGATAAAGACATGTTTCGTGAGCTTGCTGAAAATGATAGTCCTCGAAAGTATGTTACTTTCGATGACAACTCAAAGGGTAAGGTGGTTGGCCTCGGTAAGGTGGCCATCTCACATGATAGCTCCATTCAGAATGTCATGCTCGTTGAATCTCTTGGCTACAACTTACTTTCAGTATCTAGACTTGCTGATTTCGGTTTCAATGTCCTATTTACTGAAGTAGATTGCCAAGTGTTTCGTCGAGACAATCATAAAATGGTCTTTACCGGTATGCGTAGAGGTGATCTTTACATTGTTGATTTCTCTAAAAAGGCACAACCTAAAACTTGCTTCATTGCTAAATCCTCAAAAGGTTGGTTATGGCATAGATGACTATGTCACGTTGGCATGAGAAATCTTGACAAGCTTATTAAAGGAAATCATATCCTTGGAGTTAACGATGTCATATTTGATAAGGATAGACTGTGTAGTGCTTGTCAAGCGGTAAACAGGTTGGAGGAAGGCATCCGTGAAGAACATCATGACCACAAGGAGGCCACTCGAGCTACTTCATATGGATCTCTTTGGTCCCAACGCTACACAAGTCTCGTGGAAATTCTTTTGGTCTAGTTATAGTTGATGATTTTTCAAGATTTACGTGGGTGTTCTTTCTCGATGATAAATCGCAGGTCCAAAAGATCTTCAAAAACTTCGCTAGGAAGGCCCAAAATCAATTTGAAGTGAAGATCAAGAAGGTTCGCGGCGACAACGGAACGGAGTTCAAGAACGCAAATGTGGACACCTTTCTTGATGAAGAGGGGATTTCACACGAGTTCTCGGCTACGTACACACCTCAACAAAATGGAGTTGTTGAGATAAATAACCGGACGCTCATCGAAATGGCGAGAACGATGCTTGATGAGTACAAGACGCCGAAGCACTTTTGGGCAGAAGCGGTTGAGACAGCTTGTCATGCAACAAATCGCTTGTATCTTCACAAGCTACTCGGCAAGACGGCATACGAGATCCTCACTGGTAACAAACCCCAAGTTGGTTACTTTCGAGTATTCGGCTCAAAGTGCTACATTCTTGATAAGCATCGTCGTTCAAAATTTGCTCCTAAGTCTCATGAAGTTTCCCTACTAGGTTATGGCTCAAACTCTCACACTTACCGTGTCTACAACAATTTCACCCGAAAGGTTGAAGAGACGGTAGATGTGAAGTTTGATGAATCTAACGGCTCGCAAGTAGAGCAATTGCCAATTGATGTAGGAGACAAAGACCCTTCAGAAGCAATCCAAGACTTGTCTATTGGCAAGGTCCGTCCAACGGAGGTGAAGGAGAGTACCTCGTCTGTCCAAGTGGAAGCTTCTACTTCACGACAAGGTGAACCAAGAGTTGATACGGAAGCGTCCACAAGTGGAACACACCAAGATGAAGAAAATGAGGAAGAACATCACAAACGTCAACAACCTCCTTCTCCACCACGACAACAAAAGGCCAACGCCAACAATGAAGATGATCAAGAAGAAGAAGAACAAGATGAAGAAGATGTTCAACCGATACCCAAGCAAAAGCTCTCACGCGTTCGAGCAAGAATTGCTAAAGACCATCCCGTCGAGCAAATCTACAATGATATTCAAACCGGGAGAATCACTCGCTCTAAAACTCGTTTAGCTAACTTTTGTGAAAACTATTCTTTCATCTCTAGCATTGAACCTATGAAGGTTGAAGAAGCATTGGAAGATCCGGATTGGATAAATGCTATGCATGAAGAGCTACACAATTTGAGAGAAACCAAGTTTGGACATTGGTTGAGAAGCCCGACAACGACCACAACATCATCGGTACCAAATGGGTGTTTCGCCACAAGCAAGATGAAGATGGACAAGTAGTCCGCAACAAAGCACGTCTCGTCGCCCAAGGCTACATACAAGTCAAAGGTATGGACTATGGTGAGACTTATGCTCCCGTTTTTAGACTTGAGTCCATTCGCATCTTACTTGCCTATGCTAATCACCATGATATCACCTTGTACCAAATGGACATTAAAAGTGCTTTTCTAAATGGTGAAATAGAGGAGGAAGTTTATGTTAAACAACCTCCCGGCTTTGCTAATCCTAAGAAACCAAACCATGTTTACAAACTTCACAAAGCCCTTTATGGTCTTAAACAAGCTCCTAGAGTTCGGTATAAATGCTTGACCAAGTTTCTTCTTGAAAAAGGCTTTGAAATTGGGAAAATTGATTCCACACTTTTTACTAAAAGGGTAAATGGAGAACTATTTGTGTGCCAAATCTATGTTGATGATATTATATTTGGATCAACTAACCCTC
Organism: Aegilops longissima; assembly: GCA_021605205.1. NCBI lineage: Eukaryota > Viridiplantae > Streptophyta > Magnoliopsida > Poales > Poaceae > Aegilops > Aegilops longissima. Next base: position 112,047,147 of record CM038680.1, read on the forward strand.
ATTTTAGTGAAAAGTTTGGGAAGCTAATGTCGGAGAAGTTTGATATGTCAATGATGAGTGAACTCAAATTCTTTCTTGGGTTGCAAATCAAGAAAACTAAGGAAGGTACTTTTGTCTCTCAAACGAAGTACACTAAGGACTTATTCAAGAAGTTCAATATGCAAGAGTGCAAAGGTATGTCTACACCCATGCCTACTAGTGGACATCTTGATTTGACCAAAGATGGTAAACCGGTTGATCAAAAGGTTTATCGCTCTATGATTGGATCATTGTTATACCTATGTGCTTCACGTCCTGATATTATGCTAAGTGTGTGCATGTGTGCAAGATATCACGCTGCTCCTAAAGAATGTCATCTTAAGGCCGTGAAAAGGATAGTGAGATACTTAATTCATACACAAAATTTGGCATTTGGTATCCTAAGAGGGCCTCTTTCGATCTTGTTGGCTACTCCGACTCGGACTATGCCGGAGACAAGGTTGATAGAAAGTCCACTTCGGGTACTTGTAAATTTCTTGGTAGATCTCTTGTGTCTTGGTCCTCCAAGAAACAAAACTCGGTATCCTTATCTACAGACGAAGCGGAGTACATTGCCACTGGTTCATGTTGTGCTCAATTACTTTTGGATGACCCAAACTCCTAAAGATTATGGGATATATGTGAAACATGTTCCATTGCTTTGTGACAATGAAAGTGCTATCAAAATTGGTCATAATCCCGTACAACATTCTCAAACTAAGCATATAGAAGTTCGTCATCACTTCATTCGAGATCATGTTGCTCAGGGTGACATTAAACTTAAGCATGTTCGCACTGAAAAGCAATTAGCGGATATATTTAATAAACCCCTTGATGAGAAAGTGTTTTGCAGGTTGAGAGGAGAATTGAACATCATTGATGCTTCAAACTTGGAGTAGAAACTCCATTGGATGCATGCAAGACATGAGCTTATGACTAATCCATGATATCTCTCTTATGTTGAAAATATTATATCTTGGATATATTTGCATCTTGCATGTTATCTAACCCATGTAGGTACTTGGTGGAATCAAATTCCATGAGATTATAATCTACTCACATCTTGAGCAATCTCTACATCACCAAATCTCTACACTATGGTGGCTGAATACAAGGAAGCACAAAATCACTCAAACATATCCTTTGACAAACTCTATGTTGAGCTTCATGATTATCATGTTTGGATATACAAGTGCTACTCCTTGCAAGAACTAACCCATGTAGGTAGATGGACTCAAATTCCAAGTGGTGCTCCCAACTCTTGATGAGCTACATCAACCTTGAGCAATCCACACAAGTTCAACTACATGGTCAACACCACCAACCAAGGTATGTTATTCCATCTTAGAGAAGCTTTACTCCGAGTCATGAGCTAAAGCAACTCGACAAGATGTGAATACATCAAGATGCTTAAACGAAAAATGGTAACCCCATTTTGAGCTTAAACGATGAGTATGACCTATGATCAAGTGATCTCACTTGACTCCTAAGTCAATATACTCTAACATAGGTGACTTTGTCACCGGCCATCTCTAGATGAAGTTCTCTCGTGTTCTTTTCTGTGTTTTTGCATTTGTCTCAAGCATATTTGTTTCCCCTTTCAAAAAAAACTTCATCTAGATTTCTTTCTGTTTGCTCTACATTTCCTGCATCAAATTCATTGCACATCATTCAGTTAATTCCTTGCAAATCTTTGTGAGATCTTTCCAGTCTAGTGAGCTGAGGTGACAAGAGTTTTCTCTGTGATGAACTCGGTTTCACCGATTTGTTGTTTTCGGTCCTACCAAATCCTTTCAGTACAACATAAGCATACCACTCGGTGCCACCGATTTCACATCAGGAAAAACAGTTTGCCACTTATTCTGTGTTTCTTCTGATCCAGCTCCATCAATGAATCTTGTCCTCTACAAGCATCACAATTTTATCCAGTGCTTTGTGTTGTGACTCAAGGAACAAACCCATTCACAACAAATTCCAGAAGACCCTTCTTGGAAATTGATGTCAAAGGGGGAGAGAGAGATCACATCAAAGCTTATCTCTTCCAAAAGGGAGAGAGTATTAAGGGGGAGAAAGAGATCTCCAGGGGGAGAGAATACTGAAGTAGAAAGTATTTCTCAAGGAACCCAGATGCTTGGTGTTCAAGAGGAGAGATGCCACATGTCTTTTTGGGGGAAAGACATGTTCGTATGTGCTTATTTGCATTAAGATCTGTTCTTTTATATCTGTTCAGCTCTGAATTTTTGTTCCCTATCTTCTCCCAATATCTCATGCTAGATTCAGGGGGATCAAGACATCTAAGGGAAAGGAATCATTTAAATTCATTGCATATCTTTACTCTTGGGGACATGTCTAATCCAATGTGGTACTTAGTACTCACTCTTTACATGTCATCCCAGTCTTGGTATTCTTGTGGTTTCTTTTGTTTGCTCTGGCTATTAGATGTACCTGTGTTATCTAACCTTGTTTGTGTAGGTTCATTCCACCCTAAGCCAACTCAAGACTACAAGGTAAGTATATGCATCACGCTCATGTGTATGAGGAATTCTTGCTGATGTACATATTGTTTGCAAGAAGGACTCATGAGCATGAAGGTACTTTCTTTAATATTCTTCGCTCTGATCCATATAGCCAAGATACATGTAACACATTGCCTACTCTATCATGGTTATGCTCTCACATGCTTCTACATTCCATATTCACATGATTGCATACATGTAGGGGGAGCCTATGCTTGTTACATGTCTTCTCAAAGCTTTACTTGCTATTCTTTATATCTCTATCTAAAGCTTTGATGTATGTTGCCATCAATTACCAAAAAGGGGGAGATTGAAAGCACAACTGCTCCCTAGGTGGTTTTGGTAATTAATGTCAACATATCTCTTGTTGGACTAACACTTTTATCTAGTATGTTTCAGATAAGTTCAACAATGGAGTGGCATGGACTAAAGGATGCGGGAACTCCTTCAAGGTGCTAAGGACAAAGGATTGGCTCAAGCTTCAAGCTCAAGACTCTTCATTTTACATTTTAGTGATCCAAGATCACATTGAGTCTATAGGAAAATCCAATACTATCAAGGAGGGATGAAGTGTTGCTTAATGAGCCTCTTGCTTCATGTGCTTAATGATATGCTCCAAAACCCTCCACTACTTTCTCACATCCACATATGACCTAAACCTAAAGTCAAACTCGACCCTACCGATTCTTTCTATCCGGCGCCACCGAGTTCAAATGTCATAGCCACTGCCACAAACCCTAGGCAAATCGGTTTCACCAATAGAGATCTCGGTTTCACCGAGATGGGATTGTAGTAATCGGTACTACCGAGATTACAATGCAAACTCTCTGGTTAACTTATTACCAAAATCAGTCCCACCGAGTTTGAGTAATCGGTCCCATCGAGTTTGCCTGACCAACTCTCTGGTTAACTAATTACCGAAATCGGTCTCACCGAGTTCATGTAATCGGTCTCACCGAGATTACATTATGCCCTAACCCTAACCATATCGGTCCTACCGAGTTGCATATCGGTCCCACCGAAAACCCTAACGGTCACTAGGTTTACTAAATCTATCCGACCGAGTTTTATGATTCGGTCCCACCGAGTTTGGTAAATTGTGTGTAACGGTTATATTTTGTGCGGAGGCTATATATACCCCTCCACCTCCTCTTCATTTGGGGAGAGAGCCATCAGAACAAGCCTACACTTCCAGCATCCTATTTCTGAGAGAGAACTACCTACTCATGTGTTGAGGACAAGATATTCCATTCCAACCATATGAATATTGATCTCTAGCCTTCCCCAAGTTGCTTTCCACTCAAATCTTCTTCCCACCAAATCCAAATCCTGTGAGAGAGAGTTGAGTGTTGGGAAGACTATCATTTGAAGTTCAAGAGCAAGGAGTTCATCATCAACACACCATTTGTTACTTCTTGGAGAGTGGTGTCTCCTAGATTGCCTAGGTGTCACTTGGGAGGCTCCGACAAGATTGTGGAGTTGAACCAAGGAGTTTGTAAGGGCAAGGAGATTGCCTACTTCGTGAAGATCTACCTCTAGTGAGGCAAGTCCTTCGTGGGCGACTGCCATGGTGGGATAGACAAGGTTGCTTCTTCGTGGACCCTTCGTGGGTGGAGCCCTCCGTGGACTCGCGCAACCGTTACCCTTCGTGGGTTGAAGTCTCCATCAACGTGGATGTACGATAGCACCACCTATCGGAACAATGACAAAAACATCCGTGTCTCCAATTGCGTTTGAATCCTCCAATCCCTTCTCTTTACATTCTTGCAAGTTGCATGCTTTATTTTCCGCTGCCTATATACTCTTTGCATGCTTGCTTGTTATGTATTTAGAATGTTAAACTTGTGCCTAAACTCCACTTAAACCTAAAAGAAGTTAAAAACTGCAACTTTGGTACTTAGTGTCTAATCACCCCCCCCCCTCTAGACACCTCTTCTCAAGATCCTACAAATACCCTACTTCCTGCTTGATTGATCTTGATGATATGAGTAGTACAAGAGTTGATCTACCACGAGATCGTAGAGGCTAAACCCTAGAAGCTAGCCTATGGTATGATTGCCAACAGTCCGGCCAAAGGATATAGTCCGGCTGTCCGGATACCCCCTAATCCAGGACTCCCTCAGTAGCCCCCGAACCAGGCTTCAATGACGATGATTCCGGCGTGCAGATTGTCTTCAGCATTGCAAGGCGGGTTCTTCTCCAGATTCTGAATACCTGTTAAATAGTGCTTGGCTTCTCATAAATGTTGCGCTTCTTGGCTTCTATGTCCAATAATGGCCACCTTCCACGTTTCGAGCGAATGCGAGAAGCCAGGGCGTTTTTACTTTTACCACCCTAGCTATGTGAACAAACTGTCTATTTAAAGAGACGGGGATTCTCAGATCCAAATCACACCATCCTCCTTCAGCGAGCATTCATCGGAGCACGCCCGAAAAAATCCATTCCAACATGGCTAGCCAGCGCCGCTCCACATCTCGCTCTCGTAGCCCTAATCCCGGAGATTGGAAGAAGTGTTCCATCCCGCACAGTCAATTAGTGGAGCTACTGGACCTGTGGATTTCTCCTCCGCGATATGGTCCCCGTTGAGCCGGGCTCCCCACCTACAATGGCGGGAGCACGCGAGAGCTTTCCCAACCCCTCTAAGGGGAGCGGGTATGCCTCGTCCCTTATTTATTAAGGGACTCGGATTTCAATCCATCCGTTCCTCGAGGGCTCCCGGAGTTTTACGGCCTCCGGTTGCATAATCTCACCCCTGCCTCCATATTACACATCACCTGGTTATGTGGCCTTTGCAAGTTGTTCACGGGTTGCGAAGCTCACTTCAGCGTTGTGGAAGAAGTTATTCTGCCTTGTGCCCGCACTCAGAGGGGTCAATATATCAAGTGGGCGGGGCGAAATATGGCGATCGCGGGACGGATACCTATCCGGTACCCCGAAGAAGACGTCCGAAGACTGGCCTTCAGAGTGGTTTTATATGGAGGACGTCCCCCTTCCGGATCCCATTCGGATTGGACTTCCTGAGTTTGATAATGCCCCTTTGAAGAAGCGCCTAAACTGGCGACCATGGAGCCCTCAGGAGGAAGATGACAGAGACGTTTTATACCTGATGGGCCGGATAAAGGTGTTAGCTCAATCAGGACTGACCATAACCGAGATTATGTCGATATGCATTATGCAGGGGGTGCAGCCACTTTAAGATCGAGGCCACCCCATGTGGCACTTCAACGGGGAAGATGATGCCACCCGCTGCGGTCGTAAGGGGCCGGACTCAGTTGATGTTCTAGCAAAAATTTTGTCCGGCTTGTACAAGGGAGAAGAAGAGGAGTTCCTCCGCATCAAGCCACGGGACGGATTCTCCATGTACAATCCTCCGAGCTGGGTAAGCTACCACTTTTTATACCTATCCTTTCCGTATTTTGGCAATAAATATTTTATCCCGCCAGTTCATCGCAGGAGCTGCGTAAGGCTGTAAGGGAGATCAACAGCCTACCTCCACAACCAAAGGATCCTGAACTGTCCCTCGCCCCCGGCCTAAAAGAGGATCCGTACATATTTGTGGAGCTGATTGACAGGATATTCTATCAATTAAGCTGCGATGAGGCCATGGTGGCTATTATAGTCGACTATCCTGGGCTACTCCCTACCTCACAGGTAAGTGAGACCAGAGTCCCACCCTTTGAGAAGCATCCCTTTTTACGCACTTCACCTACCGTATCTGTATGGTGTTTTACAGGGAAGGCGCTCGGGACACCATGCTGAGCCCGTGGTGAATCGCCAACGAGGGGCGCCGAAGCCAGGCAGGCTGAAAAGGAAGGCGGTCCGGACGGAGACGGTGGCACAGAGGTATTATACAAAGCCTCACTCTGTGACTATCATATTTTAAAACGTAATAAAACCCATGTTTGGATGAAGGAAAAGCGCCTGCCGGACTATATTCGGAGAGGTCGCCGATCATGCCTCTACTAGCAGGGCTCCGTGGCCGGACACAGAGGCGGAAGCTAACACGGGGAACCCGCCAAATGCTCCTTCGACAGTGGATGCGGATAAAATATCCGCTGCAAATTCCGAAGTGGAGAGCACCATGAACCACAGGCGTCGCCGGGCCATACTCCGTGGCGCTTGTTTCTCCCAAGAGGCTTTTGATGCCTTCAACTCAGGAGACGCGTACATCTGTGCTGCTCAAAATGGTCTTGCCAGAGCCACGGATCAGTATGTGAAGGATATACGGGTAAGAAAATTTGATGATTATATATATCAGTAGCCCTTGAGACTTGAAACAGTTGGCACAACTGATTTAAGGATCGTTATTTGTGTAGGTACTTACAGAGAAGAATACCCAGTTGTCTCAAGAGCTAGAAGAATGCAAAGCCCAACTTCAGGCCGCAGTTGTCGCAGGAAAGGAGTCCAAGAAGGCCCCCGCTGGTAACTATTGTTTCCATTTTAAAGAATGACAGGTACTGGAGAGTAAGCGGCATGCATGCAATTCTAAGGATAGATGGTGCATATGATTCCGGAGCAAATCCGGACCCGTGCCAGGGGATGCGCAACATGCTGATCGACAGCTAAATGCTGGCGAGCGCGTGCTTACGCGCGTCATTCAGGAGAAAAATAATCTCCAAGATGCCAATACCCAGCTGAGTGTGGAACTAAAGGATGTTCGCGCCCAGCTGTCAGACTCCGTGAAGGAGAATAAGCGGCTTCGACGTGACATTTTTAGTAATTGCTTGAACGAACTTTAGAAAGAGTTCGGTGAAGAAGCAGGCTAACAGAGTTGTGTCTACAGGTATGCTGATGGGTCGTCCTGCGGAGGAGATGCCCGGGTCTGCGGGTGATCTTCTACCAGAACTCTCACAACTGCACGAACAAGTTCGGCAGGTGATGAAATGTATTGCCCAGGCCTTGTGGCGATCCATCTCCCTGCCCGAAGGCATTGGAGAGCTTGCAGAGAAGCTCAAGGGAGCACGTCGGCGTTTCTGATTATGAAGATATCGGCCTGCCTTCAAGGTGCCAGGGAAGTCTGGGCCATGGTGAAGACGAGGTATACCAAGGCTGACCCAAACCACATGGCCGAGGTCGGACCTGTGGGGCCCGATGGAAAAGAGATCCCCGTCAGTTTGGTGTACCACCAAGTAGAATTAGCCGCAAAGTATTCCCAACAGGATTGTAGGCTAGACAGCCTGTTGGATGGTATAGAAGAAGAATTTTATCAGTTTAAGTGACTGTGTAATTTAAATGACATGTAGAATGTCTCTAGCCGGATTGTAAATCATTTTTCATGGCGGACCTTTTCGCTTCGACCTCAGGACCCGATAATCCGGAGTGTATCTGAATACTCGCTCAGTTATGTACCGGGGTATGCGTGGAGACCATGCGTAGGGGTCATAAGTGCTTGAACAGACAAGTACCCAACTTGTTATGTAATATTACATGGATAGTAAGAAACATCTTCCAGGGAGAATAGTTTCGTTAAGGGTTCCTTTCCCTGGGTACGCATGCCCTAATGTGCATGTTCGAACTGCGAGAAGGGACGCAGGTAAAAAACATCTGGGGGCAAGTGGAGAAAATAAATCAAAGTCATATTTTGTTCACCGACCGAATATTCCCTTAAGAACGCTAGCTTTCGGCTTCACCCAGTCTAAGGTACACATCCGGCTGGCCCGACAGTAACAATCGCAGAGGTGCTCCCCTTATGCCCTAGCCGAATTAACGGGAACGTAGGGCATAAATACAAGAGCCAGGCAACCCAGCTTGGCCAAAACTTAAGTCATATCGATGCATATAATGGCGAAAAAAGGTATATGCGGAAGAATAATGCGTGTGCGGGGCATGAAGCCCAGAAAAATAATTAAGCTTCTGTGTAAGGAGCCCCCAGGTATAATGAGGGCGGTTAGCGCGTCAAGATTGTGTAGACAAGACACAAATTAGCCTTTTAAGGCTGTGAGGAGAAATGACAAAAAAGAGAGAGAAGACAGATAACGTATATGCAAAAAAATGGCCAGGGGTAAGGAGACGAACATAGAGTCCGGCACTAGGCGTAGAATCTTCGGAGTCTCGCAGCGTTCCATGGGTTTGGCTCAAGTCGATTGTCCGGTGCATCCCGCAGATGGTATGCTCCGCCGGTCAGAACTTGGTCGATAGTGAAGGGACCTTCCCATTTGGGCTTGAGCTTGTTCTTTTTCTTCTCTGGCAGGCGTAGAACTAACTCGCCAACGTAATAAGTTTTGGCCCGTACTTCTCTGCTTTGGTATCTTCGAGCCTGTTGCTGATAGAATGCGGAGCGCGCTTTTGCCACGTCACGCTCCTCCTCGAGGGCGTCCAAACTGTCCTGCCGATCGAGCTCGGCCTCTCTTTCTTCATACATGCGCACTCGAGGTGAGTCATGAATTATGTTGCAGTGCAGAACCGCCTCTGCGCCGTACACCATAAAGAACGGTGTGTATCCGGTAGTGCGATTCGGCGTGGTCCGCAGCCCGCAGAGTACGGAGTCGAGCTCCTCTACCCAGTGCGTGTTAGATTCCCTTAAGGACCGCACTAATTTGGGTTTGACGCCGCTCATGACAAGACCATTTGCTCGCTCGACTTGATCGTTAGTTTGTGGGTGATAGACAGAAGCATAATCAAGCTTGATGCCCATGTTGCCGCACCATAGTTTTACCTCGTCGGCAGTGAAGTTCATGCCGTTGTCAGTGATGATGCTCTGGGGGACGCCATAACGGTGTACAACCCCGGATATGAAGTCTATCACTGGTCCGGATTCGGCCGTTTTAACGGGTTTGGCTTCTATCCATTTGGGGAATTTATCCACCATGACCAGTAAGTATTTTTTCTTATGGGTTCCTCCTTTAAGGGGTCCAACCATGTCAAGCCCCCAGACCGCAAAGGGCCAGGTAATGGGGATTGTTTGTAGGGCGGTGGGCGGCATATGGCTTTGGTTTGCAAAAAGCTGGCAAGCGACGCAGCGTTGGACCAAGTCCTGTGCATCCGCCCGGGCCGTTGGCCAATAGAATCCTGTTCGGAAGGCCTTACTTACGAGGGCCCGCGCTGCGGCGTGGTGGCCGCCGAGTCCGGCATGGATTTCTGCCAGAAGCTTCCGCCCTTCCTCTTCGGAGATGCACCTTTGGAGGACTCCGGTGGTGCTTTTCTTATAAATCTCTCCTTCGTGGACCTTGTAGGCTTTAGATCGCCGCAAAATGCAGCGTGCCTCATTTTGGTCCTCTGGAAGTTCCTGTCTGGTTAGGTAGGCCAGGAATGGTTCAATCCATGGGGCGATGACGGATATTATTATGTGGGCTGAAGGTGTTATTTCGGTGGTGGAGCCTCCGATTATGTCAGAGTGTTGGGTATCTGGCATCGTCGCCGGGTCCGGACTATTGTTACCGGCGTCCCCTTCCCATACCACGGATGGCTTGAACAGTCTTTCCAAGAAGATGTTGGGTGGGACCGCATCGCGCTTAGCACCGATACGGGCGAGGATATCCGCCGCCTGATTGTTTTCCCGAGCCACATGGTGGAATTCGAGCCCCTCGAACCGAGCTGACATCTTGAGGACGGCGTTGCGATAAGCCGCCATTTTCGGATCCTTGGCGTCGAAGTCTCCATTTATTTGGGATATTGTGAGGTTCGAGTCCCCACGCACCTCCAGGAGTCGAATGCCCATGGAAACTGCCATCCGGAGACCATGTAACAGGGCCTCGTATTCGGCTGCATTGTTGGAGTCTGTGTACAGTATTTGGAGTACATATTGGACTGTATCTCCGGTAGGGGACGTCAGGACGACGCCAGCCCCCAGACCAGCCAGTTTTTTAGAGTCGTGGAAGTGCATAATCCAATTGGGGTATGCGTCGTACTCTTTAGGGAGTTCGGCTTCTGTCCATTCGGCGACAAAATCGGCTAATACCTGCGACTTAATGGCTCACCGAGGTTTATATGTTATGTTGAACGGGAGGAGCTCAATGGCCCATTTGGCAATCCGGCCCGTGGCGTCGCGGTTGTTTATTATATCATTCAATGGCACTTCCGAGGCTACTGTAATTGAACACTCTTGAAAGTAGTGTCGTAGTTTCCGGGATGCCATGAATACCGCATATGCTATCTTTTGATGGAGTGAGGATAGTGGATGCATAGTATACCGGCTTTTGAAGGGGGAATTTATGTCCATCCGTTTCTCGTTCAACGATGAGCACTGCGCTTACAACTTGATGGGTTGCCGCTATGTACAGCAGCATTGGTTCGCCGATGCTTGGCGCGGCTAGGATTGGGTTGGTGGACAGAATGGCCTTTATGTCTTCCAGTCCGGCCGTGGCCGCGTCCGTCCACTCGAAGTGTTCGGTGTGCCGAAGGAGGCGATAAAGCGGTAATTCCTTTTCTCCTAAGCAGGAGATAAAGCGGCTTAGGGCCGCCACGCATCCGGTTAATTTCTGGATTTGCTTGAGGTCAGTTGGGATGGCCAATTGTGACAGGGCTCGGATTTTAGCCGGATTTGCTTCAATTCCTCTACTGGAGAAGATAAAACCCAGGAGCTTTCCGGCGGGTACGCCGTAAACGCATTTTTCCGGGTTAAGCTTGATGTCGTATGTTCGGAGATTGTCGAACGTGAGCCTCAAGTCGTCTATTAAAGATTCGACGTGTCTGGTTTTAACGACCACATCGTCTACATATGCCTCAACTATTTTGTCGATCTGTTTTTCCAGGCATGTCTGAATCATTTGTTGATACGTTGCACCGGCGTTTTTAAGCCCGAAAGGCATTGTGTTAAAACATAAGGGGCCGTATGGCGTGAAAAATGCCGTTGCGGCTGGGTCGGACTCCGCCATCTTGATTTGGTGGTAGCCGGAGTATGCATCGAGGAAGCACAATGAGTCGTGTCCTGCGGTAGCGTCGATAATTTGATCGATGCTGGGGAGGGGGAATGGATCCTTTGGGCAGGCCTTGTTGAGGTCCTCGAAATCGACGCATAGGCGCCAGGATTTGTCCTTCTTTGGTACCATCACTAGGTTTGCTAGCCAGTCCGGGTGTTTTATTTCTCTGATGAATCCGGCCTCCAATAACTTGGCTAGTTCTTCTCCCATAGCTTGTCTCTTAGGTTCAGAGAAACGCCGAAGAGTCCGCTTGACCGCCTGAATCCTTTTAGAATGTTAAGGCTATGCTCGGCTAGCTCGTGGGATTCTGGCATATCGAGGGATGCCGAGCAAATATGTCCCAATTCGCGCAGAACTCCGTGGTCTGGCGTCCACAGTGGGGTTTAACTGCGTGCCCGATGGAGGCTGTTTTTGTAGGGTCCGTTGGATGGACTTGGAATTTGACTATTTCATCCGCTGGTTTGAAAGAGGTGGACTTGGATCTCTTGTCGAGTATCACGTCATCCCTGTCCACGGTGGAGCGTAGCGCAGTTAACTCCTCTGCCGCGAGGGCTTTGGATAATGCCTCGAGGGCCAGTGCGGTTGTTTTGTTTTCGGCATGGAGTGCTATGTCCAGATCACTGGCTAGAGTGATGATTCCATTGGGCCCAGGCATTTTGAGCTTCATGTACCCGTAATGGGGTATGGCTTGGAAGATCATGAATGCCTCCTGCCCTAAAAGGGCGTGGTATCCGCTACTGAACGGGGCCACTTGGAATGTGATTTCTTCGGACCTATAATTCTCCGGTGTGCCGAATGTTGGGGAACGTTGCAGAAAATAAAAAATTTCTACGGTTTCACCAAGATCTATCTATGAGTTCATCTAGCAACGAGAGAGAGGAGTGCATCTACATACCCTTGTAGATCGCGAGCAGAAGCGTTCAAGAGAACGGGGTTGAAGGAGTCGTACTCGACGTGATCCAAATCACCGATCATCCTAGTGCTGAACGGACAGCACCTCCGCGTTCAACACACGTACAGAGCGGAGACGTCTCCCGCGCCTTGATCCAGCAAGGTGGAGGGAGAGGTTGAGGAAGAGAGCTCCAAGAGCAGACGGCGGCATGGTGGTGGTGGAGAGGCAAGATACTCGGCAGGCTTCGCCAAGCTCTTAACGGAGGAGGAGAGGTGTTGGGAGGGAGGGCTGCGCCTTGGATGTTGTGTGCAGCCTCCCTCGCCTCTATTTATAGGGAAGGGGAAGGGGCCTGCCCCCACTAGTTGAGATCTAGAGGGGGGGCGGCCAAGGGGAGGGGGCTTGCCCCCCAAGCAAGGGGGGCGCCCCCACTAGGGTTCCCCCCCCCCAACCCTAGGCACATGGGCCCAAAGGGGGGATGCGCCCAGCCCTCCAGGAGCTGGTTCCCTGCCCACTACGGCCCATGAGGCCCTCCGAGAGAGGTGGCCCCTCCCGGTGGACCCCTGGAACCCCTCCGGTCGCCCCGGTACAATACCGATATGCCCCCGAACCTTTCCAGTGACCGTATGACAAGTTCCCATATATAAATCTTCACCTCTGGACCATTCCGGAACTCCTCATGACATCCGGGATCTTATCCGGGATTCCGAACAACATTCGGTAATCACATACAAGTCTTCCTAATAACCCTAGTGTCACCGAACCTTAAGTGTGTAGACCGTATGGGTTTGGGAGACATGCAGACATGACCTAGACGCCTCTCCGGTCAATAACCAACAGTGGGATCTAGATACCCATGTTGGCTCCCACATGCTCCTCGATTATCTCATCGGATGAACCACGATGTCGAGGATTCAAGCAACCCTGTATACAATTCCCTTTGTCAATCGGTACGTTACTTGTCCGAGACTCGATCGTCGGTATCCCAATACCTCGCTTGATCTCGCATCGCAAGTCACTTTACTCGTACCGTAATGCATGATACCGTGACCAGACACTTGGTCACATTGAGCTCATTATGATGATGCATTACCGAGTGGGCCTAGAGATACCTCTCCGTCATATGGAGTGACAAATCCCAGTCACGATTCGTGCCAACCCAACAGACACTTTCGGAGATACCCGTAGTGTACCTTTATAGTCACCCGATTCGTTGTGACGCTTGGCACACCCAAAGCACTCCTACGGTATCCGGGAGTTGCACAATCTCATGGTCTAAGGAAATGATACTTGACACTTGGAAAAGCTCTAGCTAAACGAACTACACGATCTTTGAGCTATGCTTAGGATTGGGTCTTGTCCATCACATCATTCTCCTAATGATGTGATCCCGTTATCAATGACATCCAATGTCCATAGTAAAGAAACCATTACTATCTATTGATCAACGAGCTAGTCAACAAGAGGCTTACTAGGGACATGTTGTGGTCTATGTATTCACTCGTGTATTACGATTTCCGGATAACACAGTTATAGCATGAATAACAGACTATTATCATGAACAAAGAAATATAATAATAACCATTTTATTATTGCTTCTAGGGCATATTTCCAACAGTCTCCCACTTGCACTAGAGTCAATATTCTAGTTAAATTGTGATGAATCGAACACCCATAGCGTTCTGGTGTTGATCATGTTTTTCTCTAGGGAGAGGTTTAGTCAATGGATCTGCTACATTCAGATCCGTATGTACTTTACAAATATCTATGTCTCCATCTTGAACATTTTCACGTATGGAGTTGAAGCGACGCTTGATGTGCCTGATCTTCTTGTGAAACCTGGGCTCCTTGGCAAGTGCAATAGCTCCAGTGTTGTCACAGAAGAGTGCGATCGGCCCCGACGCATTGGGTATGACTCCTAGGTCGGTGATGAACTCCTTCACCCATATTGCTTCATGCGCTGCCTCCGAGGCTGCCATGTACTCTGCTTCACATGTAGATCCCGCCACGACGTTTTGTTTGCAACTGCACCAGCTTACTGCCCCACCATTCAAAATATACATGTATCCGGTATGTGACTTAGAGTCATCCAGATCTGTGTTGAAGCTAGCATCGACGTAACCCTTTACGACAAGCTCTTGTCACCTCCATAAACGAGAAACATATCCTTAGTCCTTTTCAGGTACTTTAGGATGTTCTTGACCACTGTCGAGTGTTCCTTGCCGGGATTACTTTGGTACCTTCCTACCAAACTTACAGCAAGGTTTACATCAGGTCTGGTACACAGCATGGCATACATAATAGACCCTATGGCTGAGGCATAGGGGATGACACTCGTCTCTTCTTTATCTTCTGCCGTGGTCGGGCATTGAGCGGAGCTCAATTTCACACCTTGCAATATAGGCAAGAACCCTTTCTTGGACTGATCCATATTGAACTTCTTCAATATCTTATCAAGGTATGTGCTTTGTGAAAGACCTATGAGGTGTCTTGATCTATCCCTATAGATCTTGATGCCTAATATGTAAGCAGCTTCTCCAAGGTCCTTCATTGAAAAACACTTATTCAAGTAGGCCTTAATGCTGTCCAAAAGTTCTATATCATTTCCCATCAAAAGTATGTCATCTACATATAATATGAGAAATGCTACAGAGCTCCCACCCACTTTCTTGTAAACACAGGCTTCTCCATAAGTCTGCATAAACCCAAACGCTTTGATCATCTCATCAAAGCGAATGTTCCAACTCCGAGATGCTTGCACCAGCCCATAAATGGATCGCTGGAGCTTGCATACCTTGTTAGCATTCTCAGGGTTGACAAAACCTTCCGGCTGCATCATATACAGTTCTTCCTTAAGATGGCCATTAAGGAATGCCGTTTTGACTTCCATTTGCCATATCTCATAATCATAGTATGCGGAAATTGCTAACATGATTCGGACGGACTTCAGCTTCGCCACGGGAGAAAAAGTTTCATCGTAGTCAATCCCTTGAACTTGTCGATAACCCTTAGCGACAAGTCGAGCTTTATATATGGTAACATTACCATCCGCGTCCATCTTCTTCTTAAAGATCCATTTGTTTTCTATTGCTCGCCGATCATCGGGCAAGTCTGTCAAAGTCCATACTTTGTATTCATGCATGGATCCTATCTCGGATTGCATGGCTTCAAGCCATTTGTTGGAATCTGGGCCCGCCATCGCTTCTTCATAGTTCGAAGGTTCATCGTTGTCTAACAACATGATTTCCAAGACAGGGTTGTCGTACCACTGCAGTGCGGAACGTGTCCTTGTGGACCTTGAAGTTCAAGAGGGGCTTGATCCAAGTATCTTGATCATCATCATTAACCTCCTCTCTTGTCGGTGCAGGCACCACAGGAACATCTGCACGAAGGCGCTACTTACCGTTTCAAGAGGTAGTACTTCATCAAGCTCTACTTTCCTCCCACTTAATTCTTTTGAGAGAAACTCTTTCCCCAGAAAAGACCCGTTCTTGGCAACAAAGATCTTGCCTTCGGATCTTAAGTAGAAGGTATACCCAATGGTTTCCTTAGGGTATCCTATGAAGACGCATTTTTCCGACTTGGGTTCGAGCTTTTTAGGTTGGAGTTTCTTGACATAAGCATCGCATCCCCAAACTTTTAGAAACGACAGCTTAGGTTTCTTTCCAAACCATAATTCACACGGTGTCGTCTCAACAGATTTAGACGGTGCCCTATTTAAAGTGAATGTAGTTGTCTCTAGAGCGTATCCCCAAAATGATAGCGGTAAATCGGTAAGAGACATCATAGATCGCACCATATCCAATAAAGTGCGATTGCGACGTTCGGACACACCGTTACGCTGAGGTGTTCCAGGCAGCGTGAGTTGTGAAACGATTCCACATTTCCTTAAGTGCGTACCAAATTCGTGACTTAGATATTCTCCCCCACGATCTGATCGTAAGAATTTTATCTTTCGGACACGTTGATTCTCTACCTCATTCTGAAATTCCTTGAACTTTTCAAAGGTCTCAGACTTGTGTTTCATCAAGTAGACATACCCATATGTACTCAAGTCATCAGTGAGAGTGAGAACATAACGATATCCTCCGTGAGTCTCAACGCTCATTGGACCGCACACATCAGTATGTATGATTTCCAATAATTGGTTGCTCGCTCCATTGTTCCGGAGAACGGAGTCTTGGTCATTTTTCCCATGAGGCATGGTTCGCATGTGTCAAATGATTCATAATCAAGAGACTCTAAAAGTCCATCAGCATGGAGCTTCTTCATGCGCTTGACACCAATGTGACCAAGGCGGCAGTGCCACAAGTATGTGGGACTATCATTATCAACTTTACATCTTTTGGTATTCACACTATGAATATGTGTAACATCACGTTCGAGATTCATTAAGAATAAACCATTGACCATCGGGGCATGACCATAAAACATATCTCTCATATAAATAGAACAACCATTATTCTCGGATTTAAATGAGTAGCCATCTCATATTAAACGAGATCCAGATACAATGTTCATGCTCAAAGCTGGTACTAAATAACAATTATTGAGGTTTAAAACTAATATCGTAGGTAAATGTAGAGGTAGGGTGCCGACGGCGATCACATCGACCTTGTAACCATTCCCGACGCGCATCGTCACCTCGTCCTTCGCCAGTCTCCGCTTATTCCGCAGCTCCTGCTGTGAGTTATAGATATGAGCAACCGCACCGGTATCAAATACCCAGGAGCTACTACGAGCACTGGTAAGGTACACATCAATTACATGTATATCAAATATACCTTTGGTTTTGTCGGCCTTCTTGTCCGCTAAGTACTTGGGGCAGTTCCGCAAATGACCACTTCCCTTGCAATAAAAGCACTCAGTCTCGGGCTTGGGTCCATAGTTTGACTTCTTCCCGATGGCGGCTTATCGGGCGCGCAACTCCTTGGCGTCCTTCTTGAAGTTCTTCTTACCCTTGCCTTTCTTGAACTTAGTGGTTTTATTTACCATCAACACTTGATGTTCCTTTTGATCTCTACCTCCGCTGATTTCAGCATTGAATATACCTCAGGAATGGTCTTTTCCATCCCCTGCATATTGAAGTTCATCACAAAGCTCTTGTAGCTCGGTGGAAGCGACTGAAGGATTCTGTCAATGACTGTGTCATCCAGGAGATTAACTATCAGCTGAGTCAAGCGGTTGTGCAACCCAGACATCTTGAGTATGTGCTCACTTACAGAACTATTTTCCTCCATCTTACAGATGAAGAACTTGTCGGAGACTTCATATCTCTCGACCCGAGCATGAGCTTGGAAAACCATTTTCAGCTCTTCGAACATCTCATATGCTCCGTGTTGCTCAAAACGCTTTTGGAGCTCCGATTCTAAGCTGTAAAGCATGCTGCACTGAACGAGGGAGTAATCATCAGCACGAGACTGCCAAGCGTTCATAACGTCTTGGTTCTCTGGGATTGGTGCTTCACCTAGCAGTGCTTCTAGGACATAATCTTTCTTGGCAGCTATGAGGATGATCCTCAGGTTCCGGACCCAACCCGTATAGTTGCTGCCATCATCTTTCAGCTTGGTTTTCTCTAGGAACGCGTTGAAGTTGAGGGTAACGTGGGCCATTTGATCTACAAGACATATTGTAAAGATTTTAGACTAAGTTCATGATAATTAAGTTCATCTAATCAAATTATTTAATGAACTCCCACTCAGATTAGACATCCCTCTAGTCATCTAAGTGAAACATGATCCGAGTCAACTAGGCCGTGTCCGATCATCACGTGAGACGGACTAGTCGACACCGGTGAACATCTCCAAGTTGATCGTATCTTCTATACGACTCATGCTCGACCTTTCGGTCCTCCGTGTTCCGAGGCCATGTCTGTGCATGCTAGGCTCGTCAAGTCAACCTAAGTGTATTGCGTGTGTAAATGTGGCTTACACCCGTTGTATTCGAACGTTGGGATCTATCACACCCGATCATCACGTGGTGCTTCGAAACAACGAACCTTCGCAACGGTGCATAGTTAGGGGGAACACTTTCTTGAAATTATTATGAGGGATCATCTTATTTACTACCGTCGTTCTAAGTAAATAAGATGCAAAAACATGATAAACATCACATGCAATCAAATAATAGTGACATGATATGGCCAATATCATATAGCTCCTTTGATCTCCATCTTCGGGGCTCCATGATCATCTTTGTCACCGGCATGACACCATGATCTCCATCATCGTGTCTCCATGAAGTTGCTCGCCAACTATTACTTCTACTACTATAGCTAACGGTTTAGCAATAAAGTAAAGTAATTACATGGCGTTGAATCAATGACACGCAGGTCATACAATAATTAAGACAACTCCTATGGCTCCTGCCGGTTGTCATACTCATCGACATGCAAGTCGTGATTCCCATTCATCATTCATCACAACTTTTGGCCATATCACATCACAATCACATGCTGCAAAAGCAAGTTAGACGTCCTCTAATTGTTGTTGCATGTTTTACGTGGTTGCAATAGGGTTCTAGCAAGAATGTTTTCTTACCTACGTAAAAGCCACAACGTGATTTGTCAACTTCTATTTACCCTTCATAAGGACCCTTTTCATCGAATCCGCTCCAACTAAAGTGGGAGAGACAGACACCCGCTAGCCACCTTATGCAACTAGTGCATGTCAGTCGGTGGAACCTGTCTCACGTAAGCGTACGTGTAAGGTCGGTCCGGGCCGCTTCATCCCACAATACTGGTGAAGCAAAATAAGACTAGTAGTGGCAAGAAAGTTGACAACATCTACGCCCACAACAGATTTGTGTTCTACTCGTGCAAAGAGAACTACGCATAGACCTTGCTCATGATGCCATTGTTGGGGAACGTTGCAGAAAATAAAAAATTTCTACGATTTCACTAAGATATATCTATGAGTTCATCTAGCAACAAGAGAGAGGAGTGCATCTACATACCCTTGTAGATCGCGAGTGGAAGCGTTCAAGAGAACGGGGTTGAAGGAGTCGTACTCGACGTGATCCAAATCACCGATGATCCTAGTGCTGAATGGACAACACCTCCGCGTTCAACACACGTACGGAGCGGAGACGTCTCCCGCGCCTTGATCCAGCAAGGTGGAGGGAGAGGTTGAGGAAGAGAGCTCCAGCAGCAGCACGACGGCGTGGTGGTGGTGGAGAGGCAGTCCTCCGGCAGGGCTTCGCCAAGCTCTTAACGGAGGAGGAGAGGTGTTGGGGAGGGGAGGGGCTGCGCCTTGGATGTTGTGTGCAGCCCTCCCCTTGCCCCTCTATTTATAGGGGAAGGGGAAGGGGGCCGGCCCCCTCTCGATGAGATCTAGAGGGGTGGCGGCGGCCAAGGGGAGGGGGCTTGCCCCCCAAGCAAGGGGGGGCGCCCCCACTAGGGTTTCCCCCCCAACCCTAGGCGCATGGGCCCACGGGGGGGGGGGGGATGCGCCCAGCCCTCTAGGGGCTGGTTCCCTGCCCACTATGGCCCATGAGGCCCTCCGAGAGAGGTGGCCCCTCCCGGTGGACCCCCGGAACCCCTCCGGTGGCCCTGGTACAATACCGATATGCCCGCGAACCTTTTCGGTGACCGTATGACAACTTCCCATATATAAATCTTCACCTCCGGACCATTCCGGAACTCCTCGTGACGTCCGGGATCTTATTCGGGACCCTGAAAAACATTCGGTAATCACATACAAGTCTTCCTAATAACCCTAGCGTCACCGAACCTTAAGTGTGTAGACCCTACGGGTTCGGGAGACATGCAGACATGACCGAGACGCCTCTGCGGTCAATAACCAACAGCGGGATCTGGATACCCATGTTGGCTCCCACATGCTCCTCGATTATCTCATAGGATGAACCACGATGTCGAGGATTCAAGCAACCCCATATACAATTCCCTTTGTCAATCGGTACGTTACTTGTCCGAGACTCGATCGTCGGTATCCCAATACCTGTTTAATCTCGTTACCGGCAAGTCACTTTACTCGTACCGTAATGCATGATCCCGTGACCAGACACTTGGTCACATTGAGCTCATTATGATGATGCATTACCGAGTGGGCCCAGAGATACCTCTCCGTTATACAGAGTGACAAATCCCAGTCTCAATTCGTGCAAACCCAACAGACACTTTCGGAGATACCCGTAGTGTACCTTTATAGTCACCCAGTTATGTTGTGACGTTTGGCACACCCAAAGCACTCCTACGGTATCCGGGAGTTGCACAATCTCATGGTCTAAGGAAATGATACTTGACACTTGGAAAAGCTCTAGCTAAACGAACTACACGATCTTTGAGCTATGCTTAGGATTGGGTCTTGTCCATCATATCATTCTCCTAATGATGTGGTCCCGTTATCAATGACATCCAATGTCCATAGTCAGGAAACCATGACTATCTTTTGATCAACGAGCTAGTCAACTAGAGGCTTACTAGGGACATGTTGTGGTCTATGTATTCACACGTGTATTACGATTTCCGGATAACACAGTTATAGCATGAATAACAGACTATTATCATGAATAAAGAAATATAAGAATAACCATTTTATTATTGCCTCTATGGCATATTTCCAACACCGAATACCACATCTAGTGTGATTTTCCCAGGACAATGTGCTTCCCGAGTAGGGATGATTCCTCTAAAGGTTGTGTTGCTTTGCTCAACGCGGTTCCTGTCTATTTCCATTTTTTGAACAGTTTCTTCATAAATGAGGTTTAGTCCGCTGCCGCCGTCCATGAGCACTTTAGTGAGCCGAAAGTCTTCCACAATTGGACTAAGGACCAATGCGGCTGGTGCTCGGGTACTTCGGAATTTAGGTTCGTCACTGGCATTGAAGGTGATAGCCGTGTCGCTCCATGGATTCATTGCTGCCACTTGGCAGATTTCGGCAAGGCTGTGGAGTGTTCGCTTGCGCCCATTATTTGAGGCGAATGTCTCGAAGACTGTTAATACTGTATTATAATCCACGGGATGGTGTTCTGTGGTATTTTGAATGAGGAGATCCTCACCGCTCTTGGCCACCTGCCGGAGTACCCAACATGCTCTAAGGCTGTGTGTTGGTATGGTATCCATGATCGTGAATTTTGCGAGGTCCGTTAAGCCATCCCTCCAATACGGTTTCATGCCCCTGTAGTGGGCTTTTTGCTTTTGGTAATTGAATCAAAGCGACTTACGAGGATGCACCCTTTTAATTCGGACTGGGTGTTTAGTCAGAGCCGGATTATCCCAAAATTTTGTTTCGGTTTTCCAGGCACTTTCCATCGCACAATACTTCTGTCTATGGCTGCCAAGTCAGCGAAGTGTGCTATGTCACGGCGAATTATAGCGTTAAGGATTCCCTTGTCCGTGCAATTATTGCAGAAGAATGAGATTGCGTCTTCCTCGTGACAGTCCTTGACCTTGTTCATTACAAGTAGGTATCTGGCCCAATAGTGATGTACTATTTCCTGGGGCTCTTGCCTAATATGGGAGAGATAGCTTATATCTGGGTGGGTGGGTGGATTTGAGTCCGAACCCTGACCCGATCTGAGACCCAGGGGCAGGGGAGTTTTCGATCTTGGAAGTTCGGGCTCCGGGATGTTGCCCGATAGGTCGGCCCATTTGCTCGATTCTAGGTTCGAGGCTTGGGCGACGTCCTCCCGTAAACGGGTATCCGGCTCGGAGAGCTCGGGAATCCGGACATAGTTTGTCCTCAAGATAGAGGAAGAATTGCAGCCTTGTTCCTCCACAACCGCTATCTGATGGGTGACTGGCGGAGAGTTAATCTCCCTTTGGTCGGGTTTAAGCCCAATCCGATCATAGTCCGTAGAGACTCCCAAGGCGGCGATGTGATCCAAGAGCTCGTTTAGGGAAGAGAGCTCCATTGCATCCATCTGCTCGGCAAGTTTCGAGCCAACATGGAGGGTGTTTTCGATGACCCGAGAAGTCATCGTCGGCGCAGCAGCCGAACGGGCGGTCATGACGAAACCGCCTAGCCGGAGGGTTTGGCCGACAACCAGGGCTCCCCCAGAGGTAACGTTGTCCTTGACAACGAGACGAGGCATCCTTCCTTGCGGTCACGGCACAGTGGAACTCTCAATGAGAGCACCAATGTCGGTGTCAAAATCGGCGGATCTCGGGTAGGGGGTTCGAATGCATGCGTCTAAGGCAGATGGTAACAGGAGGCGGGGACACGATGTTTACCTGTGTTGGGCCCTCTCGATGGAGGTAATACCCTACTTCCTGCTTGATTGATCTTGATGATATGAGTAGTACAAGAGTTGATCTACCACGAGATCATAGAGGCTAAACCCTAGAAGCTAGCCTATGGTATGATTGTTGTTGGTCCTATGGACTAAATCCTCCGGTTTATATAGACACCGGAGGGGGCTAGGGTTACACAGAGTCGGTTACAATGGGAGGAGATTTACATATCCGTATCGCCAAGCTTGCCTTCCATGCCAAGGAGAGTCCCATCCGGACACGGGACGAAGTCTTCAATCTTGTATCTTCATAGTCCAACAGTCCGGCCAAAGGATATAGTCCGGCTGTCCGGATACCCCCTAATCCAGGACTCCCTCACGCGTGAGGGGGCTGGGCATGAGGGCTGTGCTCGGGTAACACCCAGGCGTACGCCTCCAAGCTAGGTCCCTCGGACCTGGTCGTCGCAGACCCCTCCCAAGCCGAGCGTCGGCGAGGGCAGGTATGGAGATTGTTTGCACGTCAAGGGGGACTCCTGAGCATCGCGACTCAGGAGCCTAACTAGTCACGTAGCCCCTCACTCCATGGTCCATCCTGGTCTCCGGTCGGCACAACAGCGGTTGAGGAATGCGCGTGGCCGGGCTCTGTCGATGTAGAACATCAACCTATCCTCGCGTATTCTTCCTATAAGCTGTTTGCGCGTCAAGGGGGACTCCTGAGCATCGCGACTCAGGAGCCTAACTGGTCACGTAGCCCCTCACTCCTTGGTCCGTCCTGGTCTCTGGTCGGCCCACCGACGGTTGAGGTATGCGTGGGGCTGGGCTCTGCCGACGCAGAACACAAAGCAAATAGGAAGAAAATCGCAAAATATCAAAGCAAATATTAAAAGCCATATCGTTCTCCCAAATACCAGAGCATGAGTTTAAATGCCTCCACGGGTCATGATACATGTTGCAGGGATAAAACAGGGAAGCAGCCGCAAGCAAGTCACCCCTGGACACCGCCATCACCCGCAGAAGGTGCTCCTCCCTTCGTAGCGTCGCCTTCACCCGCACCGCTGGATCGGTGGCATCCCCGGTCGAGGGCGCGAGGACGAAGCCGCGGAACTTCTTCAGTAGGGCCTCCACTTGACCTTTCACGGCTGCGGCGGCAGCCGTGCAGTGTTCATCAGCTATAGGCTCCAGCAGCTCGTCAAGACAGGCACTGGGGTCGCGAAGCTACAGATGGCTGAAGACACGCGTCAGTGCAGCCGAAGAAAGGACACGAGCCTCAGCCTCAGCCATGGGACTGATGCCCTCCACGACTTCCTCAAGCGCCTTCACCAAGTGGGGAAGCAGCTGAGCAGGGCCATCCTCGTCAGTGGACAGCGGCTTCTCCAAGCCCTTCTCGTACAGTGACTTCAGCGCCACGCTGGACCTCTCCTCAAGAAGCGAGAAGACCTCGCAGTCTTCAGCCAGGACCTTCGCCTTGGCGTCCAGATCGGCCTCCTTCGCCTTCACCTTCGCCTTCTGCTCCAACTCCTCTAGCCGGCTGCGCTCCACGGCCTGCGCCTTCGCCAGCTCTCCTAGCTCGTTGTCGCGGCCCTTGGCAGCGTCCTCCCAGGCCCTCATCTCCTCCTCCTTTGACTGGCGGCCATGTGCTTCCTCAGCGCGCTGATCGCGCAGGCTCTTCAGCTCGTCCTCCTGCTCTCGGCAGCGGTCGCGGGCGGCCTCGGCGTCCTTCAGTGCCACCTCGCGACCGGCCGCAGCTTTGGCGGTGGCCCGCTTCTCCTTCTCGAAGGCCGCCGCAACCTGGCTCAGTGACGCTCGGACCGCCGAGTCGGAGTGAAGCCAGCCGGAGGCCAGCTCCAGGCGCGGGTCCGCGCCCAGGAGATCTTCTCGCAGCTGGGCCATCTCCGAAGTGACGCGCTCCAAGGCGGCAGAGGAAGCAGAAGAACCTGGGGCCAGAGGCGCAGCAGGAGGAGGGGGCAGCGTCGTCACAAGAGCCTGGGAGATCAAGGGTTCCTGAGCCTTTGGAACCTCGTCAGTCGAGCCAAGCACCGGCACTTCTGGAGCCAGCGGGGCCACGGGGGCTGACTCCTCCTGATGATGCCCCTCTTGACCTCGCGAGGGCGACCGGGCTGGGGAGGTGCGAGTGTTGTCGCCTCCTTTCTCCGCAGAAGGGGGCGCGGCCGCTGTATCCTCCTTCCTTTTCTTCGCCGAAGGCATCGGCCTAATCAACGAAGGGTGAACATCAGAAAATAGCGAGTACAAGAAGAAGCAAGACGAAGCTCGAAGCACTTACTGATCCACCGCGACATAGTCCACCTTCCGCTTGGGGAGCCTAAAACCCGAAAGCTTCGGAGCCTGAGAAGTGGGCACATGGGCTACGGGAGCAGAAGACGGTGCAGCAGAAGGGCTGGAGGCAGCTCCAGGCGGTGTCACGGCAGAGGCAGCACCTTGAGAAATCAGCGACGACCTACCCCTCGTCGTGATAGCAGGCAGCTCTCCCTCCTCCTGGCGGGTGTCGACCTCGGCATCGTCAGGAAGGGCGCAGAGGATGTCAGCCTTGTTCAAAGGGGAAGTCTCCCCGATCTCCTCGGGGGTCGCCTCCGAGTCCACCTCCTCTTCTCCCTTCTCACGGGACTTGTCAGAAGACAGCTCCACCTGCTTCGGCGTGGTAGAGGCCCCGGTGGGCGCCGGCGGCACCAGCCCACGCGCGTCAAAAGTCGGCCGGGTGGCCACGATCTGCTCCCAGTCCGCGCGGCAGAACAAAGGAACGAAGGCGCTCGGCGGGTACTCTTGGTTGTCTCCGACCAAGAGGCGCAAAACTGCAGACAGCTTGTCATCACGCAAGGCCTTCGGGCTCAGGTGAATCTTGCCTTCTTCATCTCCAAGCCTCCACAAGGGATGCGCATGCGCCTGAAGAGGGGCGACGCGCAGCATCAGGAATTCCCTCAGGAGCATGGCCCCTGTCACCTTCGCCGCCTTCGCATTGCCCGGCTTCAGGTTGATGTGCATCTGCGCCAACACTGACGACGCCCGCTCATCAGTGAGCTCTGCACGATACCACCCCTTGTCGGACTGGGGCGCCTCCGTCGGCAGTGCCAAGCGCGGGTGGACGCACTTGGCGCCCATCATGACCCATTTGACTTGGAGGTTATCGACCTTCTTCCCGGTGTTCGAGATCGAGCTGGCCTTGCCAGGCGCAATGAAATTGGTGCACCCGGAGATATGGCCCTCGCTGACGCGGAGGAAGAAGAAGTGGCGCAGCAGAGCCACGGACGACATCACGCCCAGATATGCCTCGCAATAGTAGGCGAAGATGGACAGGAGAAGGATGGAGTTGGGATGAAGATGCAGCACCTGCAGCCTGTAATGGCCGAGGACCTCATAGAAGAAGTCAGAGAAGGGAGGAACCAACCCGGCGGCATACTGCTTCTGAAGAAGGGGAAGAACATGCTCCCCTCGGGCTCCGGCACGGCGGAGGCGACCCGGAGCTCCGTCTTCCCCCTCTCGTTGCTCTCCCCTGCCTGTCGGATTTCGGGTTCCGGCAGACCCTTGAGGTTCGAACATTGGGGTGCGCGTGGAGATCCAACCTTCCACCGTCTCGTACCTCGCCGAATCGCTGGGATCTAAACTACTAAACAGAACAGCACAAGAGACACAAGATTTATACTGGTTCAGGCCACCATTGTGGTGTAATACCCTACTCCAGTGTGTGGTGTGGTGGATTGCCTCTTGGGCTGATGAGGAACAATACAAGGAAGAACAGCCTCGAGAGTCATTCTTGGCGGAGTGCGATGAACTGCTAGGTGGTGCTCAGTCGCTCTAGCTACTGGTCTCTTGATGAGGATTACCCGTCTCTCTCTACTCTCACCCTTTTCAGATGCCTCTCTTCCAGATGCCCCTCTTCCAGATGCCCCTAGCTCTGAGTGTGGCTACTCCTATTTATAGGCGGAGGCCCTGGGCCTCTTCCCAAATATTGAGCGGGAAGGGTGCCAACAATTGGCCATTTTGAAGGGGAACAGCGGGTACACTTATCCTGACTAAAGTTGGTCCTCGCCTGCCAAAGGCTCTGGTGATAGCGCCTACTTGGGCTCCACGATGACTCCCTTCCGGCCGTTGGGCTGGTCTTGGTCTTGTTGCACAAGCGGATGCCTTTGCTTGATGCTCTCGCTGCGCTTGCTCCCTTTGCACCAAAGAGGAAAGGAGGACCTGCTGCGGGCTGGCGCCCGACCGGCACCCTTGGTGCGTCATGGCTTGCGTTATGGGCACCTCGCGAGGTACCCTGCCTTGAACTCTCCGCCTCCTCATGAGCCACTGACGAGGCCGCGCTGAGAAGCTCCTTGTCGTTCGCCCCACGAGGCTTGGCCCCTCGCGAGGTCTTGAGCTTGTGTTGATGAAGATGGGCCGTCTGGGCCTCCTTGAGCCACGCTGCAGGCGCGAGCGAGGAAGTCTGGGACCCCGTTCCCGGAAGCGCCCGACAGTAGCCCCGGGCCGCTGGCGCTCCGAACTTGGCCGAGCAGAGAGGCGAAAGGGCAAGTGCGAAGCGTCGCGGGCCCTAATAGCCTGCGGCCTTGGGCGCCGCGTGGCGGTTGATTGGACGCGTGTGCACTGCTTCCCCATGATGCCTCGGTAACCACCCGGATTCGACAAGTCCATGCATGCAGAGTCGGTCATGATTACCGGTGATCGTGGAGGCCGACGGTTGGCCTTCGCCGGCTAGAAGTATGGAACGGCGCGCGCCCTTCCAGTCTATCCTTCTGCTTCTCCTCCTCCTCGTTTAAATGCGGTTGCCATGGCTCCGATCCGCCGGTTCTCCACGGAGAGAAGGGAAAGGCTCCTCAAGAGGATCTGACCTGCTCCCCAAAAAGCGGCTTGCCTTCAGTGTCGAGGCGGGGCGCTTCCAGAGGCGCCCATGCCCTGGTGCGGCGGCCGCCACCAGGTTCCCTCTCCCTTGTATGCGCAAATTGGTGGCTCTGAAGGAGGCGGCGCTGGCGCCACGAAGCGGCGCCACCGCCCGACGCCGACAGGTCACGAGGTGTGCGTCTTCCCCAGAGTCCATGCGAGGCTCTGCCGGGAGTTTGTGCTTCACGTCGCCACGCCTCCTAAATCTTGGATTCGTCTTCCTTCTTTCTTCGCCTCCGTCGTCCGTGAGAGGAACCCACAGGACTCTGGCTGCAGACGCTGGCTGTGGCACCCTCGCGGCAAGAGGTCGCGGCAGTTGCCCAGGCGAGGTCTTCATGACTCGAGGTGGGCGAGGTCGCCCGGTCTGGACGAGGCGCCCTCACGATCCACAGAGTAACGATGGTGCCGGTGGTGTCCTTCAAGGTCTTGACGCGGAGGGTTGTCGGCTGGAGTGTTGCCCCGGGAGACGTGGTCGGGGTCTTGCTGCGGTGAGGCAGAGGCCGGCCGACCACTCCCTTGGCAGCTCCTCAGGCGAAGGGAGCGCCGGAGGATCCAGCGACTCCGCCGAGCTCCTCGCGACTCGGAGGCGGCGACTAAAACTCTGAGCCCCGAGCCTGCGCCGTTCGGGCAGGCGGGCTCGTCGGGCCGTCGCCGCCCCTAATCTGGATGGGGTTGGCGCCGGTGCCGGACGGCCCACTGTTGATGATGGCGTCTGCCGCGGTGGTCCCTGTAGGTAGGACTCCCTAGGATTCGCGTCTTTTGTTCCTGCGAGGAGCCAAGAATGTACCCCGCGGGGGCTTGTAAGATGTTTGTAGCCTCGTTTGTCAATATGATCCTTATTGTGAAGCAGCGCGAGATGCTTATTCCGCCTTAGCTTAGTTTCTTCCTTTCGGACCTCGTGAGGGCTTGATGCTCTGCGCCGACAGGTCCTAGTCCCAAGGCGGCTTCAGCCATCACTGGTATGCCAGGTCGCGATGCCGTGGTCAAGGCCAGGAGGTGAGCGGCCCGAAGTTCGGTAAGAGCCCCTCAGTCGCGATGCTCAGGGGGTCCCCCTTGGCTCTCAAGCAGCCATCATTCGGTGAGAAAGGAGAGCGACGTTGCTAACACGGGGTTGCATTGAGTGTGGGGATGGTGTTGCGATAACTAGTGTGTCCAGAGGGTGACTTATCTCGAGGGTCAGGACAATGCTTCCTGGTGTGGCGCTAGGTCCGTGCCTAGGCCGGCGAGAGATTGCGTGGCGAGGTCGTTTTGTGCTCCTTGGAGGGACCCTGCAGGTTCACCACAAAAGGAACAAGAGCTCGCCGTGGCGATCGTTAGTTCTGCCATTAGTTGCTTGGGAGAGGCGCGAGAGGCCTCGCGAGGTGTGTTAGGGCACCCGTGAGCCAGTAGCAGGAATCACGGGCCCTACCTCAAAGGCGGGTTGCGCTTTGGCTCTGAGCCTTATCTTGAGTGTGTTCCTGCAAATTTGGCGGATGTCGGAGCTCGTCTTGGTCCGGCTCTCGGGCTGGTCTCGGCCGTCGTTGGCAAGCCAGTCGCGATGCCATGGACAAGACCAGAGGTGAGGGCGGAGAGCGGTAGGAGCCACGAGTCGCGATGCTCGGGCACCCCCCTTAGCGCAAGCTGGGTTAGATGATGAAACTCGTCCTCGGGTCCGGCTCTCGGGCTGGTCTCGGCCGTCATTGGCAAGCCAGGTCGCGATGCCATGGACAAGACCAGAGGGTGAGGGCGGAGGCGGTAGGAGCCCTGAGTCGCGATGCTCGGGCACCCCCTTTAGCGTGCAAGATTCCGTCACCCGGAAAAGGCACCAAATAACAAGCATGGTGGGGCGAGCATAGTCCTAAGGAAAGCGTAAGAAGGATACATGCCGCTAGGACAGGCCCGGCGGCTTGGGGATGATGCAGCCGAGTGCGCCCCCAGCAGGATAGGCTAATGGCATGAAATAAAGGGATACATGCCGAGGGGCGGACCCACGGCACAGGGAATAATGCGGCCTGAAGGCGCTCCTAGCCGAAAATAAAACTTAAAGATGTCACTGGTGATCTTTGGGGACGAAGGGGTGTTAGTGTAGCAGACTCGGTGGGCTGCGAGGCCGATCCTCCACGAGCCCCAGGCCGGGGCCTCGGGAGGATCCGGGGCTGGCGGCTCCTCGGGGCCATCTCCATCTCCGCCGAGGCTGCGGCGTGCGACCTCTCGAGCCTCCGGGATGGCCCTCATGAGATCTTTGGTGCGCAGCAACCGCGTTCGGCAGGCCGTGAGGCATGCGCCGCGTAGGCGTGGGGCGGGCCCAGCAGCGTCCTACTTGCGAGGGCAGGCGCTCTTGAGGCGCGGCTCGGTTGAGCCTGGTATGTCGATGTAGACACGCAGCCCACCATCCTCGCTGGATGGGGGCCACAGCAGTGGCGGTGGCTGCCCTCATGACCCTTGACCCTGTAGCTCTGAATGGCCTTGCCGGCGAGACTCCTGAGGTTCGGCCTCCTTGCCTTGCTCACCTTATGGAAGCGTGCTGGCACGCCTCCACGTGGTGCCCAAGCGCCTCCCTTGTGATCTTGGCGAGGTCGGCGGCCCTCCAGGGGAGAGCCCCCGAGCTCGGCCTGAGGAGGGCGCCGGGCACGCTTTCCTATGCGATGGAAGGAGGCTCCCCCTGGCCCGGCGCGGGCCCTGAGGGGCCTGCCTCTTGAGGAGCCGGGCGGCCGATGTCTTCTTCTTCTTCTTGGATGCGGCCTCGGAGGCCTCCTGCTGCTGTGGTGCAGGTCTTCTAGCGATGCGGCTGAAAGGCTCGCTCACAGGAGCACACTGCGTCTCTCTCTTCACGGGGCACCGTGATGACCCCGCCGCTTCTCGGCATCTTGAGGGCGTTGTAGCCATGGTGGGTTCTGGCCATGAATTTGGCCAGCGCGGGTACCCGAGGATGGCGTTGTACGGCAGGCGAATGTGGGCGACGTCGAAGTCGATGAGCTCGGTGCGGTAGTTGTCGCGAGCCCCGAAGGTGACAGGAAGGCGGACCAGCCCGATCGGGACCGTGGAGCCGTCGGTGACTCCGGAGAAAGGCTTGGTTGGCTGAAGCTGACTGTAAGGCACTTGAAGATTGTTGAATGTTTCCACGGACAGGACGTTGAGTCCTGCCCCGCCGTCGATGAGGGTCTTGGTGACCAGCACGTTGCTGATGATTGGGGAACAAAGCGTCGGGAGGACTCCGGCTGTGGTCGCGCACTTGAGTTGATCCGCTGAGCTGAACGTGATGGCGCACGCCGACCACCTAAGAGGGCGCGTGGCCTCGAGCTTGGGGAGGACTGCATTCGCCAGCAGGCGAACTGCTTGAAGATGCGCTGAGAGGCTGGGGCTTGAGCTCCGCCCGGGGCGATCGCCGCAGTTCCTGAAGCCCTAGCCCCCTCGTCTGATAGCGGTCCTCAATTCTCCTTGGCGGCGGCAGCAGAGGGAGCCTGCGTTCCCTGCAGGCGATCCTCGCGAGCTGATCCTTCCAGCCTCCCTTGCGAGGCGAGTCTTGCCAGCGGTCCTCACGAGGTTGGTCGCGCCACCCTTGGCGTGGGCGCGGTCTTCCAGTCTGCATTCCTTCCTCCTCCTCGGCCGTAGCCCGGTCGCTGCGCTCGGGCGTCTGCCGACCCTTCCCTGATGCGGCCCGGAGCTCTTGGCATTCATTGGTGTTGTGGGTGTGGAGGTGGTGGTACCACGCGATACCGACTGCCCTTGGAGGACTCGGGCTGATCTCGCCTCGCTTGGTGTCGGGTTTCCGCGAGTCGGCAGCCCCTTGCGCTTCACATCCTTGTCCTTGGACTTCTTCTCTTGGGATCCACGGCAGGCAGCTCGAGGAGAGAGGCGCCCTCCTCAGCCCTGGCGCGCTTGGTCGCCAAGTTGAACAGCTCAAGGAGGTGCACAGATCTTCATGCATCGCTAGCTCCTCCTTCATCTTGACATCGCGCGCGCCGTCGGAGAAAGCAGAGATGATGGCCTCCTCCGTCACCACAGGGATCTTGAGGCGGCGTTGTTGAAGCGCTGGATGTACTTTTGCTGGGTTTCCCGGCTGCTGCTTGATTCGGCGCATATGTCGCTCACGGCGGGTGGCGGTCGCGAGTACCACGGAAGTTGGCGATGAAGCGGGTGCGCATCTCGGCCCAGGAAGAGATCGTGCCTGGGGCCAGATTCAGGAGCCAGGTGCGGGCTACGTCCTTGAGCGCCATGGGAAACCAGTTCGCCATGATGTAACGCCCCGGATTCGATGCGCCAGGTGCCCGTCAGTTATTCGCTGTCGTTGCCATGTCATGTGCTTGCGTGTTGCACTTTGCCATGTCATCATCTGCATTTTATATCATGTCATCATGTGCATCTCATTGTGCATACGTGTTCGTCTCATGCATCCGAGCATTTTCCCCGTTGTCCGTTTTGCAATCCGGCACTCCTATGTCTCCCGGCGCCCCCTTTTACCTCTTTTCGTGTGTGGGTGTTAAACGGTCTCGCAATGGAACGAGGTTTGTCAAGCGGCCTTGGTATAGCACCGGTAAACCGCCTGTCAAGTTTCGTGTCATTTGGAGGTCGTTTGATACTCCAACGGTTAACCGGGTAACCGCAAAAGCCTCCTTCTCTTTGCATCCCAACACCCCTTCCAAAGTGGCCCAAAACCCATCTAACTCCCCTCCATGCTCTCGGTCGTTCGATCATGATCGCGTGGCCGAAAACCGCACCTCATTTGGACTCTCCTAGCTCCCTCTATCTATAAATATGTGCCCCTCCCAGATTTTTCGCGCAGTCCAAACCCTAGATCATTTCCCTCGCGCCACGGACGTTTCTTCCTCCGGCGCCGGACATGTCCAGCCGCCGCCCCCGACCAATCCTGCCTCGCCACCTGTCGCGCCGCCTCTCTCCGCGCAGGCCGCGAGCCCACGGGAGCCCGCCCATGAGGCGCCCGGCCCGCCTCCCGCTCCAGCGCCGCCGCTGCCCGGCCCGGTCGCGAGCCGACGCCCGCCGGCCTCCCCGCCGCCAAGCGACCGTCCTCGTCGCCCGGCCGCGCCTCCCGCCGCCTGGCCGGCCGCCCGCCGCGCCGGCGCCTCCCGCCAGCGACCCGCGCCCGCCGCCGCCTCGCCCGACCAGCGCCGCCGGCTTGGCGCCCGGCCCCGCCGCCGCCATGAGCCCGCCCGGCCGCCCAGTCGCGGATCCCCCCCGCCCAGCGCCCTCCCGTCACCTCTCCGGCCACCGGCGCCGCGGATCCGGCGAGATCCGCCGCCGCGTCGATTTCCGTGCACGAGGTTGTCCCCGAAATGTCCCAAGTCCCCCAGATATTTTGCATAATGTTGCATTTTCATCATGCCATAACTCTGTCATCGCTGCTCCGTTTACGTGCGTGTAATATGTCAAATTGTTCGCCTCGGCGAGTAAATCATTTCATCTCATTGCATCATTTTCATTTGAGCTCATCTTGATGCCCGAAATGCTGTTAGAAGAGTGCTATGTGATGTTAGTTTGATTCTTATCGATCATGCACTTTTGTCATTTTGCCATGATTGATGTGTGCACCCTATGAACTTGAGTCCTACATGTGTTTTGTAATATGCCATGCCATATTTACAGGGGTGTATGCCATGTATTTTTGTGATCTATGTGGTGACTAGCACAAGCATGCAAACTAGGCTTCATGATGTTGCTGTTTTCAGCCCCTGTTTTGCTGATATTTTTATGCCATGTAAACTTGATGCTACCGAGAGATACATGCATATTTTGAGATACTTCAGTAAGGATGTTTTGAACATATGGTTATTCTATATCCATCAATGCCCTTGTTTGCAATTATGATTGCCATAGCTTGAGTCAATAGAGCTCTACTTTTGCTATAAAATGTTTCCTGGCAGGTTGTTTACATGTTATTCAATTTTGCCAAGGTTGCTGTAGTTGATCCGTGTATGCTACGATGTTGTTCTTGCCATGTATAGCTTCTATGCCATGTCTTCTTACTGTTGGTTGCCTTTCCATGCCATGTATTGCTCTATGGTGAGTGGTTCAAGCTCACCAACATGCCTACTTATTGTTGTTCCTGCCATGTTTAAATCTGTCATATAACTTGCCATGTTTACATGGGTGCCATCATATTTTCTGATCCTTTTTGGCTCATGGTCAGTAAAGGACTTTTGTTATATGCTTTGAGTAGATTCATGCCATGCCTTTGTTTGCCATGTTAAGATCCTGTAACATGTTGTTTGATAGCTCTAAACATTGCAACCTGATGTTATTTCTGCTAAAGTCTGAAACTGTTATTATTTGCAATCTTGCCATGTGTTTTTGAGCATGTTCTAGTGATTTCTGGAGATAGCTCAGTGATCATGTTTTGTAATGCTTTACCTGTACATCATGCCCATGCCTTTTGTTTTCTTGATGAGGTCCTGTAGCATGTTGTTTTGATGCTTGCAATATGCCTACTTACTGTTATGGACAGATTGTTGCTATGACTTGTATAGAGTATATGTGTTGCACCGTTGCTCCGTTTTGAGTGTGCTCTATATGAAACTTGCTTGATTTTGCATGTAGTTTCATATTATCATGTTGCATCCTTGTTTTGAGGTGTTTGCTTGATGTTTGTATGCATTTTGCATCAATGCCATGCTTATCTTGTTTTGCTCATATCTTCTAGGCGTAGCTCGAATTTAATGAACTTTATATGTAACTTGACTAGAATTTCGTGTAGATCATCGTGGTGCATCTTAACTTGCTGTTTAACAACTTGAACATAAAGTTATTCAGATCTGGACCAATTTCGAAATTTGCATATGAGGACTTACCGGAATTGTTCTATGTTGTTTCGGCCTCATTTAAACTTGCCTTGATGTGTTGGTCTTGTTTGCATCATCTCTTGCTATGAGTAGCTTCATGTAGCTTTGTCATGCATCATGCTTGTTGTGCATCATGCCTTGTTCATGTGTGGTGTGTTTACTTTGTTGTGTGCTTCTTCTTGTTAGTTCCTGTTTCGTTGCGATCGTGAGGATTCGTTCGTCTACGCTTGGTTCGGCTTCTACCATTCATCTTCTTCATGGACTCGTTCTTCTTCTTTGCGGGATTTCAGGCTAGATGACCGCTACCTAGATCTCACTACTATCATTGCTATGCTAGTTGTTTCGTTCTATCGCTATCTTGCGCTACCTATCACTTGTTCCTCAAGCCTCCCAAATTGCCATGTCACCTCTAACCTTTGACACCTTTCCTAGCAAACCGTTGTTTGGCTATGTTACCGCTTTGCTCAGCCCCTCTTATAGCGTTGTTAGTTGCAGGTGAAGATGAAGTTTGTTCCTTGTTGGAACATGGAGATGTTGTTCCTTGTTGGAACATGTTTACTTGTTGGGATATCACAATATATCTTATTTAATTAATGCATCTATATACTTGGTAAAGGGTGGAAGGCTCGGCCTTATGCCTGGTGTTTTGTTCCACTTTTGCCGCCCTAGTTTCCGTCATATCGGTATTATGTTCCCGGATTTTGCGTCCCTAACGCGGTCGGGTGATTTATGGGACCCCCTTGACAGTTCGCTTTGAATAAGACTTTTCCGGCAAGGCCCAACATTGGTTTTACCATTTGCCTCACCACCACCTACTTTTCCCTTGGGAGTCGCTCTCTCGAGGGTCATCTTTATTTAGCCCCCCCGGGCCAGTGCTTCTCTAAGTGCTGGTTCGAACCGAGTAGAGCTGCAGGGGGCCCCTCGAGGCAACTTCGAGGTCTGGTTTTACTCGTAGGATGTCTCATCCGGTGTTGCCTCGAGCGAGATATGTGCAGCTCCTATCGGGATTGTCGGCACATCAGGCGGCTTTTGCTGGTCTTGTTTTATTCTTGTCGAAATGTCTTGTAGCAGGATTCGAGACTGATCGGGTCTTCCGGGAGAAGGAATATCCTTCGTTGATCGCGAGAGCTTATCATGGGCTAAGTTGGGACACCCCTGCAGGGTATAAACTTTCGAGAGCCGTGCCCGCGGTTATGTGGCAGATGGGAATTTGTTAATATCCGGTTGTAGTAAACTTGAAGCAAACTCTTCTAAAATACACCAACCGTGTGCGTAATCGTGAGTGTCTCTTTTCGGGGTTGATCGAGAGGAGAACACGGTTTCCGGGTTATGTCTGACGTAAGTAGGAGTTCAGGATCACTTCTTGATCATTACTAGTTGACGACCGTTCCTTTGTTTCTCTTCTCGCTCTCATTTGCGTATGTTAGCCACCATATATGCTTAGTCGCTGCTGCAACCTCACCACTTTACCCTTCCTTTCCCATTAAGCTTTGCTAGTCTTGATACCCATGGTAATGGGATTCTTTGAGTCCTCGTGGCTCACAGATTACTACACCACCAGATTGCGGTACAGGTTTGCGATGATCATGGCGAGAGCGATGTTTGCTTGTTTTGGAGTTCTTCTTACGCTTCTTCTTGATCGGGGATAGGTTCCGGTCGGCAGCCTGGGCTAGCAGGTGGATGTCGTTTGAGCTTCATTTATGTTTCATCCGTAGTCGGATGTTGATCTTATATATGATGTTGATGTATTCTTGTGGCATTTGTGCCTTATGTATGTATCCCCACTATTATGTAATGTTGATGTAATGATATCCACCTTGCAAAAGCGTTTCAATATCGGGTCTATCCTTGGTGGGACCGTCGAGTTCCTTTGGATAGGGTCGCATATTAGGCGTGACAAGTTGGTATCGAGCCTCGACCGACCCTAGGAGCCCCTTGATTGATCGTGTAGTTTGGCCGTTGTTGAGTCTAGAAGAAAACTATTTTGAGTCTAGTTATATCGGAGTAGGAATTCTTTTACTCCTCGCCCTTAGTCGCTCTGGTGAGGAGTCTTGACGTAGGTGTTTTGAACTACTCCTCTTCCCCTTCAAAGTTTTCTTTAGGATCACGCAGTTGGTTTTCCGGTAGTTGTTCCTCAGCTCTTTTGATCCGGTGCATTTTTCGTCAAGTCGACTCGACCATCTTCATCTTTGCCAAGTTCAATCCTCAGTTCTTCCTCCGACGTCGTTGTTTTTCCTTGTCTGAAGTTGTCCTTGTTTTCCCACCGCCCTCCTTCTTCTTCTCGGAACCGGAGTCCGTAATCGAGTATCCATCCTACTCGTGCGAAGTCTTTGCTTTCTTTCCTCAATGATTTCAACCGGTGTTTTTCTCTTCAAGATATTGGTCGGTTTTCCCCTTCCAATTTGTCTTTGTTTTCCCGCCCTCCCACCCTATTATTCCCGGAGTTCGAGTTTCTTCCGACCATCAATTCTATTCGTGTGGAGCCTCTTCAGTCTTCCCCCAATTATTTCAACCGGTGAATTCTCGTCTCGTTCGTCATTCATCATCTCTTTTTCTTCTCCGGTGGACTCAATTCAAGTTTTTCGGTGTTGATCATATTCTTTTCCTTGGATCAAGTGTTTTTCCTGCTCGTTCTCCTCTTGCCAGTTTATCCTTCCGGAGTGATGAAGACATCTCAGGAGATTCGTCTGTGTTCCAATTAATTCGAGGTTGTCACCTCATTCAAATATTTCAGTTCTTCCAGTGCATCATCTATCTGTTCAATAATCCTTTCCAACGGTGTTATCTCTTTAGTGGGCCCTAACCCACAGGTCTTTTTCCAGGATCTTACCTGACTCTTTTAATTTCCCCGGAGCTATTCCCAATTCTTTTCATTTGTGACGTAAGAATGGATCCCATCAGTCACATGCCTTTTCCAAGATCAATTTCAAATCATTTCATTGTTGACTCAACCTCTTCGCTTTTCATTCCCCCGGAGTATCACAGTAATTTTGGTGGTGTTTCTCGTCATCATTTGAAGATCGAACAAAAGTTCCTTCTAAATCTTGTCCATTCTCCCGGAGATTCATGGTGCTAGCTCGATGTTATCCTATCTAATTGTTCCTAGTCGTGCAATTCTTTTCATCCATCCGGAGTATGTCAGGAGTTGTTTTTCCATTTCTTTTCACCGGAGGCCGTCATTCCAGTTATCATTCTCTAATTATCCCGGCGCTTCGTTCCAAGTTTTCAGATTCATTCCCCAATTATTTTATATTCATGCCCCTTCGTTCATCTCAATATTCTTCCGGTGCTTCGCTCAAGTATTCTTCTGTTAGTTCGCGATCTCTTTGTTCTCTTGCATTTTAATTCACTCAAGTATCTCCATGCTTCTCTAATTCTGCCCGGCGATTCATTCTTTTTCATCAGTCATTTCGAATTCTTACGGTGGTTCGTTCAAGATTCTTTTTCCTTGATTATCACTTTAATTCATTCGTTCTTTCCAATCCTACCGGTGGTTCATGAAGACTCTCTCAAGTTTTGCGCCATATTTCCCTTAATCATTTTCAAGAAGAATAAGTAGCATGCAAATCCATTTCTTGTCATCAATTTAATTTGATGAAGGATAAGCATACAATAAATCTTATTCTTATTTCATCCAAGTGAGTAATCCCTTCCTTCGGAGTTTGTTCTTGATGAATAAATTCTACTTCCAAGTGTTTTCATCTTTTCTTTTCTGGAGTTCAAATTTCCTCGGCCATTTCGTCGGAATCCTCCATCTAATTCATCGCAGGCTCATCTTATTATTTCTTCCTTCATTCTAGCTCACCATCCTTTTTGT
Organism: Aegilops longissima; assembly: GCA_021605205.1. NCBI lineage: Eukaryota > Viridiplantae > Streptophyta > Magnoliopsida > Poales > Poaceae > Aegilops > Aegilops longissima. Next base: position 112,085,096 of record CM038680.1, read on the forward strand.
TACCGGAGTTCTTCATGGTGGTTCTTCATGATTTAATTCATTTCTTCAAGAGTTCATCAAGATTTTGTTGGCAGAGTTCAAGTATCTTTTCTTCTCGCGTCTCGAAGTGCAATTAATTCTCCGTATTTCTTTTGAAGTGGAGTTTTGCATTTCTTCATTCTTCTCGGCTATCCAATCATGTCAATTTGTGGTCGGTTATCACCTCATAATTTTTGGGATGTTATCCATAAGTCCACAACAATCTTATTCTTTTCATTGTTGATTTTCTCAACAACTCCGTTCAATCCTTTCTTCTGAGGTTGCTTCTATTTCATTCGTGGCAAAAGTTGCCATTTTCTTCTATTTTCTTTTCATTCAACTCTTTCAATTCTTTCCGGAGGTTTGGTGTCATGTCTTCATCAAGTATCATTCCATCCTCTCAAGCTCGTGTTCTATTCCATCCTTTTCAGCCGAAGTGCTACCGAAATTCCGTCCTTCTTACTCTTTTTCTATCTCGTTCTATCCGGAGTGGTGTCAGTGTCCATCTTGTTTCCGTGAGCTTTCGATTCTCATCATTCTCGTCGTTCCTCTCTTTTTCTCGTGTGCTCTCTATTCTTTGCTTCTTCTCTTGAGTTCTTGTTTCACCTCATCCTGTTTTCCCTTCCGTCTCGGTCCTAAGATCTCAGGACGAGATCTCTTGTTAGTGGAGGAGTGTTGTAACGCCCCGGATTCGATGCGCCAGGTGTCCGTCAGTTATTCGCCGTCGTTGCCATGTCATGTGCTTGCGTGTTGCACTTTGCCATGTCATCATCTGCATTTTATATCATGTCATCATGTGCATCTCATTGTGCATACGTGTTCGTCTCACGCATCCGAGCATTTTCCCCGTTGTCCGTTTTGCAATCTGGCACTCCTATGTCTCCCGGCGCCCCCTTTTACCTCTTTTCGTGTGTGGGTGTAAAACGGTCTTGGAATGGACCGAGGTTTGTCAAGCGGCCTTGGTATAGCACCGGTAGACCGCCTGTCAAGTTTCGTGTCATTTGGAGGTCGTTTGATACTCCAACGGTTAACCGGGTAACCGCAAAAGCCTCCTTCTCTTTGCAGCCCAACACCCCTTCCAAAGTGGCCCAAAACCCATCTAACTCCCCTCCATGCTCTCGGTCGTTCGATCACGATCGCGTGGCCGAAAACCGCACCTCATTTAGACTCTCCTAGCTCCCTCTATCTATAAATATGTGCCCCTCCCGGATTTTTCGCACAGTCCAAACCCTAGATCATTTCCCCTCCGCGCCGCCGGACGTTTCTTCCTCCGGCGCCGGACATGTCCAGCCGCCGCCCCCGACCAATCCTGCCTCGTCATGTGTCGCCGCCGCCTCTCTCCGCCGCAGGCCCGCGAGCCCAGGGAGCCCGCCCGAGCACGCCCGAGCCCGCCTCCCTCTCCCGCGCGCCGCCGCTGCGGCCCGGCCCCGGCCGAGCGCGCCCGCCGGCCTCCCCGCCGCCAGCGCCGTCCTCGTCGCCCGGCCGCGCCTCGCGCCGCTGGCCCGGCAACGCGCCGCCCAGCGCCTCCCGCCCGGCGACCGCGCGCCCGCGCCGCCTCGCCCGACCCGGCGCCGCCCAGCACGCCTTCACGCCGCCGCCATGGAGCCCCGACCAGTCGCCCGGTCGCGGATCCCCCTCGCCGGCGCCCTCCCCGTCACCTCTCTGGCCACCGGCGCCGCGGATCCGGCGAGATCCGCCGCCGCTTCGATTTCCGTGCACGAGGTTGTCCCCGAAATGTCCCAAGTCCCCCAGATATTTTGCATAATGTTGCATTTTCATCATGCCATAACTCTGTCATCGCTGCTCCGTTTCGTGCGTGTAATATGTCAAATTGTTCGCCTCGACGAGTAAATCATTTCATCTCATTGCATCATTTTCATTTGAGCTCATCTTGATGCCCGAAATGCTGTTAGAAGAGTGCTATGTGATGTTAGTTTCAGATTCTTATCAGATCATGCACTTTTGTCATTTTTGCCATGATTGATGTGTGCACCCTATGAACTTGAGTCCTACATATGTTTTGTAATATGCCATGCCATATTTACAGGGGTGTATGCCATGTATTTTTGTGATCTCTGTGGTGACTAGCACAAGCATGCAAACTAGGCTTCATGATGTTGCTGTTTTCAGCCCTGCTTTTCTTGATATTTTTATGCCATGTAAACTTGATGCTACCGAGAGATACATGCATATTTTGAGATACTTCAGTAAGGATGTTTTGAACATATGGTTATTCTATATCCATCCATGCCCTTGTTTGCAATTATGGAGTGCCATAGCTTGAGTCAATCGAGCTCTACTTTTGCTATAAAATGTTTCCTGGCAGGTTGTTTACATGTTATTCAATTTTGCCAAGGTTGTTGTAGTTGATCCGTGTATGCTATGATGTTGTTCTTGCCATGTATAGCTTCTATGCCATGTCTTCTTACTGTTGGTTGCCTTGCCATGCCATGTATTGCTCTGTGGTGAGTGGTTCAAGCTCACCAACATGCCTACTTATTGTTGTTCCTGCCATGTTTAAATCTGTCATATAACTTGCCATGTTTACATGGGTGCCATCATATTTTCTGATCCTTTTGGCTCATGGTCATAAAGGACTTTTGTTCTATGCTTTAGTAGATTCATGCCATGCCTTTGTTTGCCATGTTAAGTTCCTGTAACATGTTGTTTGATAGCTCTAAACATTGCAACTTTGATGTTATTTACGCTAAAGTCTAAACTGTTATTGTTTGCAATCTTGCCATGTGTTTTTGAGCATGTTCTAGTGATTTCTGGAGATAGCTCAGTGTTCATGTTTTGTAATGCTTTACCTGTACATCATGCCCATGCCTTTTGTTTTCTTGATGAGGTCCTGTAGCATGTTGTTTTGATGCTTGCAATATGCCTACTTGCTGTTATGGACAGATTGTTGCTATGACTTGTATAGAGTGTATGTGTTGAACCGTTGCTCCGTTTTGAGTGTGCTCTATATGAAACTTGCTTGATTTTGCATGTAGTTTCATATTATCATGTTGCATCCTTGTTTTGAGGTGTTTGCTTGATGTTTGTATGCATTTTGCATCAATGCCATGCTTATCTTGTTTTGCTCATATCTTCTAGGCCGTAGCTCCGAATCTAATGAACTTTATATGTAACTTGACTAGAATTTCGTGTAGATCATCGTGGTGCATCTTAACTTGCTGTTTAACAACTTGAACATAAAGTTATTCAGATCTGGACCAATTTCGAAATTTGCATATGAGGACTTACCGGAATTGTTCTATGTTGTTTCCGGCCTCATTTAAACTTGCCTTGATGTGTTGGTCTTGTTTGCATCATCTCTTGCCATGAGTAGCTTCATGTAGCTTTGTCATGCATCATGCTTGTTGTGCATCATGCCTTGTTCATGTGTGGTGTGTTTACTTTGTTGTGTGCTTCTTCTTGTTAGTTCCTGTTTCGTTGCGATCGTGAGGATTCGTTCGTCTACGCTTGGTTCGGCTTATACCGTTCATCTTCTTCATGGACTCGTTCTTCTTCCTTGCGGGATTTCAGGCTAGATGACCGCTACCTGGATCTCACTACTATCATTGCTATGCTAGTTGTTTCGTTCTATCGCTATGCTGCGCTACCTATCACTTGTTCCTCAAGCCTCCCAAATTGCCATGTCAGCCTCTAACCTTTGACACCTTTCCTAGCAAACCGTTGTTTGGCTATGTTACCGCTTTGCTCAGCCCCTCTTATAGCGTTGTTAGTTGCAGGTGAAGATGAAGTTTGTTCCTTGTTGGAACATGGAGATGTTGTTCCTTGTTGGAACATGTTTACTTGTTGGGATATCACAATATATCTTATTTAATTAATGCATCTATATACTTGGTAAGGGTGGAAGGCTCGGCCTTATGCCTGGTGTTTTGTTCCACTCTTGCCGCCCTAGTTTCCGTCATATCGGTATTATGTTCCCGGATTTTGCGTCCCTAACGCGGTCGGGTGATTTATGGGACCCCCTTGACAGTTCGCTTTGAATAAGACTTTTCCAGCAAGGCCCAACATTGGTTTTACCATTTGCCTCACCACCACCTACTTTTCCCTTGGGAGTCGCTCTCTCGAGGGTCATCTTTATTTAGCCCCCCCGGGCCAGTGCTTCTCTAAGTGCTGGTTCGAACCGAGTAGACTGCGGGGCCCCCTCGTGGCAACTCGAGGTCTGGTTTTACTCGTAGGATGTCTCATCCGGTGTTGCCCTGAGAACGAGATATGTGCAGCTCCTATCGGGGTTGTCGGCGCATCGGGCGGCTTTGCTGGTCTTGTTTTATTCTGTCGAAATGTCTTGTGGCAGGATTCGAGACTGATCGGGTCTTCCGGGAGAAGAATATCCTTTGTTGATCGCGAGAGCTTATCATGGGCTAAGTTGGGACACCCTGCAGGTATAAACTTTCGAGAGCCGTGCCAGCGGTTATGTGGCAGATGGGAATTTGTTAATATCCGGTTGTAGTAAACTTGAAGCAAACTCTTCTAAAATACACCAACCGCGTGCGTAACCGTGAGTGTCTCTTTTGGAGTTGATCGAGAGGAGAACACGGTTTTACGGGTTATGTCGGCGTAAGTAGGAGTTCAGGATCACTTCTTGATCATTACTAGTTGACGACCGTTCCTTTGTTTCTCTTCTCGCTCTCATTTGCGTATGTTAGCCACCATATATGCTTAGTCGCTGCTGCAACCTCACCACTTTACCCCTTCCTTTCCCATTAAGCTTTGCTAGTCTTGATACCCATGGTAATGGGATTCTTTGAGTCCTCGTGGCTCACAGATTACTACACCACCGATTCTGGTACAGGTTTGCGATGATCATGGCGAGAGTGATGCTTGCTTGTTTTGGAGTTCTTCTTCGCTTCTTCTTGATCAAGGGATAGGTTCGGTCGGCAGCACTGGGATAGCAGGTGGATGTCGTTTGAGCTTTGTTTATGTTTCATCCGTAGTCGGATGTTGATCTTGTATATGATGTTGATGTATTCTTGTGGCATTTGTGCCTTATGTATGTATCCCCAGCTATTATGTAATGGTGATGTAATGATATCCACCTTGCAAAAGCGTTTCAATATGCAGGTCTATCCTTGGTGGGACCGTCGAGTTCCTTTTGGATAGGGTCGCATATCGGGCGTGACACATGACCTTTTCATCCCCGTTGGCAGCCTCGATGCCTAGCTCGTAGAGCTGGAGGAACTTCGTAGGGTCAGCTGTGCCGTCGTAGCGAGGAGGCAGGTCTGGCTTGAACTTGGCGGGCCACGCAACACAGCGCAGCTCGGAGGTGAAGGCGCGGCAGCCCGCCGTGGCCGCGGGAGGTCTCAGACGACAGGGAGCTTGGTCTTGTGGGCCTCCCTGCGCCGCGGCTAGGAGCAGCGAAGGGTCCTGACGTGCTGGAGCGGGGAGCGCTCGTGCAGCTTCTCGTGGGCGAGGAACTTCTTGACAGCTCTGCTCTTGCTGTGCCGGCGCCTAGCGGAGCGGGTTCCGCCAAGGGGCCGCGCGCCTCGGGGCAAGGGCGCCTTCTTGAGGAGGAGGCGGCTAAGGCGCCCGGGCTTCATCGCCCAGCGGGCGGGTGCGGTGCAGTGAGGAGACGGACGGTGCGGCGCGCCTGCTGCAGCGGACGAGCTCGGCGATTCGGTCGAGCCATTCTTCGTAGAAAGTCGTCGACGAAGGCGGTAGCGCAGAGCTCGTTTGCGCGATGAGTGTAGCTTCGGGCCTCCATGGCGCTTGAAGCGCGCGTGGCGAAGAACTAGTGGGGGTGGCGGCGGCGTGGCGGTGCGGCCGTCCTCATGGGCGAATCTTGGGGCGATGCTTGCTGCTCGTTCCCGCCGGGCGATGGCGGCGTTGTGGCGGTGACGGGAACAACGAGGGCGCCCGCCGGCAGGAGCTGTCTGGCGACATGGGAGGCGAAGCGGCTCAGCGCTCGGCGCGGGCCCGGCAGGCGTCGAACATGGTTGCGGTGGTCGGGGAAGAAACGAAGCTGACGAAAGGCAGATTCCGGTGCACTCCTACCTGGCGCGCCAAATGTCGGATTTCGGGTTCCGGCAGACCCTTGATGTTCGAACACTGGGGTGCGCGCGGAGATCCAACCTTCCACCATCTCGCACCTCGCCGAATCGCTGGGACCTAAACTACTAAACAGAACAGCACAAGAGACACAAGATTTATACTGGTTCATGCCACCATATTGGTGTAATACCCTACTCCAGTGTGTGGTGTGGTGGATTGTCTCTTGGGCTGATGAGGAACAATACAAGGAAGAACAGCCTCGCGAGGGTCTGTTCTTGGCGGGTGCGATGAACTACTAGGTGGTGCTCAGTCGCTCTAGCTACTGGTCTCTTGATGAGGATTACCCGTCTCTCTCTTCTCTCACCCTTTTCAGATGCCTCTCTTCCAGATGCCCCTCTTCCAGATGCCCCTAGCTCTGAGTGTGGCTACTCCTATTTATAGGCGGAGGCCCTGGGCCTCTTCCCAAATATTGAGCGGGAAGGGCGCCAACAATTGGCCATTTTGAAGGGGAACAGCGGGTACACTTATCCTGACTAAAGTTGGTCCTCACCTGCCAAAGGCTCTGGTGATGACGCCTGCCAGCTCCACGATGACTCCCTTCCAGCCGTTGGGCTGGTCTTGGTCTTGTTGCACGAAGCGGATGCCTTTGTTTGATTCTCTCGCTGCGCTTGCTCCTTTGCACCAAAGAGGAAAGGAGGACACTTTCTGCGGGCTGGCGCCTAGCCTTGGCACCCTTGGTGCGTCATGGCTTGCGTCATGGGCACCTCGCGAGTACCCTGCCTTGAACTCTCCGCCTCCTCATGAGCCAACTGACGAGGCGGCGCTGAGGAAGCTCCTTGTCGTCCGCCCCGCAATCTGGCCCCTCGCGAGGTCTTGAGCTTGCGTTGATGAAGATGGGCCGTGCTAGGCCTCCTTCGAGCCACGCCGCAGGCCGCAGGCAGGCACGTCTGGGGACCCCCGTTCCCAGAACGCCGACACTGCCGTCAACAAGCACGTGGCAGCGAGGCTCTTCTCCGAGACGTTGGGTACGTCGAGAGCTGGTTCGTACCAAGCCGGCGACAAGGAGGGCTTGACCTTACGCGGCGCCATCGGTCGCTGATGCGGTGGAGTATGGAAGCAGATCTGAGGATTTCGGAAGCAGGGCGCAAGAAAGGGGATCTGAGCAAGGCGAAGGGAAGCAATGAAGGCAAGCACTGTCTGTGCCAGCCTCTTGTCAAGTCGGGCAGTTGCCGATGCAGCATGGGGAAGCAGAGACGCCAACGTCCAATCAAGCGCCACGCGTCGATCGAGGCTGCAGGCTTTCAGGGCCACGGCGCTCCGCACTTGACCCTTGGCTTCGCCTCGAAGCGAAGCCCGAGCGCGCCTTGGGCCCGGGGGCTACTGTCGGCGTTCTGGGACCGGGGGTCCCTAGACTTGCCTGCCTGCGGCCCATGGTGTGGCTGCGCTAGCAGGCCTGTACGGCCCATCTTCATCAACAAGGCTTTCAAGACCCTCGCGAGGGGCCAAGCCTCGCGAGGCGGACGACACAAGACCTCCTCAGGAGCGGCCTCACCAGGTTGCCTCGTGAGGAGCGGAGAGATCAAGGCAGGGCAAACCTCGCGAGGTTCTCGTGACGTGAGCCATGACGAACGAGATCAGGCAGGCGCTAGCGCGTGCAGTGTCCTTGTTTCCCCTTTGGTGCAAAGGGAGCAAGCGCAGGCGCAGAATACCGAGGCGTCAAGCAAAGGTTTCCATATCGGTGCAAGGAGACCAAGACCAGCAGGACGACAAGACGGAGGTCACAGTCGGTGTCAAAACCAGCGGATCTCGGGTAGGGGGTCCCGAACTGTGCTTCTAAGGTGGATGGTAATAGGAGGCAAGGGACACGATGTTTACCCAGATTTGGGCCCTCTCTATGGAGGTAATACCCTACTTCCTGCTTGATTGATCTTGATGAATATGAGTATTACAAGAGTTGATCTACCACGAGATCATAGAGGCTAAACCCAAGAAGCTAGCCTATGGTATGATTGTTGTTGTCCCACGAACTAAACCCTCCGGTTTATATAGACACGGAGGGCTAGGGTTACATGTAGAGTCGGATTCTGACGAAGGAGATCTACATATCCGTATCGCCAAGCTTGCCTTCCACGCCAAGAGAGTCCCATCCAGACACGAGACGAAGTTTTCATTCTTGTATCTTCATGGTCCAACAGTCCGGCTAAAGGATATAGTCCGGCTGTCCGGATACCCCCTAATCCAGGACTCCCTCAGTAGCCCCTGAATCAGGCTTCAATGACGATGAGTCCGGCGTGCAGATTGTTTTCAGCATTGCAAGGTGGGTTCCTCCTCCGAATACTCCATAGAAGATCTTGAGCACAAGGTTAGTGTCCGGCTCTGCAAAAAAAGTTCCACATACCATCGTAGAGAGAATAATATTTCCACAAATCTAATCTGCCGGCGTATTATAGCATGACATCACACCATGGCCCGGTCATTATTCGAACCGTTTTTCACAACTAGCCACCGCACATATCGCGAGGCAGTTTCCTAGGCACGTCTTGTCGAACAGAGATCGTGTCACCTTATCACGGGATTCTCATCAATACAGACATGCGTAACCCAACCGCGCCATCAATTACGGCGCTTGGGGATCAAGTGAGTTTTACTAGGCAAGTGGGGGCGCATAGTTTCGTCCGCCTTTATAAAGGGATAAGGACTTCACCTTTTTCACCCACGCCTTCTTCCCTCTCGCATATCCGTTCTTGCCTTTCGAGCTCAACGCCCAAGCTTGCACCTTTTCTCCTCGAATCGCTTCAATCATATGCGGAGGCGGGAGGCAAGTGGATGAAATCCTTTGTCACGGA